>BLBF01000070.1:1415757-1465978 GCA_015471245.1 Laticauda colubrina
AAGAAAGAAAGAAAGAAAGAAAGAAAGAAAGAAAGAAAGAAAGAAAGAAAGAAGAGCATACCTTCCATACATGATGATTGAAAAGCTTCTGTTTCTCACTATCTGTTGCTGATATGTGATATTTGGAATGGGACATAAGGAAAGTTTGTAGATCAAGTGCTACAGCAGAGACTGCACTGTAAACACTTTAACTTTGTCCAGTCATACTCAATTCAAAAACGGAGTCTGGAAGAGCCTCTAATTTCTCTTCCCCAGTGCACCATTTCTCCGACCTTGGGTTTTAAATGGATTTTGAGAAAGAGCATTCAAAGGCTTGCTCCCAAAACCTCTTGAAAAACTGTCTTCATTTTTGGAAACACTGTTTCTCATCTGAAGAAATCTATTAAACCCTAATGCTTCTTTTGATGAAACCACAAAAAAAAAAAAAAAGAGCACCATGGATAAAATCCATATTCCAATCTTTTTGAAATAGAATTGAAGTATACTCCATCTGGGCTTTCCTCTCAACTGTGGCTTCTCAATATTCTGAAATAGAGATCATTCTGAAAAGAGCCATGACCTGATTCTCACAATATACAGTCATAACACTGGATGTACTTCTCATAATGACTCTGCATACTTTAACAAAATTATTGACTTGTTCTCCCATCTCATTTGAAAAAGCTACTGTTGGAAACACCTTAATATAATCAAAGCAGATTCCATTTTGGGAAAACATGACAAGCACTTCCCTCAGCAATTGTTCACCAATTTCATTTTCTTGAAAAATTATCCCAATCCAG
Source organism: Laticauda colubrina (assembly GCA_015471245.1). Classification (NCBI taxonomy): domain Eukaryota; kingdom Metazoa; phylum Chordata; class Lepidosauria; order Squamata; family Elapidae; genus Laticauda; species Laticauda colubrina. The sequence goes on from BLBF01000070.1 coordinate 1,416,540, forward strand.
GTCTACTTAAAATGAAGCAGCAACTGGAGAATCCCTGTAATTTGAAATTGTTCATTTGGAAACTTCTGATAGACAAAAGCTGTGTGAATCACATTATCCATCAATGGAGCAGAGTCATATGTGGACTTAGGAGAAAAAGAAAATGCAAAATTAGGCATATGAATTTAATATAGTTAAATCTGACTAAATCATACAGTTACTTTGATTTTAAAACTTATATAGTACTCATTGAGGATGTTACTCTAATTTCTTTGAAATTAATGGCCCAAAATGGTCACCATTTTTGGAAATCCATTGGTTCTAAAAATGTTGTGATGCAATTTGATTGTCTTCAATGTGAGCAGAATTCATTAGTTTTGGGAAAACAGTGAAGTATTATGTAGAACCATGGTGGAGCAGTAGCTAGAGTGCAGTACTGCAGACTACTTCTACTGACTGCCAGCTGCCTGCCAGTTGGCAATTCAAATCTCCTCAGGCTCAAGGTGGACTCAGCCCTCCATCTTTCCAAGGTGGGTAAAATGAGGTCAGCAATATGCTGACTCTGTAAACCACTTAGAGAGGTCTGAAAAGCTCTCTGAAGAGGTATATAAGTGCTATTGCTATTGCTAGATATGGTCTCTCTAGAGAGCATCAGAGAGGTCTAAAGAATGGTTGGAGTAGATGTACAGGATTGATCTAACATTTTTATTTCTTTTCTACCACACTACTTTTATCCTTGGAATCACCACACTGCTGCTCTATCCAGACAAAATAATAGAGACAAATGGCTAACAAACAATTCCTTTGGCAGAATTTGATGATCTATGCAACTTTTTAAGGTTTTTTTTTACACCAAATTTCCATTAGTTAAAAATTTAAAAACAATGCCTCATTGAACTATTTTGTTATTCCTTTATGATTTCACAAAACTTACCACATCACAGCATGACAAAAAATGATAACATGTTACAGCATAACATGATTTTTATAAGATTGCTGAGGAACACCATCATATTTATAAGACACCTTTTTCTAAAAGTTCAGGTTGAAGAACAAAAAATGTTGGTGCATATATTGTAGAATGAACACATTGCTTGAAGCAATCATATTTTTTCCTGGGTGAAACTATTGTAACTATGATTATCTAAACTACAGCTATCTATATTATATTATTACTTCTTATCAACCAAAGATATTTGACATGGAAATAGTACTCCTGTCCACTATTATAACTATGTTATATTACTTCTATATTTTCTGTATAATTATAATTGCCATCTAGGAGCAATTTCCAATTTCCAAATCTTATCAAATGAACTGTTTCCGATTTCACTGAGGGATAAGGAAAACAAAGGATCAGGAAAAAAAAATTCCTTGTTTCAACAGAAACAGATAACAGAAGAGTTATCTGCAGGTAAACCAAAATGCTATTTTGAAATATTTGTATGAATAAAATATACATTACAACATAAATGTATAAATCTTTCTTTATTTATACATAATACTTTCTTTCTTTATTATAAGTGAATGACTTTTATTTCCAGATTAGTTTTTGTTGTTAACTAACTAGTTTCATAGAAAACAGAGATATTTCAAACTGAAAAAAAATGTCTCTTTGAAGCAAAGATTCATCTTGTTATCTTTTTTTTTCTTTTTTATGGAAACAAGATCCTCAAACTCAGCATAATTTTCAAGCCAGATGTTACTAATGTTCAATTAACATTAATTAAAGGTTAGGTCCCACTGGCCGACGGATGCAAAACATATGCAAGAAGGACACAGCGGATGAGCAAAATTTTGGGGGTGGCTCCATCCATTGTCATCTGCTCCCAAAAATGGTGAAAATTTGCATAAACAGAACGGAAAAGAATGGAAAAGAATGGACAGGGGTAGTATGTAGCGGGGATGTTAAACAGATGTTCATAGGGAGCCTAGAGGATGATAGCGGATGGAAGCAGATGACACATCCGAAGGGCTTCTGGGAGAGACATGCGAAGCGGATGCATAGTGGATGAAGCAGATGCATCATGGACGCCTATAGGAAACAAAGCGGATGCCGCACAGATGTATATCGGATGCAAAGCATTCACTGCACATGTATGGAGTATGAATTGCATAAGCTCTGCAGATATAAAAGGATGCAGCTCGCACGCAGTCAGCATTCAGAGGAAAGACGTGCTGCCACATACATCTTGAAAGAACACCATGGTTCATCAGTCAGGGAAGAAGAGGAAACCGGTGCCTACCCGCGCCAGTCCTGGCAAGAAGGACAGAACCAGCATTCCACCCCCTGGCACTGGCACTGACCCTGAAGCTGCTGGTGCTGCTGCTACTGCTACCGCTACTGCTACTACTACTGCTACTGCTGCTGTGGTGGACCAGCTCCAAGGCCCTCAAAGCCCTGCTGCTGAAGGCCCTGCTTCTCAAACCCCTGAAGGCCCTGGTGAAGCCCCTGCCAGAGGGAGGAAGAGGCAAGGGAAGGAGAAGGGAGAGAGGAAACAGTACACCATTTCTGAGAAGCATGAGGAGGAGAGAGAAGAAACAGTACTCCTACATTTCCGAGGAGCATGAGGATGAGGTGCTGGAATGGCTGAGAGAGAATGAGTACCTATGGAGAAAGGGCCACAGACTCTATCGCAACACCAAGAAGAAACAGGCAGCTTGGAGAGACAAGGCAGAGAGCCTGGGCTACACTTCAGACCTACTCCTGGGATGGTGGAAGCACATGCACACCTGGTATGGCAAGCTACACCTCAAGAAATCCGGCCAGGCTGCTGTCAAGCTCACTGACCGGGAGATGTACATCATGGCCAAGTGCAGTTTCCTGGAGGGTGAGGTCTGCCACCACGGAGCAGTCCCTCTGACAACCCTTTCCCTCAGACAGCCCAGAGCCAGCTAGTCCTCTTCCAGCCAGGAGACAGCTACCCTGTCCAGGCAGATGTCTTCAGAGGGCCCCACGGCAGAGACCCCCATCGACAGCTTCACACCTCATGCCGGAGGACTTGGAGGATCCTCTGTCACAAATGGAGGAAGAAGCAGCAGCCACCAGAGACCAATGCATCCCCACCCCCACCCCCAGCTCCACAGGATGCAGGCAGAGAGGCAGACTGGAGGGCCAGAGCCACGCTGTCCTGTTGGAGATCAGGGACACAATGAAGACCAGCACAGAACTGCTCTCTCAGCTGGTCCACTTGGACAGAGGATCCTCGGGCCGGAAGCCCTCCATCACCTACGTGAACCACACCCTGAGGGATCTGCCCAAGGCCCAGTACCAGGTGATGAAGGAGAAGATCACAGCACTTCTGCACAACCCTCAAGGCCTAGCTGAACCTGCTCTGACCCAGTCTAGGTCTGCTCCTCCACCCCAGGTGATGTCACAGCCCTTCCACAGCTTTCAACAGCCTCTCACCTACCAAGGCTATGACTACCAGGACTTCCCACAGCAGAAGCAGAACTTCCCAGTCCAGGTCCTGGCTCATCGCATGCCACAGATGCCACACCTCGCCCAGCTGCAGACCAGACAGCCCCACTACACTCCTCCTTCCTTCAACCCACAGCCAAGCCCGTCAACAGACAATCTGTCATCAGTCTTGTGCCTGACATCCCAGGTACTTGATGAAGGGCCTCTGAGACAGCTCTCTGAGAGCTTCCTGAACACACCATCGCCTGTTGTATTCTCGGGGCCAAGCACCCCAATGGTGCCTCAGACCAGTACTCAAGCCACAGCCACCTCCACAGTCTCTACCCACTTAACAGCTGAGACCATGGACATGACTCAGAGTGACTGAGAATAGTTCCAGAGACTGAGTTGTTACTTGTTCACTTTATCTTTGCTTAAGACACTTTACTTGGGTCATTTTGCTTTTTAATAATGTCATAGAGTTTACTTAAGACTGTTAATAAAGGTTATCTTTGCTTAACATACTTAATTCAGTTTACTTGGTTCATTTTGCTTATTTAATAAAGTCATAAAGGTAACCTAAGAAAGTCAATAATGGTTATCTTTGCTTAAGACACTTGGTTCATTTTTTTTTTACTTAATAAAGTGTTGGTGAAAATTTTTAACAAATGGTTAAGCCTTTGCATGCTTGTGGGATAGATAAGGATAGTTGTGGGATAGATAAGGATAGTTGTGGAATAGATAAACCTCCAGTGCAAGCATAGTGGGACTATATGGTTCACCATCCCAGCTGCCACACATATGGACCTTTATTATCAATAACAATTTATTCATTGGTCCACACATTTCAAAATAAACAAAGCTCTTTGTTAATGCCCTATTCACTGTAGGACCACTCAACATACATGGCACAACCTCATCAGTGTTATGTGACAGGCTCAAGGAAGCATCCATTAATCATCTGTCAGCCTGTTTTGCCACTGCTCCAGCTGGGGAGTTGCACCAGTGTTTCAGGAGGTTGCGCTACTTCTTCCCTTCACGTGAAGCTCTGTTGGGGCCTTGTATATCCACAGTGTCTATCAGGTTATGTCCTTACCTCCATTCACCAGGCTCCATTTCCCCATTCCCTTGTTAATGGTCCACAAGTCTGTTCTGCAAAACTGTGTAGTGGGTTCGCATGAGATTGTGCAGGATGCAGCAAGCTTCCACGGTGTTCCTCACAGTATGTGGCTCATGCTGAATGGTGGTGAGAAGTATTTGGAATCTGTTGGCCAGGATGCAAAAGGTGTTCTCCACCACCCATCTTGCCCTGGACAGCCTGTAGTTGAAGATCCTCTCTTCACGAGAAGTGTATCTTGAAGTGTAGGGCTTCATGCGTTAGGTTCTGAGGGAGAAGGCATCATCATCAACGATGAAGTAGGGCACATAATGTGTGTCATTGGGTAGGGGGTCTGGATCTGGAAAACCCATGATGAGGTTGCATTCCAGCCCATCCTTGAGGTGACTGGCATTGTATACCTGGCTATCTGAAGCTGACTCGTTGCCTGAAGCACCGATGTACATGAACTTCTAGTCAGCATAAACCATGGCAAAGAGGATGATGCTGAAGAAGCCCTTGTAGTTTAAATAAGTGGACTCTGAGTTGGTTGGAGATTTGCAGGCCATCTGCTTCCCATCTATAGCTCCAACAGTGTGGGGAAAGTTCCACCTCTGATACCATTGTTCTGCAACTTTCCTCCAGCCTTGTTCAGTGGTGGGGCACTTGAGGAGCTTCTCCACGTATTCTTTAATGATGGCCTGCACCACTTCTCTGACCACTTTGCTGATGGTGTTGTGTGGCACCCTCTAGGCATACTGCATGTTTCTGTATGTGGTTCCAGAGGCCAGGTGGTGCAGAGTCAGTGCCACCTTCAGTGCAGAGTCCAGAAGTTGGTGCTAGGCTTGGTCAACCTGGGTCTCAGACCCTCTACAAGTTCATCAAACATAGCTGGCGGCATCATCATGAAGTTCTGGAATGCACGAGGGTCTTCATTCCTCAGCTCTATCATCAACTGGTCATACAGTCTAAACTCCATTCTTCTCACAATCCATCCTCGGTCCCACACAGCTCTTGGACGTCTCCTTCTTCTCCTTGTGTATAAAAGGTGAAACAGTCTGAACAGGGTTTGGTTCTGGTGATGAATGTTCACAGCTACCATAAGGACTGTGTCATGATTCATGGTGGAGAACAATGGATGATGTGTAAGACCAAGACCAAGGGTGAAGAGGTCTGTACATCACAGCTGCTGGACTCATACTGAGATCCAGATGATTTTCTCCCCCTTTTATAGGAAATATCGGTAGTCCACTAGGTGTCCTTCTACATACTCTAGACATACTGCAGACATCCTAAATATCCAAGATACATCCCAGATACAAATGTTTTGTCCATTTTAATCCTTTATATATGAGATGCATATGCTACATCCTTTCTATTTCCATGCTCCTAACGCTTTGTGGACGTTCCGTGTATCCTTTGTTTCCTCCCTCTTTCCATTTTCAGCTGCAGTGGATGTGAGTTGAGGGGATGGCCAGAGGATGCAGAGAGGATACAGCAGATGTTTAACGGATGATAACGGACATAGAACATTTGTTGCCTGTATATGTTGCTGATGTCCATCGTACGCGGCAGAAAGTTCATCCGTTCAAAAAGTTTTGTGCAGCTCAAAACTTCTTGCATGGATGAAATCTCGCTGGATAGATGCTCAAGGGATAGAGCGTATGAAACACGTATGCAGTGAGTACGCAATGGATGCATAGTGTTTTCCAACAAATGGCAAGCTTTTTAAAAAAATTTACATCCTCTTTGCATCCGTTGGTTCAGTGGGACAGGGGCTTTACAACCAATCCAGAAAGTTTCTGTAAAGAGGAAGTCACATTTCAATAGGATTTTTCCTTTTACCATAAGCAGGTTTTACCTGTGGAAACTTGCAAATGCTCAGAATGTTGGCCATAACCTGAGAGATATGATAATTGGGTCCAGCAATAACACAAATTGAGTTTTGTGCTTTTGGTGCTGCATTTATAATTAGGAACAAATCTGTCATGTGAAGAAAGAAGCTCCATAGAAGCAAGTAGGTCCACATTGCCATGAAATAATTATTAAATATTCCAAAGGCCAGAGTGATGTGTGGCAAGATCTGAGAATTTTCATTGATTTCCTTTACAGCAAAGACTGATTTCCTTTACAGCAAAGAGGAGTGTTAATTTCTAAAACCTATGAAGGAAACTTTGTCCAGTCCTAAGAAATTGTATCTTTAATGTCAAGAGTTTTTGACCCGAGAAGGGTTAAGTTTCAGGTGGACTAGACCCCAACACTTTTCAAGGGAAAATTCAGTGGAAGACACAAAATCATTTCTAAATATTGTAAAAGTAATGGACAACTGTTGGCTGGGCAACTATTAGATCTCTTCCTATTTTTCACTGATGAATTCCAGGCAATAAATCGATAAAATAATAATGACATAGATCCAAAAGTATAAACATAGACACATAATGGGCGTCGCCCTTGGAGATCTGAGATTGCTGCCAATATCTTTGCTCCAGGATGGACCAAACGGATCTAAACCATCCTGAAGAGATGGTGAATGTAAAGAGTGCATCCTGTAGATCCCAGGGACACCGCAAAGTCCCTGGTAGATACAGGAGAAGCTCTTTTTATCAGTGGCAAAGAGGCAGCCATTAAAGCTGCTGAAGTTGGGACAGCTCCAAAATGAAAGAGAACGGAAAGAGAAAGTATCCCGGTTGGTGAGAATTTTTTCTTTATTTTAAGATTTGAAAGGACACCCTAAGGAAAAGAAAGAATCTGTAAAAGGTTTTTTTTATCAGTTTTATTGATTTTTAAAGACAAAGACAAACAAAACATAAAAACATCCAACTTTCTTCCATAAGCGTACAAGCAGTGTGTTGGTTGTTTTACAAACTTTTTGTGTATCGATTTCATAGTCTCAATTACAGTTACATTACATAATAACACATATTATCAATCAAAAATTGAATATCCTAGTATTATTATTAATCAATCATTTGAATGTAATTTTGTTCATTCATACTTTGCGAGATAACTATACTTTACTTAGTTTACTTTATAACAATTCATATAGTCCTCCCAAATCTATCTTAAATACATTTTATATATATAATAATAAAGAAAGAAAAGAAATACATCTTTATATATTCATTATTTTCTAGAATTCTACATATTCTATTGTTATATTTTGTTATCTAGCCATTGATAGAAAAGGTCCCAAATTTTATAAAATTGTTCATCCTATGGTTCTCTAATTTCAAATGTCAATCTATTCATTTCAGCACATTCCAGTATTTTCTTAATAGTTTCCTCCTCTGATGATATTTTCTCATTTTTCCAATTTTTAGCAAATACAATCCTAGCCGCTGTTAATACATTTACAATCAGGTATTTCAAGTCTTTACTATATATTTCAGGTAAAATTCCCAATTAAAATATCTCTGGTTTCAAATCTATATGTTTTTTTGTCATTTTTTCCAACCACATGTGGATTTTAGTCCAGTATTTTTTAGCATCCACACAAGTCCACCATATATGGTAATATGAGCCAGGTGTCTGATGACATTTCCAACATTTTTTTGGATTTATTCTTGAACATTCTTGCTATTCTTGTTGGGGGAAAATGCCACCTGTAAAACATCTTACACAAATTTTCTTTAAATGCTGTTGACATCATTTTATAATTTTGAAACCACAGTTTTTGTCATTTCTCTAGATCAATCCCATATCCAAAATTCTTCCCCCAAGCAATCGTAGTTTCTTTAACTTGTTCTTCTTCTAGTTTTATTTCTAGCAAATATCCATATAATCTTTTTCATCAGTACCTGTCAAAATCTTATCCAAATCAGTTAATTTTTCATAAAAATCTTCTGTTTTGAAATCTTTATCATACCTTGAATGTATCTGCATATAAGAAAAGCAGTTCATCTTTATACCCTGTTCCTCTAGTTTTTGCATCGATTTAAGTTCATCCTTTTCATTCAAAATTTCCCCATATCTATTTGTTCCTTCTTGTATGTGGTAGGATAGAAAAATGCTTCAATAGTCGATAACCAGATTGGAATTTTAAAATAGCATTGTCTTTTAATCTTCTCCCAATTTAACCACAAAGACTCCTGTGTATGATGTCTTCTAAAATAACCCTGTGTTTTATTTTCCTTATACCATAAAAAAGTATGCCAACAACAGATCATGTCTTCTATAATGTCAACAATCTAGTATTTCTTAATGCTATCCATTCCTTAACCCATGTCAAGTTTGTAGCTTGTTAGTACAACTCCCAATTAGGCAAACCAAATCCTCCTCTAATTCTAGCATTTTGTAAGAGTTTTAACTTTATTCTCGCTTTCTTATCTTGCCATATATATTTCAACACAATTTTATTTAAATCTTCAAAATAGTCCTTTCTGAGCCTAATTAGTATTGTTTGAAACAAATATAAAATTCTGGGTAAAATATTCATTTTGATTGTTGAAATTCTCCCTATTAATGACAGTTGTAGGTTTTCCCATTTCATCAAGTAGATGAGGTACATTAGCATTCTGTAAATACTGTTTAACTCTTTCCTCATCAATATTCTCTTGCTTATATAATTTCCCATAAAAGTCTCAAATAATTTCCTTCTTCTCTTTATTGCCATGGTAAACTTGACCTTGATCATCTATTAACTGCGATATTTTCCTTGATTCTTTCTCTTTTCTCAGTTTATATGCTAACATCTACCTGGTTTGTTTGCATCGTCAAAATAATTCTGTTTGGCACCTCTAATTTTCTGTGCTAATTCTTCTTTCTCTATTTGACCCATTTTGTGTTTAATTATGTCCAATTTTAGCTTAATGTCTTTTTTCTGTTTCATTTTCGGTAGTTCTTTTTCAAGTCTTTTATGCTCATTCTCTAAAGTTTCAATGGCTTGCCTTTTCCTGATGTTCCTTTTCCTTGCATAGTGTATTATAAAGCCTATAGCGTATGCCTTCATTGTGTCCCATACATTATGGGTTGAAGTATCTTCTTTCTTATTTTCTCTAAAGAAAAAAGGCAATTCTTTCTCCATCCGTTGTATAAAGTCTTTTTCCTTTAAAATAGTATTATTTAACATCCATCTCGATCCTCTTTTTTGTCCTTTCCATTTAATTGTCACTGTATTGTGATCTGCCCAAGTATTTGTTTCAATATTTATTTCTTGAATATTAGATATTAGTTCTGTTGAAATCCAAATCATATCTATTCTGGACCATGATAAATGTCTATTTGAGTAAAAAGTGTATTGTTTGGTTTTAGCATTTCTTTCTCTCCAAATATCTTTTAGTTTATTTCATCTATCATTTTAAAAAAGGATTTGAGGAGTGTCTTTCTATTTTGCTTTGTTGTTATTGCTGTATTTATTGTCAATAGACAATTTATTGTCTACAATTCCATTGAAATCTCCCATCATAACTATATTAATATAGTCCAGTTCAATTATTTTCATGTGTAATTTTTTTATAAAATTCTTCTTGTTTATCATTCGGAGCATAAACTGCAATCAAGAGTATTTTCGTATTATTGTCCATTATTTCCACCATTAATACTCTTCCATCTTCATCAGTATGAATCAATTTTACTAAAATGGTCTCTTTAAAATATAAAGCCACTCCTCTTTTCATACATTGAGTCAAAGAAGTAAATATTTTCCTTAATTTTGGCTGTACGAACAATTGTTCATATTGATTTTTAATATGAACTTCTAAGAGACAAATGATATCAAATTTTAGCTTCTCTAATTTGTGAAAAAATTTTCCTTCTTTTAACAGCTGAATTAAGTCCATTTATATTCATTGTAATCAGTTTTTTTCTCTTCCATGATTATGCTTTGCAGTTAGGTTTGGTAGCTCTCGTAGATATTGGTTTACGTTGTTCATTAATTTCCACCTGTCCACCTACTGCACCTTCTTCTTTTTCAGTCTCCATTTGGTCGTCTTGGAATTCAATTAGTGAAATCTCTTTTTCTGCCTTCTTCTCTCTCCTTCCAAAAAATTCTGCAAAAATTATTCTGCTTTCTCAATTGAGTCAATACTATGTCTCTGTTCTTGCCATGTAAACATTAACCCTTTTGGAATTAGCCATCTATAATTCACCTAATTTTTCAATAATATTTTAGTCAAAAATCTGTATTCTCTTCTCTCTCAATCTTATGGGTATTTGCTTTAAAACCACAATCTCCTTGCCTTTGTATTTCAATGTTTTCTCTCTTACCACTTGTAATATTTGGGTTTTAATGGCTTTTTTTATAAATTGATATGAAGATTGAAGGCGGTGCTCCATTCAAAATCCAAGAAATAAATATCTTTATCTTTTACTGAAAGTGAAGTGGTAGCAACCAGAGAATTCTGAATCTGAGAAATTGGGCACGTAATTCACATAAACAAAGTGATGGAAGTGTTTCCACCCCCAATAGTTCAGATGAAACTTCCAATTAGAAATTGTGAATATGATCATGTGGGCATCTTCAGGTGATGATGAGGCCTCTGCCCATTGACCTTGGCATACTTTGATAATGGGTTGCACGTGCGCAGAGAAAAGAAAGCTAAGTGAGAAATAGAAACCTAACTCTATTGTATGCTCCCCCCCATTTACACAACAGAAAAATCTAACACCTCCAGCACACTTCCCAGACTTATCCCTTCCTCCCCTCCCCCCATTTCTTATGACAGCCAAAAGATGCAAAGCAATAGTAGAGGATCTTGAAGGCTGACATTCGGCCCTCCTAGAAAAAGGAAAACCATCAGTCCTAGAAGAGAGAGAGGAGAAAATATAAAGACAATTATTAATCATTAACCAATAACAAAAGAATACACTCCTAGGGCTTATCAGGATACTTGGAACGAAATGCTTTGATCAACTCAGGGGCTTTAATATTGGTTTAGTTAACCCATTTGGCTTGTGAAGAAGGGAAATTTTTCCAGGGTACGAGATACTGGAGCTGACCCCTCCATTTGCGACAGTCCAGAATTTCTTTAACTTCAAAATGTTGTTCACCTTCAATCAGTATTGGTATGGGAGGGTCAGCCTGGATGGGTCTCAAATCAGAAGGATGTTCAGGTTTTAACAAACTGACATGGAAAACCGGGTGAATTCATCGAACAGTTTTCGGGAAGTTCAGCTGGACTGTTACAGAATTTATAATCCATTCAATCGTGAAAGGACCAACATATTTAGGACCAAGCTTCTTTGACTTTTGAGTGGTTTGCAGGTATCTGGTGGACAGGAAAACTTTGTCGCCCACTTTATATAATTTCTGTGGAGATCTTTTCTTGTCTGCAAACTTCTTATGAGCTTGATGGGCCTCATCTAGTGCTTTGTGTGTTTCTGGCCAGTAGTTGGAGTTGAGTTATCCATTCATCCAACGAATGGATGTTAGGCCTTTCACGAGGAAGTTCAGGTATGGGTACAAAATCTTGTCCCGAAGCTACTTTAAATGGAGTAAATCCAGTACTACTATGTATGGAGTTGTTATATGCCACTTCGGCAAATGGTAGTAAGTCGGACCAGTTATCTTGTTGATAATTTATGTAACATCTAAGATACTGTTCTAACACTGCATTATTCCTCTGAAAGGCCCCATTGGTTTGAGGGTGGTAGGCGGAGCTTAAGCCCTGGGCAGAGCCTATCAAATTCAGGAACTCTTTCCAAAAATTTGAGGTAAATTGGACCCCTCTGTCAGAGATTATGCATTCCGGAATGCCACGTAACCTGTAGATATGTGAAATAAACAATTTAGCCAGCGTCTTAGCAGATGGAATCTTGGAACAAGGTATGCAATGTACTTGTTTGGAAGACAAATCAGTTACTACCCAGATAACCGTGTGTCCACTGCTTTTGGGTAATTCTACTATAAAGTCCATAGAGATTTCCTTCCAGGGGGCTGCTGGTCTAGCTACATTTTGTAACAACCCTACTGGCATACCAGGAGGTCTCTTTGCAGAAGCACAAATTGGACAGCTAGCTACATAAGCTTCCATGTCCTTCTTTAAAGTAGGCCACCAGAATTGCCGCTTAACCAGGTGTAAGGTTTTCACAAAATCAAAGTGACCAGCTGCTTTAGAATCATGAGCTTGTTGTAGTATTTGGCCCCTCAGCACCTGTGGCACATACAACTTGGTCCCCACCCAAGCCAAACCATCTCTAACTGGATAGTCATTTGAATGAGCCAGGAACCACTAATCCAGTTTTAAAGCTTCTTTTAGTTGTTCGGTCAAGTCATTCGATAAATCCACTTCTTGTTTCTTCTTTTGGGCTCTGGTGATCACTGGGGCGGATAGATGTTTGGTCGAAACAATCGGGCGTATCACTTCCTGGTGAACACTATTATATTGGGGTAGTTGAGAGAGAGTATCCGCTATGAAGTTCTTCCCCCTTGGAATGTACTTCAGTGAGAAATTGAACCACTTGAAATACTGGATCCAGCAAACTTGTTTAGGGGACAGCTTCCGAGGTGTTTTTAAGGCTTCCAAATTTTTATGATCAGTCCATACCTCAAAGGGATGTTTTGCTCCTTCCAGGAAATGTCTCCAGGTCAGTAAGGCCCAATGAACTGCAAAAGCTTATTTTTCCCAGATGGCCCATCTTCTCTGGGTTTCAGACAGTTTATAGGAGGTATACGCACAAGGCTGTAAGGTCCCTTTCTCGTTGATTTGAAGTAACACCGCTCCAACAGCCACATCACTCGCATCGGCTTGAATCACAAAAGGAGCTTCCATATCTGGGTGCTTTAGCACTGGTTCTGCAGCAAACAGTCATTTTAGGTTTTCAAAAGCTGCTTGGCACTCCATGGACCACTCCAACAGCTTGCTCAGCCTTGGCTTCACCTCCCCTTTTGTTTTTTAGAGATTTGTGGTGGGCATTGCTATCTTAGCAAACGTCGGGATAAATTGCCAGTAAAAATTTGCAAATCCCAAGAAGCTTTGAAGTTGTTTTCTGGTATGTGGTGGAGCCCATTCCAATACAGCACACACTTTCTCTGGATCCATTTCTATGCCCTCAGATGAAATGCGATATCCCAAATAGTCAATTTTCTCTTGATGGAATTCACACTTGGATAGTTTTGCATACAACTTAGCGGCACACAGTTTCTGTAGAACCAACTGCACCAGTTTTACATGTTCATCCAGAGTTTCCGTGAAGATAAGGATGTCATCAAGATAAACCAGAACCCCCCCTGTTCATGTAACATCTGATTGATCATCTGCATGAATACAGCTGGGGCCCCTTGTAAACCAAAAGGAAGAACATTGAATTGGAAGCAACCCATCGGGTAGTTAAAAGCGGTCTTCCACTCATCCCCTTCCTTAATTTGAATTCGGTAGTATGCTTCTCTCAAATCCAACTTTGTGAAAATCTTCCACTTGGCTAGGGGGGCCAACATGTCCGCCACGGAAATGGCATTCAAATTTCTGTAGTCCACCACCAAGCGTTTGGAACCATCTTTCTTTTTACGTTACAACACTGGAGCCACTACCTGGGACCTAGCAGGTTGAATGAAACCACATTCCAGATTTTTATCTATAAACAATCTTAGCTCCTCCAATTCCTGTTATGTTATTGAGTACAACTTTGGTTTCGAGAGCTTCAGCCCAGGGAAAATTTCAATAGCACAGTCTGTAGGCCGGTGAGGCGGAAGCTCATCTGAGGCCTTCTCACTGAACACTTCTTTTAAATCCCAATACTCTTTGGGAATTTTCTCCTCCCTTTTCACAATTTCAGTACCTGTGGGAGCTATTTCAATCAGAATCTGGAGCTTCGATTGAGATCTTCCCTCTTTTTCTGGTCGCTGCTTGGTGCGTATGTGCAACAACCCCTTTCTCCAGTTAACCTGGGGGTTACATTTCCAGAGTTAGTGCAATCCCAGTATTCATGGTTGCTCCATCCCAGGGACCACAATAAAGCGCAGAGTCTCATCATGCTCTCCCATGATCATTTCTATAGGTTCCATGATAAAACGTGCAGGGCAATCTCCAGCCACTGTTCCATCTAATTGGCAAAAGAAAATGGACATCTTCAAAGGTTTTAGTTTTAAGCCCATTTTCTCCACTACTTCCGTGTTGATTGTACACCTTGTACACCCAGAATCTAACAGGGCTAGCATTTCCCCTTCGACCCCTGAATTGGGTACCCTCAACTTCACTGGAATGGTCATAGGGCCCACGCTTGGACTTACCAGGAAGTCGTCTTCCATGTCGAAATTGTTTTCCTCAGGGGTAACTGGGGTTTCTGATTCCTCTACTCCTGGAGGGGTGACCTCTGCCATCTCTTTTGACTTTAGTGCTGCTTCGCGAGGCTTTGCTGGGGAGTTTTCAGGTTTCTTCCCTTCTTTTGGCACCCCCTTTAATTCCAGCTTGACTTTGCAGTTCACAGCCCGGTGACCTTCCCTCCCGAATCAAAAGCAGGCCGAGGGGTTGGGTCTTGCTGCCACTCCTCCCCTCTGAGGTTTGAGGACCTCTTGAGGATGTGGGGGGGAAGGCTTGCTCCACCCAGAACCTCCCCGCCGTCTGCTTCAGGTTAAATCAATTTCCAATTCTTCTCCCAGCAACTACCACATCTGCAAGTCATTTGGGTCTCTTCCAGCAATGCATCTGGTACACATCTTCATTTAAACCATATTTGAATGCTTCTATCAGGGCTTCCTGGGACCAGTCTCGGATATGACCTGCTAACTGTCTAAATTCTTGGGGGTAGTCAGCCACTGACCTCTGCCCCTGATTTATGGTCTTCATCTTAATCCGGGCCTTGCGCTCTGCCAGTGGTCCTCAAACCTAGCCCACAGTGCAATCATGAACAGATTATAATTCATCAAGTGGGGAGCATTATCATTATGCAGGGTCACCATCCACTCTGCAGCTGTTCCCTCCAGAGCCCTGGTAAGACATCTCACTTTGGCTGCTTCTGAGGGAAAATCCTCCCCGTATTCTCCCATATTGCTCCAAACTTGGGCTAGGAAAAACCCCAAGGTTTTGGGATTTCCCCTGTACTTTACTTCAAATGGAGGCAATCTAGGAGCTCTACGCCTTCTAGGAATTACACTCCCCACTGAGGCCCCCCGGTGCTGCTGCTGGCTCAGGTTGATTTATGGGAGAAGGGGCTGCTCTGCTTCTTCTAGCTGGCACTACTCCCCCTTCCCCTTCATACCTTTGTGAAGCTTGGGGTTGTTCAAAGGCTTCATTCAGGAATCTCCTAGCTTGATCCAGTAAGAGTTCCCTCTTTTCTCTCTCTTGCCATGGCTCCTCTTTTCCACGCCGATGGGTAGTTGTGATCCGGGGGGGGGGTCCTTCTCTGGATCATTCCAGCCAACCCCCACCGACTATCTGGGCTTCACAGCTGAATCCTCTTCCAGATTGAGCTCTGCTAATGATTGGGCTTCCTGTACCAGCAAAGAATCTTGCCCACCAATGGCTCCCAGATCTTCCTGGTCACTAGTTGAAGATGACATAATGTTCAGGCGCCCTCGGAAGAAAATTGGGTGTTTTCTCTGGGTGCGCTGGCAGAGGCAGATTCAGAATAATGTCAGAGAGTGCTCCATTAAAAATCCAAGAAAGAAATACTTAGACTCTTTAAGTTAGAGAAAAGTTATCTTTTACTGAAAGTGAAGTGGTAGCAATCAGAGAATTCTGAATCTGAGAAATTAGGCATGTAATTCACATATACAAAGTGATTGAAGTGTTCCCACCCCCAATAGTTCAGATGAAACTTCCAATTAGAAATTGTGAATATGATCATGTGGGAATCTTCAGGTGATGATGAGACCTCTGTCTGATGACCTTGGCATACTTTGATAACGGGTCACACTTGCACAGAGAAAAGAAAGCTAAGCGAGAAATAGAAACCTAACTCAATGGTATGCTTGTTGTAACTATGTATCATTCATGTTTTTGCAACTGTGTATCATTGCAACTATGTATCGTTCAGGCATTTGCAACATTGTATCATTCACATGTAATCATTGAGATTCTGTCTCCTCAGTGACCTTTTGCAGGGCACGTACAGGGACAAGGAGCTAAACATCTGTAGAAATAGCTTATTTACATTGTGACTAGTCGTCTAGCATGCAGCTTTGTAAAGCAGGAATATCCTGGTCGAATTATAAATCTTGCAATCCTGTCTGACCTGGTATCTTGCCTTATCTGAGCCATTGTAAATCCTGTATATCCTGTCTGACCTGGGCTTGACCTAGGCTCTGAATAAACAATCACCCCCTTTTGAATGAGCATAATAAAAGAGCGTGTACCCAGACATTCTGGGCGCACTCATCCCGAGGAACTTCGTCTCCTGTCGTTTCTTTCTCCTTTCACTCCCTATCATGAGACGCCCATCTAATGCGGGATAGCAGATACCGCATATGCTCCCCCCCCCATTTACACAACAGAAAAATGTAACACCTCCAGATCACTTCCCAGACTTATCCCTTCCTCCCCTCCCCCCATTTCTTATGACAGGCCAAAAGATGCAAAGCAATAGTAGAAGATCTTGAAGGCTGACACTTCTCTTGGTAGGTTATTTCTCATCGCATATCTTGTAAAAACTCAGTATACCTCATCTACTCCATCCATCATCTTTCTCTTCTGTTATTTCCAAAGCTTCAGCCAATATTTCTATCATTATCTCAGCTAAATTTTGTCCTTTTTCTTCCTCTATGTTTTGAAATCTGAGATAAAATTCTGATCTGTCCCTCTCCCATTTCAGCATCCCACTTTTATCTTGTTTAACCACTGTTAATCTGCTATCAATATCTCTAATCTTCTTGTCTCTTTGTTTAACTTTTTCAATTTTTGGGAATCTCTCATCATATTTCACCATCCTTTGTTGAATATTCTTCACTTTTTCATCAATTTTCCCTATTCTTTGTTCAATATTCTTTGTTCTTTGCTCAATATTCTCAGTTCTCTTTTCATCTGCAGAGTCACTTTTTCTTGATCTTTGTCTTGCTTTAACATTTTTTGAATTGAACGTTGTCCTCCAGATGGTGGGGAGGCAGAAGTAGAAGTTGAGGAGCCAGAAGGTATAAACTTCCTACTCATTTTAAACAATTCGAAGTCTTCAGGTTCTTCTAAACCCTAATCTAATTATGGAATAGCCAATTATAATCCAAGGTGAAAAATAAAAATGATAGGGAGAAAAACCCAATAATAATAAAAAGAAAAGGAGAAACAATTTCTTCAGGTTCTTCTTAACCTTAATCCAATCAATAGTTAAGTAAAAAGGAAGGAGAAAAATAAAAAAGGTTTTTAAAAGAGCAAAAAAAGGAGGAAAAAAAAAATTCTTCAGGTTCTTCATCACCTTAATCCAATTGAGAGGTCTCAAATAAAAAAAAGCATAAAAGTGAACCAAAAAAATAGATAAAAAACCAAAAAATCTCAAAAAAGAAAGGAAAAAAAAAGAAATTTTTTGTGGCTTTCCCTTTAAAATACAAAGCAAAAATGGAAATATTAGAAAAATAAAGGTTTTTTTTAAAAAAGTGAACAGTATAGCTGGTAAGGAAGGGTAGCACAACTTAAAAAAAATAAAAAAGACACACTGCACTTTATTTAATTATCCAAGGCTCTTGTTATAACTCTCTTCTCCATAAGCTTCAAAGCCAAGTTTCAATTGTTGATAAAAATCCAGCAATTACACTCTCCTGTGCTCTTCCCTCTATCTTATCACGTAGCAATGTCCTTGAAAGGGAATTTCAGATCTTTTTTTTCTCAGCTTTCTCAGCTTCGTCTAAAACATTTTCAAGCCTCTAGATGGCAGTGTTATGAAATTTCTTTACTCTCACTCTCCCACTCTTTTCCCAGAGAAAATGTTATAGAAGTTAAAAAAAAAAAAAGACAAATATATAAAAGTAACTAAAGGGAGCCCCTAGCCTAAAATATTGCAAAGTTAGAAAAGAGAAGAAAAAATAGATGTAAATAGAAAAAGAACCAGTCCAGTTAGCAAGTGTAAAATCGCAATAGAAGTCCAGCAAAACAACAACAACAAGAACAACAAAGCCTTACTTTGACAGGTTTAAAACCACCGCTTATTCAGTTCTGTCAAAACTTTTACAGATTCTTTCTTTTCCTTAGGGTGTCCTTTAAAGTCCTTTTAAATCTTAGAATAATAAAAGAAAAGTTCTCACCAAACCAACACACTTTCTCTTTCAAAGCTCTTCCTTTCGGAGCTGTTCCAACTTCAGCAACTTTAATGGCTGCCTCTCTGCTGCTGGAAAAAAGGGCTTCTCCTGGATCGACCAGGGACTTTGCGGTATCCCTGGGATCTACAGGATGGCCTCTCACCATTCTTCAGGACCATCCAGGGGCAAAGATATTGGCTGCAATCTCAGACCTCCGAGATTGCATGCCGTATCATCCCAATGCCAACTCCTCCCCCCAGAATCTGTAAAAGTTTTGACAGAAGTGATTAAGTGGCAATTTTAAACAGGAAGTCAAAGTAATATTTTTTTTTCTCATTGCTGGATTTTTTAAACATGATTTTAGATTTTGAAACTGGACTGGTTTTTTTTTTTCTCTTCTTCCACATATTCTTTCTTTCCTTTTTGAGTTTATAATATTTTAGGCTAGAGACTCCCTTCTAGTCATCTTTTTTAATATCTTCTTCCATTTTTAATTAATTTTTATTATATCTCATTTGGAAAAGGAGGTGGAAAGTGAAAGCAGAAGAAACTTTGTAACACTGCCAACTAGAGGCTTGGAAATATTTTATCTCTTTTTTTTTCTTGATCAGAGAAAGCTGAGAAAGAATTGAGACTTCTTTTCAAGGACATTGCCTGTTTGATAAGATAGAGGGAAGAGCATGGGAAAGTATTACTGCATGTGCTCTTCTGGGTTTCTATCAATAGCTGGAGTCTGGTATTGATGTTTATAGAAAAAAGAGGTGATAAGACTCTGGAGAAGAGAGTTATAAATTTTCACAAAAATAACCAAACAAGGTGCAGTGTGCTGTTTTTACTTTTTTTAAGTTGGGCTATTTCTTACTTTAACAAACCCTCTCCTGACTAGCTTACTTTTTGTAATAGTTATTTGGATCTTTGGCTTTTTGGAACTTGTTTTTGTCTTTATTTTTGTTTTTGAAGTCTAATTTTTACATTTGCATTTTATTTTAAAGGAAAAGCTTTAGCTTTAATGATTTCCTTCCTCTTTTTTTGTTTTTTTAAGGGAGTAAGTCTCTTTTCTTTTTTCTCTCTCCCTCCCTTGTATTTTTTTTTTTTTTAATTTACCTTCCATATTGTGGGGTATGTTTTTTTGTGGCCTTCTTTTTTTTGTTATGCATTCTTTTATAACTGAGACTTTTTAATCGGATTAAGGTGTTGAAGAACCTGGATAACTTTTCTTTTCTCCTCTTTAGTTTTTTATTTTTTATATTTCCTCCTGTTCCAGGATTTAACATTTTGTGTGTGTGTGTGTGTTTATAATCTTTTCTTCCATTTTTGAGTTTTTACTGCTATCTAACTGATCGATTGGATTAAGCTATACAAGAACCGGAAAATTTTTTATAATTATTATTGTTATTAATTGGCTTCTTTTTCCCCACTATTTTTACTTGGAATTACAATTGGTTATTTCACAAGTGGATTAAAGTCTTGAAGAACCTGAAGATTTTGAGTTGTCTGAAATGAGTAGAAAATCAACAGCCCCTGGTTCCTCAACTTCTACTTCTTCCTCTTCACCATCTGGAGGACAATGCTCAATACAGACAATGCTACAGCAAGAAAAAGAACAGGAAAAAGTCACGCTGCAGATGATTATGCAAGGAATTCAAAATATACAAATAAGAACAGAGAATATTGAAAAGAGAACAGAAAACATTGAACAAAAATAGGAAAAACTGATGAAAAGGTTGAGAACATTTAACAAATGATGATGAAGTATGATGAGAGATTCCAAAAAATTGAAGAAGATAAACAAAGAGATAAGAAGATTGGAGATATTGAAAGCAGATTAACTGTGGTTGAACAAGATAAAAGTGGGGTGTTGAGATGGGAGATGGACATCAGAATTTTATCTCAGATTCCAAAACATAGACGAAGAAAAAGGACAAAATCTAGCTGAGATAATGATAGAAATTTTGGCTGAAGCTCTGGAAATAACTAAACAGAAGAGGATGGATGGAATAGACGAGGTTTATCAAGTCTTCACAAGATATGCAATGAGAAATAGCTTACCAAGAGAAATTCACATCAGATTTACAAAGAAAGCCATGAAAACCAAATATTGCAAGTGGCAAGAGAAAAAATATCGAAATATAAAGGCAAGGAGATTGTGGTCTTGAAACAAGTACCCAGAAGAGTGAGAAAGATGAGAAGAGAATACCGATTCCTGATTAAAATTCTACTTTAAAAAGAAGTGAATTATAGATGGCTGATTCCAGAAGGTTTAATGTTCACATGGCAAGAACAGAGACATAGAATTGACTCAATTGAGAAAGCTGAATTATTTTATACAGAATATTTCAAAGGAAAAGAGGAGGAGGCAGAAAAAGAAATGTCACTAATTGAATTCCAAGAGGACTGTCAAATAGTGACTGAAAAGAAAGAAGGTGCAGTAGGTGGAAAGGTGGAAGTGAAAGAACAATGTGAACCAAGATCTACGAGAGCTGCTAAACCTAACTACAAAATATAACCATGGAAGATAAAAATCTGATTACATGTAACATAAATGGACTTAACTCAGCTGTTAAAAAGAAGGAAAAATTTCCATAAATTAGAGAAATTAAAATTTGATATAATCTGCCCACAAGAAGTTCATATTAAAAAGCAACATGAACAATTCCTGATACAGCCAAAATTAGAGAAATATTTACTTCTTTGACACAATGCAAGAAAAGAGGAGTAGTTTTATACATTAACGATATTATCCCAGCAAAATTGACCTATACCAATGATGATGGAAGATTACTAATGGTGGAGATAATGGATAATAACAAGAAAATACTCCAAATTGCAATCTATGCCCCGAATGACAATCAAGTAGAAATTTATAGAAAATTACATATGAAAATAGTTGAACTGGACTATGCTAATATTGTTATGATGGGAGACTTTAATGGAATTGTAGATAATAAATTAGACTATACAGTACAAAAAACAACAAAGCAAAACAGAAAGACTCCCTAAATCTCTTCTTTTTTAAATGATAGATGAAATAAATTTAAGACACATGGAGAGAAAGAAATGCTAAGACTAAACAATTCACCTTCATTCAAGCAGACATTTATCATGGTCCAGAATAGATATGATATGGATGTCAACAGATCTGTTAGCTAACATTCAAAAAATAAATATTGAAACAAGTACTTGGGCAAATTACAATCCAATGACAATTAAATGGAAAGGAAAAAGAATAAGATCTTAATGGATGTTAAATAATATTATATCAAAGGAAAAAGACTACATACAGTGGAGGAAGAAAGAACTGGCTTTCTTCTTTAGAGAAAACAAAAAAGAAGATACATCAATGCAGAACGTATGGGATACAATGAAGGCATATGCCAGAGGCTTGTTAATAGACTATACAAGGAAAATAAATACCATGAAAAGATTAGCCTCAAAGGCATTAGAGGACGAGTATAAAGGACTTGAAAAAGAGCTACAGAAAGTGCCACAGAAAAAGGACATTAAGTTAAAAATCAATATAATGAAACATAAAATGGGACTAATGGAAAAAGAAAAACTAGCCCAGAAAATCAGAGGTACGAAACAAAACTATTTTGAAGATGCAAATAAACCAGGTAGATGGTTAGCATACAAATTGAGAAAGGAGAAAGAATCAAGGAAAATATTGCAATTAACAGATGACCAAGGCCAAGTTTGCTATGGTACTAAAGACAAGAAGGAAATTATATGAGACTATCATGGGAAACTATACACACAAGAGAATATTGATCAGGAAAGAGTTAAACAGTACTTACAGAATGATAATCTACCCAGATACCTACAGAGATTGAAACAATGTTAGAAACAATATAACAATGATGGAGTTAAATGAAAGCCCATGTCACACTACCCAACGGATGCAAAAAGGACAGAGCGGATGAGCAAAATGTTCCATCCATTGTTATCCGCTCTCAAAAGGGGCAAAAATTTTAATAACCAGAGCAGATAACACAGACGCATGGAGGACGCAGGGTGGATACAAAGTGGATGCGGAACGGAAGCCCAGCGGATGGAAGTGGATGGGAGCGGATGGCACGTCCACTAGGCTTCCAGGGGACCTCAGCAAAGCAGATGCAGAACGGATACAGCGGATGCAGAATGGATGCCGAGTGGATGAAGCGGATGCACAGCAGAAGCCTAGCGGATGCCTGGCATTATTGTGCATGCGGGGAGGATGCATTGCGTCAGCCCCGCGGATATAACGGAAGCAGCTCAGAAGCAGGTCGCCATTCAGAGGAAAGACCTGCTTCCGGACACATCAACTGCCTTGCCTGTCCTGCCTGCATGTCTGCCTGCAAGCCTTGGTGCCAGCCTTGGTGCCAGCCTCCCTGCTGGCCTTGCTGCCAGCCTTGGTTCTGGCCAGCCTCCCTGCCAGCCAGCAAAATCACAACCATGCGGAAACACAGCAAGCCTCAGCCATCTTCTGCCAGCCCTTGCAAGAGGGACAGGGCTACCATCCCACCCCCTGGCCCTCACCCTGGTTCTGCTGGGGCTTCTGCAGCACGGGCTCGCTCTTCTGGGGCTGGGGCTTCTGCTGCTTCTGCTTCTGGAGGAGCTGATGAAAAGCACTCCAGCACCAGCCACCTCCACAGCACCTGGATCCTTCACCCCAGAGACTGAGCAACCAAGAGGAGTGCCAGAGACTCATTTTTGTCTTATAGCTTGTTTTTAATAAAGTCTATTTTTGATTCACACACTTGCTTCATTTCTTTTTTTTAATAAAGTCTTGGTGGAAACTTTTAGAAATGGTTTAAGCCTTTGCTTGCTTGTGGGATGGGTAAGGATAGCTTTGGAATGGGTTAGGATACCTGTGGAATGGGTAATAGCTGTGGGATGGGTTAGGATAGCAGTGGCATAGATAAACCTCCAATGCAAGTATAGTGGGACTATAGGGTCTATCCTCCCAGGTGCCACACCTATGGCCCTTTATTATCAGTAACAATATAATCAATCATCCACACATGTCAACATAAACACAACTCTTTATTAAATGCCCTGTTCATTGTAGGCCAACCAAACATACATGGCCCAATTTCATCCATGTGATGAGACAGTCTGAAGGAAGCATCAATTAAGCATTTACCATCCTGTCTTGCCACTCCACTGCTCCACCTGGGGAGTTGCACCAGTGTTTCAGGAGGTTGCGCTGCTTCTTCGCCTCATGTGAGGCTCTGTTGGGGCCTTCAACATCCTCAGTGTCGGTCAGGTTTTGCCCTTGCCTCCATTCCCCAGCCTCCATGTCCCCATTGCCTTGTTCACGGTCCACAAGCCTATTCTGCAAGACTGGGTAGCGGGTGCGCATGAGATTGTGCAGGATGCAGCAAGCTTCCACGATCCTCCTCATGGTCTCTGGGTTATGCTGCATGTTGGTGAGAAGTCCTGGAACCTGTTGGCCAGGATGCCAAAGGCGTTCTTCACCACCCGTCTTGCCCTGAACAGCCTGTAGTTGAAGATCCTCTCTTCACGGGTGAGGTATTTGAAGGTGTAGGGCTTCATGAGGTAGGTTGTGAGGGAGAAGGCGTCATCCCCCACAATGAAGTAGGGCACATATTATTTGTCGTTGGGCAGCAGGTCTGGATCTGGGAAGCCCACCATGAGGTTGTGTTCCAGCCCCTCCTTGAGGTGACTGGCGTTGTATATCTGGGCATCTGAAGATGAGCCGTTGCCTGAAGCATCGATGTAATGAACTTGTAGTCAGCATCGACCATGGTGAAGAGGATGATGCTGAAGAAGCCCTTGTAGTTGTGATAAGTGGACCCTCACTTGGCTGGCGCTTTGCAGGCCACGTGCTTGCCATCGGCTCCAACAGTATGGGGAAGTTCCACTTCTGATACCGCCGCTCTTCAAATTTCTTCCATCCTTCTTCAGTGGAGGGGCACTGGAGGAGCTCCTCCTTGTATTCTTTGATGATGGCCTGCACCACTTCTCTGACAACAAAGCTGATGGTGCTGGGTGGCACCCTCCAGCCGTACTGCATGCTCCTGTAGGTGGTCCCTGAGGCCAGGTGGCGCATAGTGAGGGCCACCTTGAGCCCAGGTTCCAGGCTGGGTGGGAAGTTGGTGTTTGTCTTGGTCAACCTGGGTGTCAGGCGCTGCACAACTTCGTCAAACATGGCTGGAGGCATCCTCATGAAATTCTGGAACGCCCGAGTGTCTTCGCTCCTGAGCTCCACCACCAGCTTGTTGTACAGTCCGTCCTCTGCTTTTCTGGTGAACCATCTTTGGACCCAGAATTTTTTTGTGTGCCTCCTTTTCTTCCCACAGTAGAGTTCACAGATCCTATAGATGGTTTCATACTGTTGCAGAAGGATGGTGGCTGCCGAAAGGACTTTGTCACAATCCACGATGGACATGACTGGATGCTGTGGAAGAGGAATAGGCAGATGAAGGCTGCAGAGGTCTGCACAGCTTGGCTGCTGTTCTGAAAGTGAGATGCAGGTGAGTTGCTCCCCTTTTTATAGGCAGTGTACGTGTCCCTTTGCATCCTCTACGCATCCTCTAGGCATCCTGCAGATATCCTTAATATCCGAGATAGGTCCCCTCTGCGAAAGTTTTTTCCATTTTAAACGCTTTGTTTCCGCTTGGCATCCATTCTGCATCCGTTTTGCATCTGTTCTGCATCCGTTCCACTTCCTCCCTGCATCTGAGCAGATGCGAGTTGCGCGGATGCATAGCGGATACCTGGCGGATATAGCGGATGCGTAATGGATGCAGAATGGATGCGTAGCAGATGCAGAACAGACGAACTGGATATATTTTCCACCCAAAAGTTTTGGGCAGCCCAAAACTTTCTGAGCAGATGAAATGTCAATAAACGGATGCTGGATGGATAGAGAGGAAGCTAAACGGAGGCATTGAGTACATCGCGTTTTCAAACAGATGGCAAGGTTTTTTGTCTGTTTTACATCCTCATTGCATCCGTTGGTTCAGTGTGACATGGGCTGAAGCACTTAAAGGCCCTGTCACACTGGCCGACGGATGCAAAATGTTTGTAAAAAGGACACAGCGGACGAGAAAAATGTTCCATCCATTGTTATCCCCTCTCAAAAAGGGCAAAAATTTGCATAAACAGAGCGGATAACACGGAAAGGAACGGACGGGGGGAGGACATAGAGCGGATGGAAAGCAGATGCTCCACGGAAGCCTAGCGGATGGAAGTGGATGGGAGCGGATGGCACATCTGCACGGCTTCCGGGGGACCGCAGCAAAGTGGACGTGGAACGGAAAGAGAGGATGCAAAGCAGATGCCTAGTGGATGCCTAGCGGATGCCTAGCATTCACTGCGCATTCGGGGAAGCTGCATTGCATCAGCCCCGCGGATATAAAGGGAAGCAGCACCCAAGCAGGTCACCATTCAGAGGAAAGACCTGCTTCCAGAAACATCTCCACCCTGCCTGCCAGCCTGCCAGCCTGCCAGCCTGCCAGCCTGCCAGCCTACAGGCCTGCCTACCAGCCAGCAACCCCACAATCATGGGGAAGAAGAGAAAGCCTCAGCCATCTGCTGCCAGTCCTGGCAAGAGGGACAGGGCCACCCTCCCATGCCCTGGCCCTCACTCTGCTTCTGCTGGGGCTTTTGCAGCCTGGGTTCACTCTTCTGGGGCTGAGTTTTCTGCTGCTTCTGCTTCTGGAGGAGCTGATGATGATGCTTCTGGTGGTGGTGCTTCTGCTGGTGCTTTCTCTGCTGATGCTGCTTCTTGCGGTAGTGCTTCTGCTGTTGCTTACTCTGCTGGAGCTGCTTCTGGCAGTGGTGCTTGCACTGGTGCTTACTCTGCTGGCACTGCTCCTGGTGCTGGTGCTTCTGCTGGTGCTTACTCTGCTGGCGCTGCTCCTGGTCCTGCTGGTCCTGCTGGTGCTCCTGGTTCTGCTGGTGCTCCTGGTCCTGCTGGTGCTCCTGGTCCTGCTGGTCCTGCTCATGCTCCTGGTCCTCCTGGTGCTGCTAGCGCTGCTGGTGCTTACTCTGCTGCTGCTGATCCTGGTCCTGCTGGTGCTGCTGGTGCTGCTGGTGCTGCTGCCACTGCTGGTCCTGCTTTTGCTGCTGCTGCTGCTAGTGGTGGTGTGGAGGAGCAGCCCCTACAACCTGGAATCCCCTCTGATGAGGACCCATGTGGTCCTGCCAAAGGGAGGAAGAGGCATACGTGAGAACGGGAGAGAAGGCAATACAACATCAAAGAGGAACCTGAGGATGAGGTGTTGGAGTGACTGAGAGAGAATGAATATCTATGGCGGAAGGGACAGAGGCTCTATAGGGACACCAAAAGGAAACAGGCTGCTTGGAGAGAGAAGGCGGAGAGCCTGGGCTATACTTCGGAGTTGCTCCTCGGCTGGTGGAAGCACATGCACACCTGGTACAGGAAGCTACACCTCAAGAAATCTGGCCAGGCCGCAGTCAAGCTGACGGACAGAGAGACCTACGTCATAGCCAAGTGCAGGTTCCTGGAGGATGAGATCCGCCACCGAGGAGCAGCCCCTCGCACAACCATCTCTCTCAGGCAGCCTGCTGAGAGCCAGTCCTCTTCTGGCTGAGAGTCAGCTCCTGTCTCAAGACAGGTATCTCTGGAGCGTGCCATGATGGAGACCCCCCCGATAGCTGTAGTACCCGTGGTGGAGCACAAGGAGAACCCCCTGGTGCAGTTGGAGAAAGGAGACGGCACTTCCACCACAGCTCAACCCTCATCCACCCCCAGCTCCACCTCCACAGAAAGGCAGAGAGGCAAACCGGAGGGACAGAGCCACACTGTCCTGCTGGAGATAAGAGACATCATCAGGAGCAGCGTAGATCTCCTCTCTCAGCTGGTACACACCGAGTCCTCATCCGCCAACTGAAAGCCCTTCCTCACCTATGTGAACCAGACCCTCATGGACATGGAGCAACCCCAGTACCAGGTGGTGAAGGACAGGATCACCGATCTGCTTCACAACCCTCCAGACCCAGATGCTCCCACCCAGTCCAGGTCTGCTCCTCCACCCCAAGTGATGTCACTCCCATTCAAGGCTTTCCACAGGCCCTCCCCTACCAAGGCTACGGCTATCAGGAGGTCCAGCAGCACACGCAGCAGCCCTTCCCAGTCCAGGCACAGGTTCATCGGACGCCACCATTGCCACCGGTTCCACTGATACCACAGACGCCAACTATGCCACCCATGCCACCGATGCCACCCATGCCACCGATGCCACGATGCCAATCCTCACCCAGCTGCAGACCAGACATCCCCACTACACCGCTCCTTCCTCCACCACACAGCCAAGCCCGGCCTCAGTACATCTGTCATCTGTACTGGGGCTGACACACCAGGGCATGGAGGAAGGGACTCTCAACATCACGGGGCTGAGCCAGCTGTCTGAGAGCTTCCTCAACACACCGTCCCCTGTTGTCCTCTCGGGGCCAGGCACCCCAGTGGGGCTTCAGACCAGCACTCCAGCAGCAGCCACCTCCACAGCACTTGGACCCTTCACCCCTGAGACTGGGCACACCTCCGAGTGACCGAGAAGACTGCCAGAGACTGGGTGGCTACC
This sequence comes from Laticauda colubrina, assembly GCA_015471245.1. Classification (NCBI taxonomy): domain Eukaryota; kingdom Metazoa; phylum Chordata; class Lepidosauria; order Squamata; family Elapidae; genus Laticauda; species Laticauda colubrina. Next base: position 1,444,661 of record BLBF01000070.1, read on the forward strand.
TGTTGAATTTATTTGGACACTTGACTTGGGTCATTTTTTTTTTACAGCTTGTTATTAATAAAGATTATCTTTGTTTCACACACTTGCTTCATTTATTTTTTTCAATAAAGTCTTGGTGGAAACTTTTAGAAATGGTTTAAGCCTTTGCATGCTTGTGGGATGGGTTAAGAAAGCAGTGGGATGGGCAGGGATACCTTTGGGATGGGTTAAGATACCTGTGGGAGGGGCAGGGTTACCTTTGGGATGGGTAGGGATACCTGTAGGATGGGCATGGATAACTTTGGGATGGGTAATAGCTGTGGGATAGATAAACCTCCAGTGCAAGCATAGTGGGACTGTATAGTCCACCCTCCCAGGTGCCACACCTATGGCCCTTCATTATCAATAATAATGTAATCATTCATCCACACATGTCAACATAAACACAACTCTTTATTAAATGCCCTGGTCATTGTAGGACCACACAACATACATGGCCCAATCTCATCAGTGTGATGAGACTGGCTGAAGGAAGCATCCATTAATCATCTATCATCTTGTCTTGCCACTCCACTGTCCAAGCTGGGGAGTTGCACCAGTGTTTCAGGAGGTTGTGCTGCTTCTTCCCTTCATGTGAAGCTATGTTGGGACCTTGCACATCCACAGTATCTATCAGATTTTGCCCTTGCCTCCATTCCCCAAGCTCCATGTCCCCATTGCCTTATTGGAGGTCCAAGAGCCTGTTCTGCAACACTGGTTAGTGGTTGTGCATGAGATTTTGCAGGATGGAGCAAGCTTCCATGATCCTCCTCACAGTCTCTGGGCGATGCTGCATGGTGGTGAGAAGTACCTGGAATCTGTTGGCCAGGATGCCTTGCCCTGGACAGCCTGTAGTTGAAGATCCACTCTTCATGGGTGAGGAGTCTGGAAGTGTAGGGCTTCATGAGGTAGGTTCTGAGGGAGAAGGCGTCATCCCCCATGATGAAGTAGGGCACATCTTGTGTTACGTTGGGCAGGGGGTCTGGATCTGGGAAGCACATGATGAGGTTGCATTCCAGCCCCTCCTTGAGGTGACTGGCGTTGTATACCTGGGCATCTGAAGCTGACCCATTGCCTGAAGCATCGATGTACATCAACCATGGTGAGGAGGATGATGCTGAAGAAGCCCTTGTAGTTCAAATAAGTGGACCCCGACTTGGATGTAGCTTTGCAGGACACGTGCTTGCCATCTATGGCTCCAATGGTGCGGGGGAAGTTCCACTTCTGATACCACTGCTCTGCAACTTTCTTTCATCCTTATTCAGTGGAGGGGCACTGGAGGATCTCCTCCAGGTACTCTTCGATGATGGCCTGCACCACTTCTCTAACCACAATGCTGATGGTGTTGTGTGGCACCCTCCCACCGTACTGCATGCTCCTGTAGGTGGTCCCTGAAGCCAGGTGGCGCAGAGTCAGCACCATCTTGAGCCCAGGTTCCAGGCTGGGCTGGAAGTTGGGGCTCTGCTTGGCCAACCTGGGTGTCAGCTGCCCCACAACTTTGTCAAACATGGCTGGAGGAATCCTCAATGAAGTTCTGGAATGCACGAGGGTCTTCGTTCCTCAGCTCCACCATCAGCTTGTTGTACAGTCTGTACTCTGCTCTTCTCCCAATCCATCTTCAGACCCAGACAGTTCTTGGCTGCCTACTTTTCTTCCCATAGAACAGTTGAAAGAGCATGTAGATGGCTTTGCACTGTTGCAGAACGATGGTGGCTGCCAAAAGGACTTTGTTGCGATCCACGGTGGACATGACTGGATGCTGTGGAAGAGCAAGATCCAGATTAAGGCTGCAGAGGTCTGCACAGCAGGGCTGCTGGTCTGAAAGTGAGATCCAGGTGAGTTGCTCCCCCTTTTTATAGGCAATATAGGTTTTCCCCGAGGTGTCCTTCTGCATCCTCTAGGATTAATATCCAAGATAGGTCCCCTCTGTGAACGCTTTTTCTGTTTTAAATGCTTTCTTTTCAAGCTGCATCTCCTTTCATCCTATCTCCATCCATGCTACTAAAGCTGTGCATCCATTCCGCGTCCATTTCACTTCCTCCCTGTGTCCTCTTTCTGCTGGAGCTAATGTGAGTTTTGCGGATGCGCAGCGGTTGCCTAGCGGATGCGTAACGGATGATGACAGATGTAGAACTGATGTTCCCATTAGCGTTGCAGATGCAGAATGGACGCTTTGGATACATTTTCCACTCAAAAAGTTTTGAGCAGCTTGTTAGGGATAACATTGTTCACCCTAACTGGTTTAGGTGAAATAATAACTATGAATCATAGTTAGTGTATGGTAGAGTGTATACAGCTTTAACTGTGAAATAGTAATTAAAGGAGTGGTTAAGAAAACAATATAAAAGTAGCAAGACTACAACTTGCTCTCACTCTCTCTGGCTTTGATGATCCCTGATTACTGCTTGGAATCAAGACTGCATAGCTCGAACGGGAGAGACAACAAAGGACTGATTTTTATGTGAACTGACATAGTATATTCTACATGGACTTTGCTTACTGAATATCCCTGAATGGACTGACTACATGGTAAATGAATATTGGACTGTTATTTGACTATGCTATTAACTTATAATGGAATAAAATATGTTCTTGATAGCACAAGCGTATCTGTTATTTTTACTGTATGTTAATAAACATACAAGCTTAGCTCACTCATTTATCTGTTTGCCTATCTGACTAACGCTGCACATTCTGTTTAGCTTGTCTACCTAACCCTGGTTGGGGAACCCAACCTTAACACAGCTCAAAACTTTTTGAGTGGATGGAACCTCAGTCGACGGATGCTGGACGGATGGAGAGGAAGAAAAACGGAGTCAGTGAGTATAGAACGGATGAATCGCGTTAACCAACGGATGGCAAGTGTTTATCTCCATTTTACATCCTCTTTCCATCCGTTGGTGCAGTGTGACATGGGCTTAAGAAGCAAAACAATGGAAAAGCACCAGGCCCAGATGCTTACTAATGAAGGGCCAAAGGTGTGGCATCTGGGAGGGTGGACCATACAGTCCCACTATGCTTGCACTGGAGGTTTATCAATCCCACAGCTATCTTAACCCTTCCCAAAAGTATCCCTGCCCACCCCACTGCTATCTTAACCCATTCCACAAGCATGCAAAGGCTTAAACCAATTCTAAATGTTTCTGTTAAGCCTGGGTTCCCCAACCAGGGTTAGGGAGACAAGCTAAACAGAATGTGCAGCGTTCGTCAGATAGGCACACAGATAAATGAGTGAGCTAAGCTTGTATGTTTATTAACATACAGTAAAAATAACAGATACGCTTGTGCTATCAAGAATATAGTTTATTCCAATATAAGTTTATGGCATAGTGAAATAACAGTCCAATAGTCATGTATCAAGTAGTCAATCCATTCAGGGATATTCAGTTAGCAAAGTCCATGTAGAATATCCTATGTCAGTTCACTTACAAATCAGTCCTTTGGTGTCTCTCCCGTTCGAGCAATGCAGTCTTGATTCCAAGCAGTAATCCGGGATCATCAAAGCCAGAGAGAGCAAGCTGTAGACTTGCTACTTTTATAGTGTTTTCATAACCACTCCCTTAATTACTATTCCACAGTTAAAGCTGCAGACACTTTAACATACACAACTATAATTCATAGTTATTATTTCACCTAAACCAGTTAGGGTAAACAATGTGATATACAATGATGATATACAATGCATGGTTCATTGTTCCTTTAAAATATCTTAATATTCTTTTTAAGGATTGCCCCTGACATTGTTTTGGATCTGAATTAAAACGTGCCAGCTGATTTACACTATAAGCTATATCTGGCCTTGACCAATTGCTTATATATGATAAGCTACCAATCAAAGATTGATATATGGACTTATCAAATTTGGGACTTTGATCATTAGTTTGGCAAACTTCCTGACTCATTGGAGTCTTTGCCTGTTTACAAAGTTCCATTTTATACGTTTTAATTAATTGGCAAATTTTATCTTCTTGAGATATCTTAAAACCATTATTTGTTTTATTAATTGTCAATCCTAGATACCTTTTAATTTCACCTAAATGCTTTAATTTTATCTTTTTGGCTAATAATGATATAATCTCATTAGCTTCATTATTAGTCTTAGTTATCAAAGCAATATCATCTGTAAATAATAATAATAATGGCACCGTTCCATTATTTTCTCTTTTAAACACACACGGATCTGTAAAACCAGATTTAAAACCTATATTGTTTAACTCTTTCACAATATATTGGTTCCACTCAAACCCAGATTGTTTCAACCCGTAAAGACTCTTTTTGAGTTTCCAACAATCATTACTATTTACTTTATTGTCTTTTATACCAATTGGTTTTTTTAAATATATAGTGTGCTGCAATGGTGCATGTAGATAAGCAGTTTCTACATCTAAATGGTTAATGACATAGTTTTTCTTAGCTGCCCACACTAATGCTGCTCTTAAAGATGTTGCTTTAAGGATTGGTGCAAAAACTTCATCATAATCAGATGCAGTTTGATTAAATCCTTGAGCTACTAACCTAGCTTTATGGGTAACAGTCCCATCATTTCCAGTTTTTACTTTAAATATCCATTTGCACCCAATGGATTTTTCTCCTGGAGGTAATTTGGCATCTTCATAAACTTTCATTACCTTTAATGAATTTAGTTCTTTTTCCATTGCCTTTTTCCAATTCTCCTGATCCTTAGCAGGATACATCCTAAGTTCATCTACACTAGTTGGAACTTTAGTTACTTGGCAAATTATACTTGCTTGATACCTATCAGGTGGACTAGTTACACATGTAGTACATCTAGGTATTATAGGACTTACAGGTGGACTTTCATTTATTAATTGTTCTTGATTATGTAACTCTTCCTGATCAACTATTTCCTCTTGTTCTGGTCCTATTTGCTCTTCGTGGACTTCTTCTTTAATTGGACTCTTCTTATAGCTAATCTGATCTTTCTGCCTTTTGTAGGGTTCAATAATTACTTCATTATTTAAATCTTGCTCTAATCTATTTCATCCTACATGTTCTAGGAATTTTGCACTAGCACTGGTGTAAACTCTAGATGTACCTGGTTCCCAGAATATATAAGATCTATGATTAGATGTATATCCTACAAAAATTAATCTTTTAGCTCTATGCTGTCCTTTGTATCTAAGTTGTGTAGGGATATGCACCCATGCTGGTGCTCCAAATGTGTGCATGTAACTTAAATCAGGTTTTGTACCATGCCACAGTGTGAATGGTAATTCACCTGTTGTTGAATTAACAACATTATTTAATATATGATTACCACACATTATTGCTTCCCCCAATAAATTGTCAGGTAATCCTGAATCAGAAATCATAGTTCGTGCCATTGATTGTAATGTTTGGCCTCTTCTCTCTATAAAGGCATTATGTTGTGGCCTATATGGTGCAGACATTTTATGTTGAATACCTAACATTCTTAGTCTGTTCTGGAATTTATTATTTGTAAATTCTGTACCATTATCTGTTATGAGAGTTACTAATTTCTTTTTAGTTTTTCTTTCTGCAAATTTTATCCAATTAAATAGATTTTGATATGTTTCAGTTTTGCTCTTCATTAAATAGCAAAACCCATATCTAGAATAGTGGTCCATTATACTTAGTATGTGGCGAGCTCCTCCTACACTTGGTTTTTTCGGACCTATTAAATCAGCAAATACTACTTCTAAAGGCTCTTTAGTAGTAAATCCATGAACTCTATTAGCCGGTATAACCCTGCTCTTACTTTGATTACAGGCATTACATTGCAAATACTTATTACAAGATTTCAAACTTATTCCCTTAGATAATTCAACAGTTTTCTTAAGCATTTTAAAATTTAAATGCCCTAGCCTTCGATGTAACAAGTGAATACATTCGTCATGAGGTTTCTTATTTTAATAAATTGTGTTAGCCACCTTTAAACCATCATCATTTAACACATATAATCCAAATCTTAAAGATGCAGTAATTCTCTTATCTTCTTTTTCTATTATGCAGTTATCTCCCCTAAATGTAACTACATATCCTAGTTTAACCAAAATTCTAACTGAAATTAAATTAAACTTAAGTTGTGGTACATGTAACATTTTTACATTCTCTTTTATAAAAGAACAATATGCTATACCTTGACCTTTAGCTTTCAGTTTCCAGCCATTGGCTAACGATATCTGCTGTGTACTCTGGGACATTTTAATAAAATTTTTGTTATCATTTGTTATACAATGGGATGCTCCACTGTCAACCACCCATAAATTATTTTTTACAGCTCCGTTAGTATACATGGCTAACTCTAAATTTTTATTTATTTTTTGATGATTTTTAGTATTCTGGCCAGCGTTCTGGCGCTTTGCCTTTTTACAAAATCTTGCCAAATGTCCTCTTCCTCCACAATTAAAACACTTTTTAATTGCGTATGCAGTAGGAGATTTATTTTCTTCTTTTTGAGGTTGCTCCCTCCTTAATTCATCTCTTTCATGCCTTCTTCTGGCCTCTTCAATCAATCTGCCAGTTATATCAGTTAAAGTTAAATTTTCCTTTGGCAAAATTTCAAGTGAAGTTACGTAGTTATCATAACTTTCATCAAGGGAAGATAGAATTATGTAAACTTGGTGTAGTTCAGAGAAAATAAGTTCTTTCTCTTGCAGTTCGTGAAAAATGCTTTGCATAGTTTTCAAATGACTCAGCATATCACCATTTGTTTGGAGATGCGTCCTGAAAAGCTTCCGTGTTAGATTTATGTGAGCACCAACATTATCTCGAACATAAATCCTCTTCAGCTTCTGCCAACACCCAACAGCCGTTTTCTCTCCGTGGATATAAATAAGCTGTTGATCAGTTAAGGTTAACCCAATTATGCAAATGGCTTGTTGATTTTTATGCATAAATTCTTCTATCTTTAGTCTGTCTTCCTCATCCTCTGGATCCCATTTTTCTACGTTTGGTGAATTTTCAATTATGTTCCACAGACCTTCTCTTCGTAGAAGTAGACTACATTTTGTAGACCATGATACATAGTTTGTTCCATCCAGCTTGGATATAAGGGACAAACTTTGTAGATTGACTTGTGCCATGTTTTCTTATATGGATATAAAAATATAATTAATAAAACACAGCTGTCTGTTTACTGTAATATATGACAACACAAACTCTCACCTTTTACATAAATCTGTTTAACCTAGTTAAACTCACTTTGCAGCCTCTGGGCCCATAACCAGTGTTAAGCCTGGGTTCCCCAACCAGGGTGAGGGAGACAAGCTAAACAGAATGTGCAGCGTTAGTCAGATAGGCACACAGATAAATGAGTGAGCTAAGCTTGTATGTTTATTAACATACAGTAAAAATAACAGATATGCTTGTGCTATCAAGAATATAGTTTATTCCATTATAAGTTCATGGCATAGTCAAATAACAGTCCAATAGTCATGTATCAAGTAGTCAGTCCATTCAGGGATATTCAGTTAGCAAAGTCCATGTAGAGTATCCTATGTCAGTTCACTTACAAATCAGTCCTTTGGTGTCTCTCCCGTTCGAGCAATGCAGTCTTGATTCCAAGCAGTAATCAGGGATCATCAAAGCCAGAGAGAGCAAGCTGTAGACTTGCTACTTTTATAGTGTTTTCATAACCACTCCCTTAATTACTATCCCACAGTTAAAGCTGCAGACACTTTAACATACACAACTATGATTCATAGTTATTATTTCACCTAAACCAGTTAGGGTAAACAATGTTATCCCTAACAGTTTCTACCAAGACTTTATTACAAAAAAATAATAATAATGAAGCAAGTGTGTGAATCAAAGATAAACTTTATTGAACAACAAGCTGTAAAAGGAAAAAGACCCAAGTCAAGTGTCCAAATAAAATCCACACCCAGTCTCTGGCAGTCTTCATGGTTAACTCGGAGGTGTGCCCAGTCTCAGGGGTGAAGGGTCCAGATGCTGTGGAGGTGGCTGCTGCTGGAGTGCTGGTCTGGAGCCCCACTGGGGTGCCTGGCTCCGTGAGGACAACAGGTGATGGTGTGTTGAGAAAGCTCTCGGATAGCTGGCTCAGACCCGCGATGCTGTGAGGTCCTTCCTCCATGCCATGGGGTGTCAGCCCCAGTACTGATGAGAGATGTACTGAGGCCGGGCTTGGCTGTGGGGTGGAGGAAGGAGTAGTGTATTGGGGATGTCTGGTCTGCAGCTGGGTGAGGACTGGCATGGGTGGCATCGGTGGCGTGGGTGGAATCGCTGTCTTCGGTGGCATCATTGTCGTGGGTGGCATTGGTAGTACAAGTGGAACCGGTGGCAATGGTGGCATCTGATGAATCTGTGCCTGGACTGGGAAGGGCTGCTGCCTGTGCTGCTGGACCTCCTGGTAGCCGTAGCCCTGGTAGGTAAGGGGCTGTGGGAAGCCTTGGAATGGGAGGGACATCATCTGGGGTGGAGGAGCAGACCTGGACTGGGTGGGAGCAGGTTCCTCTGGATCTGGAGGGTTGTGAAGCAGCTCAGTGATCTGGTCCTTCACCACCTGGTACTGGGGTTCCGCCATATTCTTGAGGGTCTGGTTGACATAGGTAAGGAAGGGCTTGCGGTTGGAGGATGAGGAGTCGGTGCTGACCAGCTGAGAGAGGAGATCTATACTGGTGCAGATGGTGTCCCTGATCTCCAGCAGGACAGTGTGGCTCTGCCCTTCCTGCTGTCTGGCGCTCTGCCTTTCTGTGGAGGCAGAGCTGGGGGAGGTAGGTGCGGCTACAACTGTGATGGACTCGATGTCTCCTTTCTCCCACTGCACCAGGGAGTCCTCCACGTGCTCCACCACAGTTACAACAGCTGTCCACGGGTTCTCTGCCACGGCATGCTCCACAGAAACCTGCCTGGAGACCGGGACTGATTCTCAACCAGAAGAGGACTGGATCTCAGAAGGCTGCTGTAGAGAGAGGGTAGACAGAGGGGCTCCTGGTGCTCCTCGGTGGCGGATCTCACCCTCCAGGAAGCTGCACCTGGCCATGATGAAGATCTCTCTGTCTGTGGCCTGGCCATATTTCTTCAGGTGCAGCTTCTTTTACCAGGTGTGCATGTGCTTCCACCAGCCAAGGAGCACCACCGAAGTGTAACCCATACTCTCCGCCCTCTCTCTCCAAGCAGCCTGCTTCCTTTTGGTGTCCCTGTACAGCTGGTGTCCCTTCCGCCACAGATAGTCATTCTCTCTCAGCCACTCCAGCACCTCATCCTCGTGTTCCTCCTTGATGAAGTATTGCCTCCTCTCCTGTCCCCGCATACACCTCTTCCTCCCTTTGGTAGGACCAGATGGGCCCTCTTCAGAGGGGCTCCCAGGTGGTAGGGTCTGCTCCTCCACACCACCAGAAGCAGCAGCACCAGCAGTATCATCATCATCATCATCATCATCATCATCATCATCACCAGCAGGATCATCATCATCATCATCAGTGGCAGCAGCAGCAGCAGGATCATCATTATCATCATCATCAGCAGCAGCAGGATCAGCAGGACCAGGATAAGCAGCACCAGAGTAAGCACCAGGAGCCCCAGCAGCACCACCAGCAGCAGCACCAGTAGAACCAGGAGCACGAGCAGGACCAGGAGCATGAGCAGGACTAGTACGACCAGCAGGATCAGCAGGACCAGCAGGACCAGGAGCAGCTTCAGTAGAGTAAGCAGCAGCAGAAGCACCACCGCCAGGAGTAGCTTCAGCAGAAGCTCCAGCACCAGAACATAGAGCCCGAGCAGCAGAAGCCCCAGCTGAAGCAGAGTCAGGGACAGGGGGCGGGTGGGTGGCCCTGTCCCTCTTGCCAAGGATGGCGGCAAGGCTGGCAGGCAGGCTGAGACTTTCGCTTGCTGAGACTTTTGCTTCTTCCCCATGGTTGTGGGGTTCCTGGCTAGCAGGGAGGCTGGCAGGCATCAAGGCTGGCAGGAAGCCTGACACCAAGGCTGGCAGGAAGCCTGGCAGGAAGCCTGGCAGAAAGCCTGGCAGAAAGCCTGGCAGGAAGGCTGGCAGGAAGCCTGGCAGGAAGCCTGGCAGGAAGGCTTGCAGTAAGCCTGGCAGGAAGGCTGGCAGGAAGCCTGGCAGGAAGGCAGGCAGGCATGCAGGCAGGCATCAAGGCTGGCAGGCACACTGGCTGGCAGGGAGGCTGGAAGGCAGGCTGGCACCAAGGCTGGCAGGCAGGCTGAGAGCAAGGCTGGCAGGGAGGCTGGCCAGGAGGCTTGGAGGCAAGCTGGCAGGAAGGCTGGCAGCAAGGCTTGCAGGCAGGCATGCAGGCAGGGCAGGCAAGGACTCGATGTATCCTGCAGCAGGTCTTTCCTCTGAATGCTGGCGACGTGCGATCTGCTTCCCTTTATATCTGCATGGCTAACGCAAAGCATCCCCCCCACATGCGCAATTAACGCCAGGCATCCGTTAGGCTTCCGCTGTGCATCCGCTAGGCTTCCGCTGTGCATCCGTTTCATCCGCTGTGCATCCGCTGTGCATCCGCTGTATCTGTTCCGCGTCTGCTTTGCTGCACCCCTCCGGACGGCTAGCAGATGTGCCATCCGCTCCCATCCGCTTCCATCCGCTGGGCTTCCGTTCCGTTTCTGCTTTCCATTTGCTCTGCGTCCTCTCCGCGTCCATGTTATCTGCTCCATTTATGCAAATTTTTGCCCCTTTTGAGAGCGGATAACAACGGATGGAAAATTTTGCTCGTCCATTGTGTCCATTTTGCATCCATTGGGCATTGTGACAGGACCTTTATATTGCACTTGTCCCAAAAGAGGAGACCGATACATTACAAATTAAGAACTATAGAACTATTTCCTTACTAAATGCAGATTATAAAATTTTTGCTTCAATATTGGCAGAAAGATTTAAAAAAATACTTAAACAATTTTATCCACCTTAATCAAAGTGGATTTCTGCCAAAGAGACAAATTAAAGACAATATGAGAGTAATCTTGGACACTTTGGAATACTATGAGGCACACCCTGAAAAGCAAATGGCTTTGATATTTTTATATGCACAGAAGGCGTTTGATAATGTGAATTGGCGATTCATGTTATTACAGCTGGAACAGGGGGTTTTGGTTAAAAAATTTACTCAAGCAATAGAAGCTATATATCATAACCAAACAGCAAGGGTAAAGATAGAGGGAGAACTGACAGACGCTATTGATATAAGAAAAAGAACAAGACAAGGGTGTCCACTATCACCTTTGTTGTTTGTGTTAACCTTGGAAGTGTTAAACAGAAATATTAGAGAAGAAAAGGACATAAAAGTGATGAAAATTAAAAAGGAAGAATTCAAGTTGCAAGCATTCACAGATGATCTGATTTTCATTTTAGAAGACCCACTAGAAACAGCATTAAAATTGATAGAAAAGACAGAGGGATATGGAAAGGTGGCTGGTTTGAAAATAAATAAAGAAAAAACAAAGATCTTGACAAAGAATATGCTTTCAGGACAAAAGGAAGAACTGCCAGATGTACTGAAAATTCAGGTCACAAATATGATCAAGTACTTGAGGATATACTTGACAGCAAGATGTAGTACACTAAAAGAGAGTAATTATGTAAAACGTAAAGGCTAGGTCCCACTGGCCAACGGATGAAAAATGTATGCAAAAAGGACACAGCGGATGAGCAAAATTTGGGGGGTGGCTTCATCCGTTGTTATCCGCTCCAAAAAGTGCTCCAAATTTGAATAAACAGAACAGAAAAGAACAGAAAGGAATGGACGGGGGTAGTACGTAGCGAGGATGTTAAGCAGATGTTCGTAGGAAGCCTAGCGGACATATCCGAAGGGTTTCCGGGGGAGAATTGCGAAGCGGACACACAGCGGAACGAGCGGATGCGTAGCGGATGATGCGGATGCATCACAGATGCCTATAGGATGCATAGTGGTTGCATAGCGGATGCATAGTGGATGCATTGCGGATGCATAGCAGATGCAAAGCATTCACTGCGCATGTGGGGAGTATGAATTGAATCAGCTCCATGGATATAAAAGGATGCAGCTCGCAAACAGTCAGCATTCAGAGGAAAGACATGCTGCCACTGATATCTTCAAATAACATCATGGTTCATCAGTCAGGGAAGAAGAGAAAGCCTGTGCCTACGCGTGCCAGCCCTGGCAAGGAGGAAAGAAACACCATCCCACCCCCTGGCACTGACTCTGAAGCTGCTGCTTCTGGTGGTGGTGTTGCTGCTGGTGGTGCTTCTCCTACTGGTGCTGGTGGTGGTGGTGGTGCTGCTAGTGCTGCTTGTGCTTCTCCTGCCGCTGGTGCTGGTGCTTCTCCTGCTGCTGCTGCTGGTGCTGCTGCTGGTGGTGGTGCTTCTCTTGCTGTTAGTGCTTCTCCTGCTGCTGGTGCTGCTGCTGTGGTGAACCAGTCCCAAGGCCCTCAAAGCCCTGCTGCTCAAGCCCCTGAAGTCCCTGCTGTTCAAGCCCCTGCCAGAGGGAGGAAGAGGCAAGGGAAGGAGAAGGGAGAAAGGAAAAAGGAAAAAGTACACCCATTCCGAGGACCATGAGAAGGAGGTGCTGGAATGGCTGAGGGAGAACAAGTACCTGTGGAGAAAGGGCCACAGACTCAATCATGGCAACCAGAGGAAGCAGGCAGCGTGGAGAGACAAGGCAGAAAGCCTAGGCTACACTTCAGAACTACTCCTGGGATGGTGGAAGCACATGCACACCTGGTATGGCAAGCTACACCTCAAGAAATCCGGCCAGGCCGCTGTCAAGCTCACTGACCGGGAGATGTACGTCATGGCCAAGTGCAGCTTCCTGGAGGGTGAGGTCCGCCACCGAGGAGCAGCCCCTCTGACAACCCTCTCCCTCAGACAGCCCACAGACAGCCAGTCCTGTTCCAACCATGAGACAGTTACCATGTAAAGGCAGGTGTCTTCAGAAGGCCCCATGGCAGAGACCCCCCCCCCCCGACAGCTGCACCCCCCATGCCAGAGGACATGGAGGATCCCCTGTCACAAATGGAGGAAGAAGCGGCAACCACCAGAAACCAACCCACACCCATGCCCAGCTCCACCTCCACAGAAAGAAGGCAGAGAGGTAGACTGGAGGGCCAGAGCCACACTGTCCTGTTGGAGATCAGGGACACAATCAAAACCAGCACAGATCTTCTCTCTCAGCTGGTCCACAGCGACATACTATCCTTGAACCGGAAGCCCTTCATCACCTACATGGGCCAGATCCTCATGGACCTGCCTGAGGTCCAGTACCAGGTGATGAAGGAGATCACAGCACTTCTGCACAACTCTCCAGGCCCAGCTGAACCTGCTCCAACCCAGTCCAGGTCTGCTCCTCCACCCCAGGCAATGTCACAGCGCTTCCACGGCTTTCAACAGCCCCTCACCTACCAAGACTACGACTACCAGGACTTCCCACAGCAGAGCCAGACCTTCCCAGTCCATGCCAAGTTTCATCGCACGCCACAGATGCCTCACCTCGCCCAGCTGCAGACCAGACAGCCCCACTACACTCCTCCTTCCTTCACCCCACAGCCAAGCCCCTTAACCTGTCATCAGTCTTGGGCCTGATGTCCCAGGTCCTTGATGAAGGGCCTCTCAACTTCACGGGACTGAGTCAGCTCTCTTAGAGCTTCCTGAACACATCATCCCCTGTTTTACTCTCAGGGCAAAGCACCCCAATGGCTCCTCAGACCAGAACTCCAGCCACAGCCACCTCCACAGTCCCTGCCCGCTTGACAGCGGAGACCATGGTCATGCCTCAGAGTGACTGAGAATAGTGCCAGAGACTGAGTTGTTACCTGTTCACTTTACCTTTGCTTAAAGACACATTATTTGGTACATTTTGCTTTTTTAATAAAGTCATACAGTTTACTTAAGACAGTTATTAACAAAGGTTATATTTGCTTCAAACACTTGGTTCATTTTATTTACTTAATGAAGTGTTGGTGAAAACTTTGAAAACATGGTTAAGCCTGGGCATACTTGTGGGATGGGTAAGGATAGTTGTGGGATGGGTAAGGATAGTTGTGGGATGGGTAAGGATAGCTGTGGGATGGGTAAGGATAGCTGTGGGATATGTAAGGATAGCTGTGGGATAGATAAGGATCGTTGTGGGATAGATAAACCTCCAGTGCAAGCATAGTGGGACTGTAAGGTCCACCCTCCCAGCTGCCACACATATGGCCCTTTTTTATCAATAACAATTTATTATTTGATCAACACATTTCAAAATAAACAAAGCTCTTTATTAATGCCCTGTTCATTGTAGGACCACTCAACATGCATGGCACAATCTTGTCAGTGTTATGAGAGAGGCTCAAGGAAGCATCAATTATCCATCTATCATCCTGTCTTGCCACTCCACTGCTCCGGCTGGGGAGTTGCACCAGTGTTTCAGGAGTTTGCGTTGCTTCTTCCCTTCACGTGAAGCTCTGTTGGGGCCTTGTACATCCACAGTGTCTATCAGGTTTCGTCCTTGCCTCCATTCCCCAGGCTCCATGTCCCCATTCCCTTGTTGACAGTCCACAAGCCTGTTCTGCAATACTGGGTAGCGGGTGCGCATGAGATTGTGCTGGACGAAGCAAGCTTCCATGATGATCCTCACAGTCTCTGGGTGATGCTGCATGGTGGTGAGAAGTACCTGGAACCTGTTGGCCAGGATGCCAAAGGCATTCTCCACCACCCGCCTTGCCCTGGACAGCCTGTAGTTGAAGATCCTCTCTTCACGGGTGAGGAGTCTGGAAGTGTATGGCTTCATGAGGTAGGTTCTGAGGGAGAAGGCGTCACCCCCCACGATGAAGTATGGCACATCTTGTGTGTCATTGGTTAGGTGATCTGGACTGGAAAACCCATGATGAGGTTGCGTTCCAGCCCATCCTTGAGGTCACTGGCATTGTACACCTGGCTATCTGAAACTGACCCATTGCCGGAAGCATCGATGTACATGAACTTGTGGTCAGCATCAACCATGGCAAAGAGGATGATATTGAAGAAGCCCTTGTGGTTGTAATAAGAGGACCCTGAGTTGGCTGGAGCTTTGCAGGCCACGTGCTTCCCATCTATGTTTCCAACGGTGTGGGGAAATTTCCACCTCTGATATCACTGTTCTGCAACTTTCCTCCAGCCTTCTTCGGTGGTGGGACACTGGAGGAGTTCCTCCAGGTATTCTTCGCTGATGGCCTGCACCAATTCTCTGACCACAATGCTGATGGTGTTGTGTGGCACCCTCCAGGCATACTGCATGTTTCTCTATGTGGTTCCAGAGGCCAGGTGGCACAGAGTCAGTGCCACCTTCAGTCCAGAGTCCGGTTGGGATGGAAGTTGGTGCTTGGCTTGGTCAACCTGGGTCTCAGACGCTCTACAATTTCATCAAACATGGCTGGTGGCATCCTCATGAAGTGCTGGAATGCACAAGTGTCTTCATTCCTCAGCTCCACCATCAGCTTATCATACTGTCCAAACTCCACTCTTCTCCTGATCCATCGTCAGACCCACACATCTCTTGAACGTCTCCTTCTTCTCCTTGTGTAGAAAAGGTGAAACAGTCTGAACAGGGCTTGGTTCTGGTGTTGAATGATCGCAGCTACCATAAGGACTGTGTGATGATCCATGGTGGAGAACAATGGATGATGTGGAAGAGCAAGACCAAGGGTGAAGAGGTCTGTACACCATGGCTGCTGGACTCATACTGAGATCCAGGTGATTTCCTCTCCCTTTTTATAGGAAATATGGGTTTTCCGCTTGGTGTCCTTCCACATACTCTAGGCATACTCCAGATATCCTAAATATCCAAGATACATCCCAGATATAAACATTTTGTCCATTTTAATGCTTTATATACGAGATGCATCCACTTACATCCTTTCTATTTCCATGCTACTAATGCTGTGTGGACCTTCCGTGTACCTTTCGTTTCCTCCCTCTTTCCATTTTCAGCTGCAGCAGATGTGAGTTGCGAGGATGTCCAGAGGATGCCAAGAGGATATAGCGGACATTTAACGGATGACAATGGACATAGAACATTTTTTGCCTGTATGTGTCGCGGATGTACATTGTATGTGGTGGAAAGTTCATCCACTCAAAAAGTTTTGTGCAGCTCAAAAGTTCTTGCGTGGTTGAAATCTCAGTGGATGGATGCTCGAGGGATAGAGCGTATGAAACACGTATGCAGTGAGTACACAACAGATGCATCGCGTTTTCCAATGGATGGCAAGCTTTTTTGTCTGTTTTACATCCTCTTTGCATCCATTGGTGCAGTGGGACATGGGCTTAAGCAGCAGATAGTGCTAGATTTGGCAGAATTGGAGAATTTACAACTGTGATTAATAGGAAGAATATCAACAATCAAGATGAATATACTACCCAGAATTTTATATTTGTTCCAAACAATTTGAATTAGGCTTGGGAAAGATTATTTTGAAGATTTAAATAAAATTGTATTGAAATATATATGGCAAGGTAAGAAAGCTAGAATAAAGTTAAAACTTTTGCAAGATGCCAGAATAAGAGCAGGATTTGGTTTACCTCATTGGGATTTGTATTACCATGGTACAAATTTGATGTTGGTTAAGGAATGGATAACATAAAGAAATACTAGATTGTTGACAATATAGAAGGACATGATATGTTGCTGGGGTGGCATGCTTTTTTATGGTACAAAGGAACTAAAACACAGGGGTACTCTGGAAGACATTATATATGGGAGTCTCTCTGGTTAAATTGGGAGAAGATGAAAAGGTGATTTTATTTGAAAATTCCAGTCTGGCTTTGGAAACATTTTCTTATCCTATAATATATAAAAAGGAAGAAACAGTTAGATATGGTGAAATAGTTAATGGAAAGGGTGAACCTAAATGTATGCAAAAATTAGAGGAACAAGGTATAAAGATGAATTGGTTTTCATATATGCAAATACATTCAAAGCATGACAAAAATTTTAAAACAAGGATTCTATGATAAACTGACTGATTAAAGCGTCTGTCACATAGGCCGACGGATGCAAAAAGTATGTAAAAAGGACACAGCGGATGAGAAAATTTTCCATCCGTTGTTATCCACTCTCAAAAGTGCCCCAAATTTGCATAAACAGAGCGGACAACAACGGAAAGGAATGGATAGGGAGAGGATGTAGCCAGGATGTAAAGAGGGTGCTCCACAGAAGCCTAGCGGATGGAAGCAGATGGAAGCAGATGGCACATCCGCAGGGCTTCCGGGGGAGCACAGCGAAGCAGACGTGCAGTGGAAGGAGTGGATGCAGAGAAGATGCCGAGCGGATACAGGGGATGCATCACGGAAACCTAGCGGATGCAAAGCTTTCACTGTGCATGCGGGGATGATGCATTGCATCAGCCCCTTGGATATAAAAGGATGCAGCTCGCAAGCAGATCACCATTCAGAGGAAAGACTTGCTGCCAGACACAGCTCCAGCCAACAACCATGGAGAAGAAGAGGAAGCCAGTGACATCTTCTGCCAGCCCTGGCAAGAAGGTCTGGGCCACCATCCCACCCCCAGGCCCTGACTCTGCTTCTATTGGGGCTTCTGCTGCTCGTACTGACTCTACTGGAGGTGGTGCTTCTGCTGGTGCTTACTCTGCTGGCGCTGCTCCTGGTGTTAGTGCTTCTGCTGGTGCTTACTCTGCTGGCGCTGCTCCTGGTGCTGGTACTTCTGCTGGTGCTTACTCTGCTGGTGCTGCTCCTGGTCCTGCTGGTGCTCCTGGTCCTGCTGGTGCTCCTGGTCCTGCGAGTCCTGCTGTTGCTGCTGGTGCTTAATCTGCTGATGATGATACTGGTCCTGCTGTTGCTGCTGTTGCTGCTGGTCCTGCTAGTGCTCCTGGTGCTGCTGGTCCTACTGGTGCTGCTGGTGCTGCTTGTGCTGTTGGTGTTGCTGCTCCTGCTGGTGCTGCTGCTCCTGCTGGTGCTGCTTTTGCTGCTGCTGTTGTTGTTGCTGGTGGTGGTGGTGGTGTGGTGGAGCAGCCCCTAGAACCTTGAAGCCCCTCTGATGAGGGCCCAGAAGGCAATGCCAGAGGGAGGAAGAGGCATATGCGAGATAGGGAGAGGAGGCAATACTCAATTGAAGTGGAACATGAGGATGAGGTGCTCGAATGGCTGAAGGAGAACGAGTACCTATGGTGGAAGGGACACAGGCTCTATCGAGAAACCAAGAGGAAGCAGGCTGCTTGGAGAGAGAAGGCGGAGAGCCTGGGCTACACTTCTGAGGTCCTCCTCGGGTGGTGGAAGCACATGCACACCTGGTACTGGAAGCTGCACCTCAAGAAATCTGGCCAGGAGACCTCACTGACCGGGAGACCTACTTGATAGCAAAGTGCAGCTTCTTGGAGGATGAGATCCACCAACGAGGAGCAGCCCCTCTGTCTACCCTCTATCTCAAGCAGCCCATAGAGAGCCAGTCCTCTTCTGGCCAAGAGTCAGCTCCTGTGTCCAGGCAGGTGTCTGTCCCACAACAGAGACCCCCCCTACAGCTGCAATCTCGGTGGCGGAGCACGTGGAGACACCCCCGATGCAGTGGGAGCAAGGAGAGGGCACTTCCACGAGAGTCAAACCCACACCCACCGCCAGCTCCACCTCCACAGAGAGCAGGCAGAGAGGCAGACTGGAGAGGCAGAGCCACACTGCACTGCTGGAGATCAGGGACACCATCAAAAGCAGCATAGATCTCCTCTCTCAGCTGGTACAAATTGACATACCATCCTCAAACTGCAAGCCCTTCCTCATCTACGTCAACGAGACCCTCAAGAACATGGCGGAACCCCAGTACCAGGTGGTGAAGGACCAGATCACTGAGCTGCTTCACAACCCTCCAGATCCAGAGGAACCTGCTCCCACCCAGTCCAGATCTGCTCGTCCACCCCAGGTGATGTCCCTCCCATTCCAAGGCTTCCCACAGCCCCTCACCTACCAGGGCTACGGCTACCAGGAGGTCCAGCAGCACAGGCAGCAGCCCTTCCCAGTCCAGGCACAGATTCATCAGATGCCACCATTGCTACTGGTTCCACTGGTGCTAACGATGCCACCCACGACAATGATGCCACCGAAGACAGCGATGCCACCCATGCCAGTCCTCACCCAGCTGCAGACCAGACAGCCCCACTACACTCCTCCTTCCTCCACCCCACAGCCAAGCCCGGCCTCAGAACATCTGTCATCAGTCTTGGGACTGACACCCCATGTGATGGAGGAAAGGGCTCTCAACATCACAGGACTGAGCCAGCTCTCTGAGAGCTTCCTTCACACACCATCCCCTGTTGTCCTCTCGGTCCCAGGCACCCCAGTGGTGCCTCAGACCAGCACTCCAGCAGCAGCCACCTCCACAGCATCTGGACCCTTCACTCCTGAGACTATGGGCATGCGTCAAAGTGACTGAGAAGAGTGCCAGAGACTGGGTTGCTACCTGTTGACTTTATCTTTGCTTGGGACACTTTACTTGGGTCATTTTGCTTTTACAGTTTGTTATTAATACAGTTTATCTTTGCTTCACACACTTGGTTCATTTCTTTTAGTCAATAAAGTCTTGGTGGAAACTTTTAGAAATGGTTTAAGCCTTTGCATGTTTGTGGGATTGGTTAGGATAGCAGTGGGATGGGCAGGGATACCTGTAGGATGAGTAATATCTGTGGGATAGATAAACCTCCAGTGCAAGCATAGTGGGACTGTATGGGCCACCCTCCCAGCTGCCACACCTATCGCCCTTTATTATCAATAACAATTTAATCATTCATCAACACATTTCAACATAAACACAACACTTTATTAAATTCCCTGTTCACTGTAGGGCCACTCAACATACATGGCACAATGTCATCAGTGTGATGAGATGGCCTAAAGGAAGCATCCATTAAGCATCTACCATCCTGTCTTGCCAATCCACTGCTCCAGCTGGGGAGTTGCACCAGTGTTTCAGGAGGTTGCTCTCCTTCTTCCCTTCATGTGAAGGTCTGTTGGGGCCTTGCACATCCACAGTGTCTATCAGGTTTCACTGTTGTCTCCATTCCCCAGGCTCCATGTCCCTATTGCCTTGTTGGAAGTCCACGAGCCTGTTCTGCAACACTGGGTAGCAGGTGCGCATGAGATTGTGCAGGAGGCAGCAAGCTTCTACGATGCTCCTCACGGTCTCTGAGCAATGCTGCATGGTGGTGAGAAGTACCTGGAACCTGTTGGCCAGGATGCCAAAGGCGTTCTCCACCACCTGTCTTGCCCTGGACAGCCAGTAGTTGAAGATCCTCTCTTCACGGGTGAGGCCTCTGGAAGTGTAGGGCTTCATGGAGTAGGTTCTGAGGGAGAAGGCATCATCCCCCACGATGAAGTAGGGCAAATCTTGTGTTTCGTTGGGCAGGGTGTCTGGATCTGGGAAGCCCATGATGAGTTTGCATTCCAGCCCCTCCTTGTGGTGAATGGCATTGTATACCTGGGTATCTGAAGATGACCCATTGCCTGAAGCATCGAGGTACATGAACTTGTAGTCAGCATCGACCATGGCGAAGAGGATGATGCTGAAGAAGCCCTTGTAGTTTTGATAAGTGGACCCTGAGTTGGCTGGAGCTTTGCAGGCCACGTGCTTCCCATCTATGGCTGCAACGGTGTGGGGGAAGTTCCACTTCTGATACCACTTCTCTGCAACTTTCTTCCAGCCTTCTTCAGTGGAGGGGCACTGGAGGAGCTCCTCCAGGTATTCTTCGATGATGGACTGCACCACTTCTATGACCACAATGCTGATGGTGTTGTGTGGCACCCTCCAGCCGTACTGCATGCTCTTGTACGTGGTCCCGGAAGCCAGTTGGCACAGAATCAGTGCCACCTTCAGCCCAAGGTCCAGGCTGGGCCAGAAGTTGATGTTTGCCTTGGTCAACCTTGGTCTCAGCCGCTCCACAACTTCGTCAAACTTGGCTAGCGGTATCCTCATGATGTTCTGGAATACATGAGAGTCTTCGTTCCTCAGCTCCAGCATCAGCTTGTTATACAGTCCATACTCGGCTCTTCTCATGATCCATCTTTGGACCCAGACACTTCTTGGACACCTCCTTTTTCTTGCGTAGAACAAATGAAAGAGCCTGTTTTTGTTTTTTTTATAAAGTTTTTATTAATTTTCTACAAACAAACAAACATACAAAACATTAAAAACATCTACTCTCATATATATTTCCGGTGTATCGGTTGGTTCATCAGTTTTGTGCATTCATTTTATAGTGTCAATTACAATTATATTGCATAACCACTCATATTGTCAATCCATATTCTAATATTACTAAAAAAAAATAAAAATAAAAAAAATCTTTTTCTGACTATACTTTTAATCATTCATGCTTTGCGAGATAACAATACTTCAAACAGTTTAT
>BLBF01000070.1:1485978-1508752 GCA_015471245.1 Laticauda colubrina
ATATACAAAGGACAAAGATACAAGCAAATTGAAGGAGCCCCTATGGGATCACCACTGTCACCTGTCATTGCAAACCTGTTCATGGAAGAATTAGAATCTAGAGCCCTGGCTAATGCCACCCACAAACCCAAACTAGGGCTAAGATACATCGATGACACATTTGTGATTTGGCCCCATGGAAAAGAAAACCTAAACAATTTCCTAACACACCTAAACAGCATACACCCCAAAATCTAGTTCACCATGGAAATGGAAATAAACAAACAACTACCATTCCTAGATGTACTAATCTACAAAAGAACAGATGGCACACTGGGACACACCATATACCAGAAGAGAAAACACACCAACCGCTACTTCAATGTTGCAGAACAGGCTTGTGGACCATCAAAAAGGGAATGGGGACATGGAGCCTGGTGAATGGAGGCAAGGACGAAACCTGATAGACACTGTGGATGTGCAAGGCCCCAACAGAGCTTCACATGAAGGGAAGAAGCAGTGCAACCTCCTGAAACACTGGGGTAACTCCCCAGCTGGAGCAGTGGAGTGGCAAGACAGGATGGTAGATGCTTAATGGATGCTTCCTTGAGCCTGTCTCATAACACTGATGAGATTGTGGTATGTATGTTGTGTGGCCCTACAATGAATAGGGCATTAATAAAGAGCTTTGTTTATTTTGAAGTGTGTTGATCAATGAATAAATTGTTATTGATAAAAAAGGGCCATATGTGTGGCAGCTGGGCGGGTGGACCATACAGTCTCACTATGCTTACACTGGAGGTTTTTCAATCCCACAGCTATCCTTACCCATCCCACAACTATCCTTACCTATCCCACAAGCATGCAAAGACTTAACATTTTTTTTCAAATTTTTCACCAACACTTTATTAAGTAAATAAAATGAACCAAGTGTGTGAAGCAAAGTATGTGAAGCAAAGATAACCTTTATTAACAACTGTCTTAAGTAAACTGTATGACTTTATTAAAAAATTAAAATAAACCAAGTAAAGTGTCTTTAAGCAAAGATAAACTGAACAGGTAACAACTCAGTCTCTGGCACTCTTTTCAGTCACTCTGAGGCATGTCCATGGTCTCAGCTGTCAAGCGGCCAGGGACTGTGGAGGTGGCTGTGGCTGGAGTGCTGGTCTGAGGCACCATTGTGGTGCCTGGCCCCGAGAGTACAACAGGTTATGGTGTGTTCAGGAAGTTCTCAGAGAGCTGCCTCAGTCCTGTGAGGTTGAGAGGCCCTTCATCAAGGACCTGGGATGTCAGGCACAGTACTGATGACAGATTTTCTGTTGAGGGGCTTGGCTGTGGGGTGGAAGAAGGAGGAGTGTCGTGGGCCTGTCTGGTCTGCAGCTGGGTCAGGTAAGGCGTCTGTGGCATGCAATGTACCTGGGCCTCAACTGGGAAGGGCTGCCTCTGCTTTGGGAACCTTGATAGGTGAGGGGCTGTTGAAAGCCGTGGAAGGGCTATGAAATCGCCTGGGGTGGAGAAGCATTCATGGACTGGGTCGGAGCAGGTTCAGCTGGGCCTGGAGTGTGGTGTAGCAGTGCTGTGATCTTCTCCTTCATCACTTGTCACTGGGCCTCGGGCAGGTCCATGTGGGTCTGGCTCACATATGTGATGAAGGGCTTGCGGTTCAAGGATGGTATATCACTGTGGACCAGCTGAGAGAAAAGATCTGTGCTGGTCTTGATCGTGTCCCTGATCTCCAGCAGGACCCTGTGGCTCTGGCCCTTCAGTCTGCCTCTCTGCCTGCTTTCTGTGGATGTGGAGCTTTGGGTGGGTGTCGGTTGGTCTCTGGCTGCTGCTTCTTCTTGCTCCATTTGAGACAGGGGATCCTCCATGTCCTCTGGCATGGGGAGTGCAGCTGTCGGGGGTGTCTCTGCCATGGGGTCCTCCAAAGACACCTGCCTGGACACAGTAGCTTTCTCCTGGCTGGAAGAGGACTGGCTGTCTGTGGGCTGTCTGAGGGAGATGGTTGTCAGAGGGGCTGCTCCTCAGTGGTGGACCTCACCCTCCAGGAATGGCCATGACATACATCTCCCTGTTAGTGAGCTTTACGGTGGCCTGGCCAGATTTCTTCAGGTGCAGCTTGCCATATCAGTTGTGCATGTGCTTCCACCATTCCAGGAGTACAACTGCAGTGTAGCCCAGGCTCTCTGCCTTGTTTCTCCATGCTGCCTGCTTTCTCTTGGTGTCACGATTGAGCCTGTGGCCCTTTCTCCACAGTTACTCGTTCTCCCTCAGCCATTCCATCACCTCCTCCTCGTGGTCCTTGGAAATGGAGTACTCTTTCCTCTCTCCCTTCTCCTTCCTTTGCCTCTTCCTCCCTCTGGCAGGGGCTTCAGGGCCTTCATCAGCAGAGCTTTGAGGGCTTTGGGGCTGGTCCACCACAGCAGCAGAAGCAGCCGCAGGAGAAGCACCAGCAGCACCAGCAGGAGAAGCACGAGCAGCACGAGCAGCATGAGCAGCAGCACCAGCAGTAGGAGAAGCACCAGCAGCACCAGCAGGAGAAGCACCAGCAGCAGCAACTCCACCACCACCAGCAGCAGCAGGAGCACCAGCAGCTTCAGGGTCAGCGCCAGGAGGTGGGATGGTGATTCTGTCCTTCTTGCCAAGGCTGTTCTTTCAAGATGTCTCTGGCAGCAGGTCTTTCCTCTGAATGGTGACTGCTTGTGAGCTGCATCCTTTTATATCTGTGGAGCTGATGCAATTCATCCTCCCCGCATGCACAGTGACCGCTTTGCATGCACTTTGCATGCACGATTCATCCACTGTGCATCCATGACATATCCGCTATGCATCCTATAGGCGTCCGTGATGCATCTGCATCATCCGCTATGTATCCGCTTCTTCTGCTATGCGTGCACTTTGCTATTCTTCCCCAGAAGTGCTGCAGATGTGTCATCCGCTTCCATCCATTTCCATCCGCTAGGCTTCCTACGAACATCTGTTTAACATCCTCGCAACGTACTACCCATGTCCGTTCCTTTCCATTGTTTTCCGTTCTGTTTATACACATTTGGGGCACTTTTGAGAGCGGATAACAATGGATGGAGCCACCCCCAAAATTTTGCTCATCTGCTATGTCCTTTTTGCATACATTTTGCATCCGTCGGCCAGTGTGACCTAGCCTTTTCAGAAGCTGCCTCTCCATTAACCCTAATTACATGCTTGGCAAAACTAGATTTCCTGTCTCAAGAACATCTCTGGAGTTTTTTCCCCACCTTTGCTGGTACTTTGCTTGTGTGGAGTGACCATTCAAAGTTACAATGGCACTGAAAAAAGTGACTGTTGACCATTTTTCACACTACAACCTTTACAATATCCCCACAGTCATGAGAAGCCAGGCGAGGAGATGCGTGCCTGAGTGATATTGAGTTGGCCAAACCCAGGCAATAATATGTCCACCAAGCCACACCCACCAACTAAGCCACACCCACCAACTAAGCCACGCCCACAGACCTGTTGTTAAAAAATTTGAATCCCACACCTGTACAACAAGCCATCAGCTTTTTTCCTAATTCAATACCATTGACAATGAAGAATGAATCTTCAAACCTGCAAATGCTTTGTATCTTTTAGATACTACTAATTATAATAGTGGACCTTTAAAAATCAGATACTAAGCTAATATAAAATACTATGAAGAAGTTATCCACCAAATATCTAACTCATTATTTCATTCATGAAACTGAGGACAAATATTTTCGACACATTTTCTTTGAGGGCATAGAGTTTATTTTTGGACATTGCTGTTACCAAATATTAATTTGAAATTCTCTGTGTGGAAATGCAACTGTTGTGACATTACACCCCTCTGAAGTTTGCTTCTACAGAACTACCTGCATAGCATGTCTTTGATCATTGCTGTAAATGAGATCAACACAACTCAAATCTTGCCAAATATCACTCTGGCCTTTGGTGCATCTAACAACTATTTCATGGCATCATGGACACATCTTGCTTCTATGGAGCTTCTTTCTTCACATGACAGTTTCATACCCAACTACAGATGTAACATCCACCAAAATTTAGCATGTGTTATTTTGGGACCCAATTCTCATATCTCTCGAGTTATGGCAGACATAATGAGCATTTACAAGATTCCACAGGTAAGATCTGCCCAAAAAACTAAGTGATGTATGCCTTTCTCTTTTGCTTGTAATTAATGGCAATCTGAACATAAGTGAAATTAGGTCACAAAACACTTTCAAATTTTCTTGCCCTAATTTGCAGAAAATACTCAAAGCATTTTGTGAAAAGCTATATTGTCTCCACTTTGCCTCAAATGTGCTTTTTCAAAAGGCAACAGGACTCTTTTTGTCCTTAATGAAGAAGACATTTCACTTCTCATCTCAGAAGTTTAATTAGTTAGGGTGGGGTCGATCTGACTGAATTTATGGATGAGAAGCAAACATCTTTGTTTTCTCATTTTCTTTTTCATTTCCAGTTGCCTTTTGAAAAAGCACTGTTGAGACAACTCCGACCTCCATAGACACTTGTTTCCACTTTACAAAATAGGAAATAGGATGAATCCTCTTGAACTTACAACAGACTTTTCAGATTTACTTCTAAGAATTTCTCTGCTACTTTCCAAGAAAGTTTAGAAAACCAGACTGTCTCTTGGAGTTAGGGGTGTTCCATCATTGTTTTTATGGAAAGTTGGACAACTATGTGTTGAATTTCTACTCTTATATAATAAAACTTTGTTTAATCATGATAGAATGAGATCCTGCAAGATATTAGTAATATAATCTTACAATAAAGCTAGAGTTACTATTCATTGTTTTGCTTCTTGTATGGGCTACATCAAAGACTAAAATCAAACCTACAACTCTACAATTATTGGTCCCCCTCCTTTCTTTTGACTCTCCTGAAAATTTATTTATTTATTTTATTTTGTCAAGAGATTATAAAATAACAGGTATAAGTATAAACATAACTATGAATACATGAAATGGATATGAATAAGAAAAATAAAAGAAACAATAGGACAGGGGTGGTAGGCACATTGCTGAGCTTATGCAAGCTCCCTACAGTCCTCTTAGGAAAGGGGTGAGGTCAATAGTAGTCAGTCTAAGGTTAAAGTTTTTGGGTTTGGGGGAAGAAACCACAGTGTCAGGTAGACTATTCCAGACATTGACCACTCTGTTGCTGAAGTCGTATTTTCTGGAAGCAAGTTTGGTGTGATGAACCTTGAGTTTGTATCTATTGTTTGCTCTTGTATTGTTATAGTTGAAGCTGAAGTATTCATTGATACATAGGACATTGAAATGTATGATTTTATATACAATACTTAAATCAGATCAAAGGCGGCGTAGTTCTAGGTTTTCTCGATCTAGAATTTTGAGTCTGGTAGCATAAGGTATTCTGCAATGAGTAGAGGAGTAGAGAACTCTTCTTGTGAAATATTTCTGGACTTTCTCAACTGTATTAATATCAGATACATAATGCAGGTTCCAGACTTATGAGCTGTATTCAAGTATATTAAATTATGTTTAATAAAAATGTTTTCTTTTGAAACATTCCTCATACCACCTCTGCTTTTGTGGATTTTGTAAAAGATCATCTGAAGGTTTGCTCCCAAAATTCCCTTGGAAAAAAATGACATTTTATTTTCTCTTTTCTATTTCTTCTTAGCTTGCATATGGCTCTGCTCCAGTGATTGATAACATAATTCATGAAGTCTTCTTTCATCATATGTTTCCAAATGAACATCTTCAAATTATGGGAATTCTCCAATTTCTGTTGCATTTTAGGTGGACTTGGATTGGGATAATTTTGCAAGAAAATGAGATTGGTGAAATATTTCTGAGGGAGGAGCTTGTTATATTTTCACAGAATGGAATCTGTTTTGATTACATTGAAGAGTTTCCAACAGAAACATTTTCAAATGAGATGGGGGAACTACTGAATAATTTTATTGAAATATACAGAATCATTATGACAAGTACCTCCAGTGTTGTCATTGTATATTGTGAAAACTAATTGATGCAATTTTTAAGAATGATTTCCTCTGTTTCGGAAATTGCGGACACAGGAGTGGAGAAAAAAGACAAAGTTTGGATTTTCTCAGCCCAGATGGAATACACTTCTGTCCCATTCCAAAAAGACAGAAGTATGGACTTCATCCATGGGACTCTTTCTTTTGCAGTTGCATCAAAAGAATTATTAGGATTCAATAGATTTTTTCTGATGGGAAACAATGTTTCAGAAGAGAAGGACAGTTTTTCAAGGATCTTTTGGGAACAAGCCTTTGAATGTTTTTTCTCAAAGTCCACTTTAAACCAAAAGTCGGAGAAAAGTTGCACTGGGGAAGAGAAGCTGGAGACCCTTCCAGACTTTGTTTTTGAATTGAGCATGACTGAGCAAAGCTACAGTACTTACAATGCAGTCTATGCTGTGGCATACGCTCTCCAAACCATGCTTACTTCCTATTCCAAACACAGAGCAATAGCTGGTACCTATGTTACAAAAATGAAGCTTGTCAATCATCAAGTATGGCAGGTAATCTCCTGTAGTTATTAATTATAATGAGGGGTTGGATGGTGGCCCTGTCCTTCTTGCCAGGGCTGGAAGCAGATGGCACAGGCTTCCTCTTCTTCCCCATGGTTGTTGGCTGGCTGGAGCTGTGTCTGGAAGCAGATCTTTCCTCTGAATGGTGACCTGCTTGCGAGCTGCTTCCCTTTATATCTGTGGGGCTGACACAATGCATCCTCCCTGCATGTACAGTGAATGCTCTGCATCCGCTAGGCATCTGCTAGGCATCCGCTAGGCTTCCGCTCTGCATCCGCTTCATCCGCTCAGCATCTGCTCTGCATCCACTCTTTCCATTCTGCGTCCTCTTTGCTGTGCTCAGCCGGAAGCCCTGTGGATGTGCCATTCCCTTCCATCCGCTTCCATCCACTAGGCTTCCATGGAGCATCCGCTTAACATTCTCCCTATGTCCTCTACCCGTCCATTCCTTTCCATTGTTGTCTGCTCTGTTTATGCAAATTTGGGGCACTTTTGAGAGCGGATAACAACAGATGGAACATTTTCTCGTCCGCTGTGTCCTTTTTACATACGTTTTGCATCCGTCGGCCCATGTGACAGGCCTTTTACTTATTCCTAGATCTGTTGGGAGATCTGTTTTTTTATTATTTTTTCCAGTATCTTCCCAGGTGATGTTAGGCTGATTGGTCTTTAGTTTCCTGGGTCTGGTTTTTTTTCCTTTTTTGAAAATGGGAACCACATCAGCTCTTTTCCAGTCCTCTGGTAGTTCCCTGGTGCTCCAGGATTTTTGAAAGATATGGTGCAGCGGTTCTGAGATGACCTCTGTCAGTTCCTTTAAAACTAGAGAAATGGCAAAAATTATGGTCTCAACATTATAAGATGACAATGCTAATAGCATATAAAGAAAATTTGTATAAGATATTTTACAGGTGGTACTTTCCCCCAACAAAAATAGCAAGAATGTTCAAGAACAAATCTGAAAAATGTTGGAAATGTCATCAGACTCCTGGCTCATATTACCATATATAGTGGACTTGCACTGATGTTAAAAAATACTGGACTAAAATCCACATGTGGTTGGAAAAAATGACAAAAAACATATAATTTTGAAACTAGAGATATTTTTATTGGGAATTTTGCCTGAAATGTATTGTAAAGACTTGAAATACCTTATTGTAAATGTATTAACAGTGGCTAGGATTGTATTTGCTAAAAACTGGAAAAATGAGAAAATACCATCACAGGAGGAAATTATTAAGAAAATATTGGAATGTGTTGAAATGAGTAGATTGACATTTGAAGATGAGTAGATTGACAAAAGAGCAATAAGATAAACAATTTTATAAAATTTGGAATCTATTCTATCAATGGTTAGAGAGTAAAATATAGCAACAAAATATGTAAACTTTTTGAAAATACTAAATATGTAAAGATGTATTTTTTTTTCCTTATTATATCTACAAAATGATCTTCAGGCCCTGTCACACTGCCCAACGGATGCAAAACGGACACAACAGACGAGCAAAATGTTCCATCCGTTGTTATCTGCTCTCAAAAGGGGCAAAAATTTGCATAACCGGAGCGGATAACACGGACGCGGGGAGGATGCAGAGCGGATGGAAAGCAGATGCGGAATGGAAGCCTAACGGATGGAAGCAGATGGGAGCGGATGGCACATCTGCAGGGCTTCCATGGAGCCTCAGCAAAGCGGACGCAGAACAGAAAGAGTGGATGCACAGCGGATGCACAGCGGATGAAGCAGATGCAGAGCGGAAGCCTAGCGGATGCAGAGCGGAAGCCTAACGGATACCTGGCGTTAATTGCGCATGCAGGGGGGATGCATTGCATAAGCCACGCGGATATAAAGGGAAGCAGCTCGCACGGGGCCAGCATTCAGAGGAAAGACCTGCTGCAGGATACAGCGAGTCCTTGCCTGCCCTGCCTGCATGCCTGCCTGCAAGCCTTGCTGCCAGCCTTCCTGCCAGCCTGCCTCCAAGCCTCCTGGCCACCCTCCCTGCCAGCCTTGCTCTCTGCCTGCCTGCCAGCCTTGGTGCCTGCCTTCCTGCCAGGCTTCCTGCCAGCCTTGGTGCAAGCCTTCCTGCTTGCCTTGGTGCCAGCCTTCCTCCCAGCCTTGGTGCCAGCCTTCCTCCCAGCCTTGGTGCTTGCCAGCCTCCCTGCCAGCCTCCCTGCCAGCCTCCCTGTCAGCCAGCAACCCCAAAACTATGGGGAAGAAGCGAAAGTCTCAGTAACCTACTGCCATCCCTGGCAGGAGGGACAGGGCCATCCTCCCACCCCCTGTCCCTGACTCTGCTTCTGCTGGGGCTTCTGCTGCTCGGGCTCGCTCTTCTGGTGCTGGAGCTTCTGCTGAAGCTGCTCCTGGTGGTGGTGCTACTGCTGCTGCATAGTCTTCTGAAGCTCCTCCGGGTCCTGCTGGTCCTGCTGGTCCTGCTGGTCCTGCTGGTCCTGCTCGTGCTCCTGCACTTGCTCGTACTGCTCATACTGCTCATGCTCCTGCTCGTCCTGCTCATGCTCCTGGTCCTGCTGGTGCTGCTGGCGCTAGTGCTGCTGGTGCTCCTGGTGCTTACTCTGCTGCTGCTGATCCTGGTCCTGCTGATCCTGCTGCTGGTGCTGCTGCTGCTGCTGCTGCTGATGATGATGATCCTGCTGTTGCTGCTGCTGCTGGTGGTGTGGAGGAGCAGCCCCTACCACCTGGGAGCCCCTCTGATGAGGTCCCATCTGCTCCTGCCAAAGGGAGGAAGAGGCATATGCGGGGACGGGAGAGGAGGCAATACTTCAGCGAGGAGGAACATGAGGATGAGGTGCTGGAGTGGCTGAGAGAGAATGACTATCTGTGGCGGAAGGGACACCGGCTGTACAGGGACACCAAGCAGAAGCAGGCTGCTTGGAGACAGAGGGCGGAGAGTATGGGTTACACTTCGGAGGTGCTCCTCGGCTGGTGGAAGCACATGCACACCTGGTATGGGAAGCTGCACCTGAAAAAATATGGCCAGGCCACGGTTAAGCTGACGGACAGAGATACCTACGTCATGGCCAGGTGCAGCTTACTGGAGAGTGAGATCCGCCACCGAGGATCACCAGGAGCCCCTCTGTCTACCCTCTCTCTCTGGCAGCCTGCTGAGAGCCAGTCCTCTTCCTGCCGAGAGTCAGTCCCTGTCTCCAGGCAGGTTTCTGTGGAGCGTGCCACAGTGAAGAACCCGTGGACAGCTTTTGTCACCGTGGTGGAGCGCGTGGAGGACTCCCTGGTGCGGTGGGAGAAAGGAGACATCGAGTCCACCACAGTCGTAGCTGCATCCCCCCCCCCCCCCAGTTCCACCTCGACAGAAAGGCAGAGAGCTAGACAGCAGGAGGGGCAGAGCCACACTGTTCTCCTGGAGATCAGGGACACCACCCGCACCAGTATAGATCTCCTCTCTCAGTTGGTCAGCACCGACTCCTCATCCTCCAACTGCAAGCCCTTTCTCAATTATGTCAAACAGACCCTCAAGAACATGTAGGAACCCCAGTACAAGGTGGTGAAGGATTGGATCACCGAGCTGCTTCACAACCCTCCCGATCCAGCGGAATCTGCTCCCACCCAATCCAGGTCTGCTCCTCCACCCAAGGTGATGTCCCTCCCATTCCAAGGCTTCCCACAGCCCCTCACCTACCAGGGCTATGGCAACCAGGAGGTCCAGCAGCACAGGCAGTAGCCCTTCCCAGTCCAGGCACAGAGTCATCGGACGACACCGTTGCCACTGGTTCCACTGATGCCACTGATGCCACCGATGCCACCCACGACAATGATGCCACCGACGACAGCGATGCCACCCACGCCAGTCCTCACCCAGCTGCAGACTAGACAGCCCCACTACACTAATCCTTCCTCCACCCCACAGCCAAGCCTGGCCTCAGTACATCACTCCATGGCATGGAGGAAGGACCTCTCAGCATTGCGGGTCTGAGCCAGCTGTCTGAGAGATTCCTCAATGCACCATCCCCTGTTGTCCTCTCGGGGCCAGGCACCCCAATGACAATACAGACCAGCACTCCAGCACCACCCACCTCCACAGCACCTGGACCCTTCACCCCTGAGACTGGGCACACCTCCGAGTGACCAATAAGAGTGTCAGAGATTGGGTAGTTGGCTACCCGTGGACTTTATTTGGACAATTGACTTGGGTCATTTTTGTTTTACAGCTTGTTGTTCAATAAAGTTTATCTTTGATTCACACACTTGCTTCATTTCTTTTTTTGTAATAAAGTCTTGGTGGAAACTTTTAGAATTGGTTTAAGCCTTTACATGCTTGTGGGATGGATTAAGACAGCAGTGGGGTGGGCAGGGATACCTTTGGGATGGGTAAAGATAGGTGTGGGATAGATAAACCTCCAGTGCAAGCATAGTGGGACTGTATGGTCCACCCTCCCAGATGCCACAGCTTTGGCCCTTCATTAGTAAGCATTGATCCACACATTTGAACATAAACACAACTCTTTATTAAATGCCCTGTTCATTGTAGGCCACCCAACATACATGGCCCAATCTCATCCATGTGATGAGACAGGCTGAAGAAGCACCCATTAATCATCTGTCATCCTGTCTTGCCACTCCACTGCTCCAGCTGGAGAGTTGCACCAGTGTTTCAGGAGGTTGCACTGCTTCTTCCCTTCACGTGAGGCTCTGTTGGGGCCTTGCACATCCTGAGTGTCTATTAGGTTTCACCCTTGCCTCCATTCCCCAGGCTCCATGTCCCCATTGCCTTGCTGGAGGTCCACAAGCCTGTTCTGCAAGACTGGGTAGCGGGTGCGCATGAGATTGTGCAGGATGCAGCAAGCTTCCATGATCCTCCTCACGGTCTCTGGGCAATGCTGCATGGTGGTGAGAAGTACCTGGAACCTGTTGGCCAGGATGCCAAAGGCGTTCTCCACCACCCGCCTTGCCCTGGACAGCCTGTAGTTGAAGATCCTCTCTTCACGGGTGAGGAGTCTGGAAGTGTAGGCCTTCATGAGGTAGGTTGTGAGGGAGAAGGCGTCATCCCCCACGATGAAGTAGGACACATCTTGTGTGTCGTTGGGCAGGGGGTCTGGATCTGGGAAGCCCATGATGAGGTTGCGTTCCAGCCCCTCCTTGAAGTCACTGGAGTTGTATACCTGGGCATCTGAACATGAGCCGCTGCCTGAAGCATCGATGTACATGAACTTGTAGTCAGCATCGACCATGGCAAAGAGGACGATGCTGAAGAAGCCCTTGGAGTTGAAATAAGTGGAGCCCGACTTGGGTGGTGCTTTGCAGGCCACGTGCTTGCCATCTATGGCTCCAACAGTGTGTGGGAAGTTCCACCTCTGATATTACTGCTCTGCAACTTTCTTCCATCCTTCATCAGTGGAGGGGCACTGGAGGAGCTCCTGCAGGTATTCTTCGATGATGGCCTGCACCACTTCTCTGACCACAATGCTGATGGTGTTGTGTGGCACCCTCCAGCCGTACTGCATGCTCCTGTAGGTGGTCCCTGAAGCCAGGTGGTGCAGAGTGAGTGCCACCTTGAGCCCAAGTTCCAGGCTGGGCTTCACGTTGGTGTTTGCCTTGGTCAACCTGGGTGTCAGGCGCTGCACAACTTCGTCAAACATGGCTGGAGGCATCCTCATGAAGTTCTGGAATGCACGAGTGTCTTCTTTCCTGAGCTCCACAATCAGCTTGTTGTACAGTCCGTACTCTGCTGTTCTGGCGATCCATCTTCGGACCCAGACGCTTCTTGGCTGCCTCCTTTTCTTCCCGTAGTAGAGTTCACAGAGCCTGTAGATGGCTTAGCACTGTTGCAGAAGGATGGTGGCTGCCAAAAGGACTGTGTTACGATCCATGGTGGACATGACTGGATGCTGTGGAAGAGCAAGAGTCAGATGAAGGCTGCAGAGGTCTGCACAGCTAGGCTGCTGGTCTGAAAGTGAGATGCAGGTGAGTTGCTCCCCCTTTTTATAGGCAGTATAAGTGTCCCTTTGCATCCTCTAGGCATCCTCTAGGCATCCTCTAGACATCATTAATATCCGAGATAGGTCCCCTCTGCGAATGTTTTTTCAAATTTTAACACTTTGTTTCCGTGCTGCATCCGTTCTGCATCCATTCTGCTTCCGTTCCGCTTCCTCCCTGCGTCCGATCGGATGTGAGTTGCGCGGATTCAGAACGGATGCCTAGCGGATATAGCGGATGCGTAACGGATGCAGAATGGATGTGTAGCAGATGCGTAGCGGATGCAGAACGGACGAATTGGATACATTTTCTGCACAAAAGTTTTGAGCAGCTCAAAACTTTCTGAGCGGATGAAACATCCACAAACGGATGCTGGATGGATAGAGAGGAAGCAAAACGGAGGCAAAGAGTACATCACATTTTCCAATGGATGGCAAGCTTTTTTATCCGTTTTACATCCTCTTTGCATCCGTTCGTGCAGTGTGACAGGGGCTTTAGGATAGATTTGGGATGATAATGTGAATCGTCACAAAATAAATTGAGTAAAATATGATTTTTTCTTAAAGCATGAATGAATAATAAGTATAGTCAAATGATTGATTGATGATGATATTAATGCATTTAATATTGGATTGAAAATATGAGATCATGTATAATATAATTGTAATTGAAGACTTCCAAATGGAAGCACGAAAAAAATTTGTAAACCAACTGACACACTGTATGTACATATATGGAGGATGGTTTGATGTTTTTATGTTTTGTTTATGTTTGTTTTAAAAACCAATAAAAATTCTTAAAAAAACAACAACTCTGGGATGTAATCCATCAGGCACTGGTGATTTGTTTTCAGCAAAATCAGACAAGTGTTCTCTTACTATTTTTTGCTTATTTTAACATTTATTTCTGGTCTGTCTTTTTCAGTTATTTTTTTTGGTGGGTTGAGCTACAGTTTCTTCTTCCGTGAAGACAGAGGCAAAGAATGAGTTAAGCAGTTCTGCCTTATCTGTTGCCTGTTTCTTCCTTGCCATATTTTTTCTTTAGTGGACCGACTGTTTCACTAACTTTTTCTTGTTATTAATATGTTGTAAGAAACTTATTTTTATTATCTTTGACTTTTGTTGCAAGTCTTTGTTCGTTCTGAGCCTTTGCTATCCTGACTTTTTCTCTGTAGATTCTGGCTATCTGCTGATATTCTGCCTTAAGGCCCAGTCCCACTGGCCTATGGACACAAAACATATGCATAAAGGACACAGCGGACGAGCAAAATTTTGGGGGTGCCTCTATCCATTGTCATCTATTAATTCTATCATTATTATATTTACTTCTAGCATTGTTTCAATATTTTTAGGTATCTGAGGTAAATTCGCTTTCATCTTGAATATTCTCTTGAAAATACAATTTCCCGTAGTAATCTGGTATAATTGTTTTCTTCTCCTCATTTCCATAACAGGTATGTCCATCTTCATTTATTAGTTCCTAATCCTTCTTGATTCTCTCTCCTTTCTCAATTTATAGGCTAGCCATCTGCCTGGTTTATTTGCATCTTCAAAATAATTATGTTTAGTGTTTTTAATTTTTTGTGTTAGTTCCTCTTTTTTCCATTAGTCCCATTAGTCCTGTCTGCCTCTCTGCCTGCTTTCTGTGGAGGTGGAGCTGGGTGTGGGTGTGGATTGGTCTCTGGTGGCTGCTGCTTCTTCCTCTATTTGTGACAGGGGATCATCCACATCCTCTGGCATGGGGAGTGCAGCTGTTGGGGGTGGGTCTCTGCCATGGGGCCCTCCGAAGACACCTGCCTGGACATGGTAGCTGTCTCCTGGCTGGATGAGGACTGGCTGTCTTTGGGCTGTTGGAGGGAGAGGGTTGTCAGAGGGGCTGCTCCTCGGTGGTGAACCTCACCCTCCAGGAAGCTGCACTTGGCCATGATGTACATCTCCCAGTCAGTGAGCTTGACAGCGGCCTGGCCAGATTTCTTGAGGTGTAGCTTCCCATACCAGGTGTGCATGTGCTTCCACCATTCCAGGAGAGTCTAGGCTCTCTGCCTTGTCTCTCCATGCTGCCTGCTTTCTCTTGGTTTCGCGATAGAGCCTGTGGCCCTTCCTCCACAGGTACTCGTTCTCCCTCAGCCATTCCAGCACCTCTTCCTCATGGTACTTGGAAATGGACTACTGTTTCCTCTCTCCCTTCTCCTTCCCTTGCCTCTCTCTGTCAGGGGCTTGAAAAGCAGGGCCTTCACAGGCTTGAGTAGCAAGGCCTTCAGGGCTTGAGCAGCAGGGCCTTCAGGAGCTTGAGCGACAGGATCTTCAGGGGATTGAGCAGCAGGGCCTTCAATGGCTTGAGCAGCAGGGCCTTCAAAAGCAGGGCTTTGAGGGCCTTGGGGCTGGTCCACCACAGCAGCAGCACCAGCAGCAGTAGCATCAGCAGCAGCAGGAAAAGCACCAGCAGCACCACCAGCACCACCAGCACCACCAGCACCACCAGCACCACCAGCACCACCACCCACAGCAGCAGCAGGAGAAGCAGCAGCAGCACCAGCAGCACCAGCAGCACCAGCAGAAGCTATGCATCTGCTTTGCTTCCTATAGGCATCTGTGATGCATCCGCATCATCCGCAACACATCCATTCCTTCCGCAATGCGTCTGCTTCGCAATTCTCCCCCGGAAGCCCTTCGGATGTGTCATCCTCTTCCATCCACTTTCATCTGCTAGGCTTCCTATGAACATCCGCTTAACATCCTCGCAACGTACTTCCCCTGTCCATTCCTTTCCGTTCTTTTCCATTCTGTTTATTCAAATTTGGGGCACTTTTTGGAGTGGATAACAATGGATGGAGCCACCCCCGAAATTTTGCTCGGCCGCTGTGTCCTTTTTGCATACGTTTTGCATCTGTCGGCCAGTGGGACCTAGGCTTAAGGTTAAAGTTTTTGAGGTTTGGGGAAGAAACCACAGAGTCAGGTAAAGTATTACAGACATTGACCACTCTGTTCCTGAAGTCGTATTTCCTGCAATCAAGTTTTGTATGGTTAACCTTTGTATCTATTGTTTGCTCTTGTATTGTTATGGTTGAAGCTTTGATTGTTTATTTTACCCTATGACTATCATTAAGTGTTGTACCTTATGATTCTTGACTCTTGATGAATGTATCATTTCTTTTATGTATACTGAAAGTATTTGCATCAAGGCAAGTTTTTTTTGTGTCCAATCACACTTGGCCAATAAAGTATTCTGTCAACATACCTAATGTCTAGCCCATAATTAGATAATATTTTTTGGAATTTTTGTGTAATAAAACACAAATTAGATAATCATTCATTAATCTGTTGTTTCCAAAAAATTGCTCCTAACTAATATTTTGCTGAATTGCTGTCAGGTTTCTAGATCCTTAATATTCTTAATATTAAAATATGTAGAAAACATGTTAGGATAGCCCAAATTTTTATATCAGTAAAATTTTTATGTTACATATTAGCCAAATTGAAATGTTTAGTATGGATTTGGATACATTAAACAAAAACATGCACAAAATAAATAAATAGATATATCCCAATCTTTTGGCCAACCTACAAATTTGCCTCTTTATTCGTGTTTTGAAATTGCAACAATTTCCAAGTCACAAAATTTAATTTAACAGAAAAAAATAGATTCTTCACTCCTCCCTCCCCCTCCCTCTTATCTCTTTTAAGCCCCTGTCACACAGCACCAATGGGTGGAAAGAGGATGTAAAACGGAGAGAAACACTTGCCATCCGTTGGTTAACGCGATGCTTCCGTTCTGTACTCACTGTGTCCGTTTTTCATACTCTGTATCTGCCCAGCATCCGTCGAATGAGGTTCCATCAGCTCAAAAAGTTTTGAGCTGCTCAAAACTTTCTGAGCGGAAAATGTATCCAACGCGTCCATTCTGCATCCGCAACGCATACGGGGAAAATCCGTTCTGCATCCGTTGTCATTCGTTACGCATCCGTTATATCCGCTAGGCATCCACTGTGCATCCGCGCAACTCAAATCTTCTCCAGCGGAAAACAGACACAGGCAGGAAGCGAAACGGATGCGGAACAGACATGCAGCGTTAGTAGCACAGATGTAGAAAGGATGAAAGCGGATGCAGCTCGCATACAAAGCATTAAAATGGAAAAAATGTTCGTATAGGGGACATATCTCAGATATTTAGGATGTCGGCAGGATGCCTACAGGATGCAAAAGGACACCTAGTGCAAAATCTATATTGCCTATCAAAAGGGGGAGGAAATCACCTGAATCTCAATTTCAGTCCAGCAGCCCTGCTGTGCAGACCTCTGCAGCCTTCATCTAGCTCTTGCTCTTCCACAGCATCCAGTCATCTCCACCATGGATCGTCACACACTCCTTTTGGTAGCCACCATGGTTCTACAACAGTGCAAAGCCATTTACAGGCTCTTTCACCTGTTCTACACGAAGAAAAGGAGGCATCCAAGAAGTGTCTAGGTCCGAAGATGGATCACGAGAAAAGCAGAGTATGGACTGTATAACAAACTGATGGTGGAGTTGAGGAACGAAGACACTCATGCATTCCAGAACTTCATGAGGATGCCGCCAGCCATGTTTGATGAAGTTGTGGAGCAGCTGAGAACCAGGTTGACCAAGCAGAGCACCAACTTCCGGCCCAGCCTGCACCCTGGACTCAAGGTGGCACTAACTCTGCACCATCTGGCCTCAGGGACCATGTACAGAAGCATGCAGTACCGCTGGAGGGTGCCACCCAACACCATCAGCATTGTGGTCAGAGAAGTGGTGCAGGCCATCATTGAAAAATACGTGGAGGAGCTCCTCCAGTGCCCCTCCACTGATGAAGGATGGAAGAAAGTTGCAGAGAAGTGGTATCAGAGGTGGAACTTTCCCCACATCGTTGGAGCCATAGATGGGAAGCACGTGGCCTGCAAAGCTCCAGCCAAGTCAGGGTCCACTTATCACAACTACAAGGGCTTCTTCAGCATCATCCTCTTCATCATGGTCGATGCTGACTACAAGTTCATGTACATCGATGCTTCAGGCAAAGGGTCATCTTCAGATGCCCAGGTATACAACGCCAGTCACCTCAAGGAGGGGCTGGAACACAACCTCATCATGGGCTTCCCAGATCCAGACCCCTGGCCCAATGACACACAAGATGTGCCCTACTTCATCGTGGGGGGTGACGCCTTCTCCCTCAGAACCTACCTCATGAAGCCCTACACTTCCAGATGCCTCACCTGTGAAGAGAGGATCTTCAACTACAGGCTGTCCAGGGCAAGGTGGGTGGTGGAGAAAGCCTTTGGTATCCTGGCCAACAGGTTCCAGGTACTTCTCACCACCATGCAGCATTGCCCAGAGACCATGAGGAGGATCGTGGAAGCTTGCTGCATCCTGCACAATCTCATGCGCACCCGCTACCCAGTGTTGCAGAACAGGCTCATGGACCTCCAGCAAGGCAATGGGGACATGGAGCCTGGGGAATGGAGGCAAGGGCGAAACCTGATCAACACTCAGGATGTGCAAGGCCCCAACAGAGCCTCACAGGAAGGGAAGAAGCAGCGCAACCTCCTGAAACACTGGTGCAACTCTCCAGGTGGAGCAGTGGAGTGGCAAGACAGGATGGTAGATGCTTAATGGATGCTTCCTTCAGCCTGTCTCATCACACGGATGAGATTGGGCCATGTATGTTGAGTGGCTCTACAATGAACAGGGCATTTAATAAAGAGTTGTGTTTATGTTGAAATGTGTGGATGAATAATTAAATTGTTATTGATAATAAAGGGCCATAGGTGTGGCACCTGGGAGGGTGGACCATGGCGTCCCACTATGCTTGCACTGGAGGTTTATCTATCCCACAGCAATTACCCATCCCACAGGTATCCCTGCCCATCCCACAGCTATTACCCATCCCACAGGTATCCCTGCCCATCCCACAACAATTACCCATCCCACTGGTATCCCTGCCCATCCCACTGCTATTTCTTACCCATCCCACAGGCATGCAAAGGCTTAAACCATTTCTAAAAGTTTCCACCAAGACTTTATTGATTAAAAGAACTGAAGCAAGTGTGTGAAGCAAATATAATCTTTATTAATAACAAACTGTAAAAGCAAAATGACCCAAGTAAAGTGTCCCAAGCAAAGATAAAGTCAACAGGTAGCAACCCAGTCCCTGCCACTCTTCTCAGTCACTCTGAGGCGTGCCCATAGTCTCAGGGGTGAAGGGTCCAGGTGCTGTGGAAGTGGCAGTGGCTGGAGTGCTGGTCTGAGGTGCCATTTGGGTGCCTGGCCCTGAGAGGACAACAGGGGATGGTGTGTGGAGGAAGCTCTCAGAGAGCTGGCTCAGTCCTGTGATGTTGAGAGCCCCTTTCTCCAGGACATGGGGTGTCAGTCCCAAGACCGATGACAGATGTTCTGAGGCCGGGCTTGGCTGTAGGGTGGAGGAAGGAGGAGTGTATTGGGGGCTGTCTGGTCTGCAGGTGAACAAGGTGAGGTGTGGGTGGCATCTGTGGTGTGGGTGGCATCTGTGGCATGGGTGGCATCTGTGGCGTGGGTGGCATCGGTGGCATCAGTGGCATCGGTGGCACTGGTGGCGTATAATGAACCTTTGCCTGGACTGGGAAGGGCTGCTTGTGTTGCTGGAGCTCCTGGTAACTGTTGCCTTGGATATAGCGGATGCGTAATGGATGCAGAACGGATGCCTAGCGGATGCAGAATGGATGAATTGGATACATTTTCCACGCAAAAGTTTTGGGCAGTTCAAAACTTTCTGAGCGGATGAAACATCAATAGACGGATGCTGGACGGATAGAGAGGAAGCAAAACGGAGGCAGTGAGTACATCGCGTTAATCAATGGATGGCAAGCTTTTTTGTCCATTTTACATCCTCTTTGCATCCGTTGGTGCAGTGTGACAGGGGCTTAAACTGAGCTAAATAAGAAAACCTCAGAAAAGAAAGTTGAATAATCAGGAATACACCACAATTGGTAACATTTCTTTTGCTAAAGAGTAAAGAGTACTTCTCCTTCATGGGTTACTGCCTTGTCATGGCGAAAGGGCTTGCTTAGCTCAATGAAGCTATGATTTATCTCATGCAGGGCCACCCAAGATGGACAAGTCATAGCAATGGGTTCTGACAAAATGTGATCTACTGGAGAAGGAAATGGCAGCCTACTCCAGTATCTTTCCCATGGACAGTACCAAAAGGCAAAAAACACTGGAAGATGAGTCCCTCAGGTTGGAAGGTGTCCAATATGCTATTGGAGAAGAGCAGAAGGCTAGTACAAGTAGCACCAGAAAGAGTGAAGCGATGGGGTCAAATCTGAAAGGATGCTCAGTTGTGTTTATATCTGGTGGTGAAAGGAAAGTCTGATGCTCTTAAGATCTATACTCCATTGGAAGTGGAATGTAAGATTCATGAATCAAGGCAAGCTGGACATAGTCAAACAAGTGATGACAATCTGGACGTTGGCATCTTAGGAATCAGCAAACTAAAATGGACAGGAATGGATGAATTTAATTCAGATGAGCAGATAAACTACTGTGGGCAAGAATTCCTCAGAAGAAATGGAGTAGTAGTCTTCATAGTCAATAAAAGAGTAGGAAAAACAATACTGGGAGAAATCCCCAAAATGACAGAATGATCTCATTTCGAATCCAAGGCAAACTATTCAATATCACAAAGGATAGGAGGGACTGGAGGAACATTGTCTAGGGGGTTGCGATGGGTCGGACATGACTTCGCAACTAACAACAGCAAAGAGTACTTGCTTTCTTTTATTTAAAATTATTCATAAATTGTATTATTATTCATAATAGAACATTTAGATTATAGTTTATATACAATTAGAAAATATAAAATATTTTATTTGTTTAAAAAATTACATGACCCTCCTCCAACTCACACACAAGTAATCCTGTGCATTAAAAATCATTAAAAACATTAAAAATCAAGAACAAAAATCGTTACCAATGCCACAACAACACATACACACTCCAGCATTCTATGGCAGCATTAACACAATCAAATCAATCATTTGATCAGTTGGTGGGATTTCCAACTAGATTTGTATGGAGAGTAAAGAGGAGATTTAGCATTGATGGTACTTGATGGTAGGAAAGTTCAGAGGCTAGACTCTTGAACTGTTTATTTACCTGTTTGCAGGTAGTATGTTGAGATTCTTGTAAATAGAAGGATAACAATAAAAAACCTTATGGTGCCCATTCACAGAGTTGATCTAGTTCCTTGTACCTGATAGTTCTCTCACCATTCATGGTAATATCATCAGTAACTTTTAGAAAAGCAACAAGGTGGGGACCAATTGTATTTCATGGGGAATGATGTTGTGTAGGGAAGAGGCTACACTGAGAAGGCCCTTTTTCATGATCTTCCAATGAACTTTACCTTTTATGTTGCAATTGGATGAAGATTGTAATGTATAGAATCAATCAGCATACTGAACTCCATATTCAGGATTATTTGTTTATAACTGTCCCTTTTTATTGGGATTGGGTCTGAAAATAATGAGCTGGCATTGGAGAAAAATATGGAGCCTAGTAATCCAGCTGTTGAAATAACTTGGAAATATTTTCATTGTGCTATGTACAGTATTTCCCCGTCATAATCAGATAGGTTGTGATATACAAAGGGTACAACATACAGACACAAATAATATACAGACACTACAATGATTAACATACAAAACATGGCAATTTTGGCTTTTTTAAAGCGAGGTGGTAGTCTGAAGATGCACTAAGGGTGAAGAAATATATACAATATGCAGCATATTGTGTACAATATACAGCATATTCT
The DNA here is from genome assembly GCA_015471245.1 of Laticauda colubrina. Taxonomy (NCBI): domain Eukaryota; kingdom Metazoa; phylum Chordata; class Lepidosauria; order Squamata; family Elapidae; genus Laticauda; species Laticauda colubrina. The sequence goes on from BLBF01000070.1 coordinate 1,507,247, forward strand.
TATGGAATAATCACTTAATCATAAATTTTCAAAAGTTGTAAAATTCAATCTAAATAGGCCTGGTCCCACTGGCCGACAGACGCAAAACATATGCATAAAGGACACAGCAGATGAGCAAAATTTTGGCAGTGGCTCCATCCGTTGTCATCCACTCCAAAAAGTGGTGAAAATTTGCATAAACAGAATAGAAAAGAACGGAAAAGAATGGATGTGGGTAGTATGTAGAGGGGATGTTAAATGGATGTTCATCGGAAGCCTAGCGGATGAAAGCAGATGGAACGGGATGACACCTCTGAAGGGGTTATGGGGGATAATTGCAAAGCGGATGCATAGCAGATGAAGCGGATGCATCACGTACACCTAAAGGCCCTGTCACACTGCCCAACGGATGCAAAACAGACACAACGGATGAGCAAAATGTTCCATCTACTTTCATAATGTTGTTACCGCTCTCAAAAGGGGCAAAAATATGCATAAACAGAGTGGATAACACGGACGCGGGGAGGATGCGGAGCGGATGGAAAATTGATGCGGAATGGAAGCCTAGCAGATGGAAGCGGATGAGAGCAGATGGCACATATGCTGGGCTTCCGGGGGGCCTCAGCAAAGCGGACGCAGAATGGATACAGCAGATGCAGAGCTGATGAACAGCGGATGAAGCGGATGCAGAATGGAAGCCTAGCGGATGCACAGCGGAAGCCTAACGGATGCCTGGCATTAATTGCGCATGCAGGGGGGATGCATTGCGCAAGCCCCCCAGATATAAAGGGAAGCAGCTCGCATGTGGCCAGCATTCGGATGAAAGACCTGCTACAGGATACATCGAGTCCTTGCCTGCCCTGCCTGCCTGCATGCCTGCCTGCAAGCCGTGCTGCCAGCCTTCATGCGAGCCTGCCTCCAGGCTTCCTGGCCAGCCTCCCTGCCAGCCAGTCTGCCTGCCAGCCTTGGTGCCTACATGCTTGCCAGCCTTGCTGCCTGCCTGCCTGCATGCCTTCCTGCCAGGTTTTGTGCCAGCCTTCCTGCCAGGCTTCCTGCCAGCCTTGGTGCTAGGCTTCCTGCCAACCTTGGTGCCAGGCTTCCTGCCAGCCTTGGTGCCTGCCAGCCTCCCTGCCAGCCTCCCTGCCAGCCAGCAACCCCACAACCATGGGGAAGAAGCGAAAGTCTCAGCAACCTGCCACCATCCCTGGCAAGAAGGACAGGGCCACCCTCCCGCCCCTTGTCCCTGACTCTGCTTCTGCTGGGGCTTCTGCTGAAGCTCCTCCTGGCAGTGGTACTTCTGCTGCATACTGTGCTGAAGCTGCTGCTGGTCCTGCTCGTCCTGCTCATGCTCCTGGACTTGCTCGTCCTGCTCGTGCTCCTGGATTTGCTCGTCCTGCTCGTCCTGCTCGTGCTCCTGGTCTTGCTCGTCCTGCTGGTGCTGCTGGTCCTGCTGGTGCTGCTGGTGCTGCTGGTGCTGCTGGTGCTGCTGGTGCTGCTGGTGCTGCTGGTGCTGCTGGTGCTGCTGGT
>BLBF01000070.1:1508762-1539320 GCA_015471245.1 Laticauda colubrina
GTGCTGCTGGTGCTGCTGGTGCTGCTGGTGCTGCTGGTGCTGCTGGTCCTGCTGGTGCTGCTGGTGCTGCTGGGGCTCCTGGTGATTACTCTGCTGCTGCTGATCCTGGTCCTGCTGATCCTGCTACTGCTGCTGCTTCTGCTGCTACTGCTGCTGCTGATGATGATCCTGCTGCTGCTGCTGCTTCTGCTGCTACTGCTGCTACTGCTGCTGCTGATGATGATCCTGCTGCTGCTGCTGCTACTGGTGGTGTGGAGGAGCAACCCCTACCACCTGGGAGCCGCTCTGATGTGGGACCATCTGGTCCTGACAAAGGGAGGAAGAGGTGTATGCGGGGATGGGAGAGGAGGCAATACTTCATTGAGGAGGAAAACGAGGATGAGATGCTGGAGTGGCTGAGAGAGAATGACTATCTGTAGTGGAAGGGACACTGGCTGTACAGGGACACAAAAAGGAAGTTGGCTGCTTGGAGAGAGAGGGCGGAGAGTATGGGTTACACTTCGGAGGTGCTCCTCAGCTGGTGGAAACATATGCACACCTGGTACGGGAAGCTGCACCTGAAGAAATCTGGCCAGGCCACAGTAAATCTGACAGACAGAGAGACCTACGTCATGGCCAGGTGCAGCTTCCTGGAGGGTGAGATCTGCCACCGAGGAGCACCAGGAGCCCCTCTCTCAACCCTCTCTCTCCGGCAGCCTGCTGCGACCCAGTCCTCTTCCGGCCGAGAGTCAATCCCTGTCTCCAGGCAGGTTTCTGTGGAGTGTGCCACGGCGGAGAACCCGCGGACAGCTGTTGTCACCATGGTGGAGCTCAGAGAGGACTCCCTGGTGCAGTGGGAGAGAGGAGACATCGAGGCCACCACAGTTGTAGCCACATCCAACCCCCCCAGCTCCGCCTTCACAGAAAGGCAGAGAGCCAGACAGCAGGAGGGGCAGAATCACACTGTCCTGCTGGAGATCAGGGACACCATCCGCACCAGTATAGATCTCCTCTCTCAGCTGGTCAGCACCGACTCCTCATCCTCCAACTGCAAGCCCTTCCTCACCTATGTCAACCAGACCCTCAAGAACATGGAGGAACCCCAGTACCAGGTGGTGAAGGACCGGATCACGGAGCTGCTTCACAACCCTCCAGAACCAGAAGAACCTGCTCCCACCCAGTCCAGGTCTGCTTCTCCACCCCAGGTGATGTCCCTCCCATAGCAAGGCTTCCCAAAGCCCCTCACCTACCAGGGCTACAGCTACCAGGAGGTCCAGCAGCACAGGCAGCAGCCCTTTACAGCCCAGGCACAGACTTATCGGGCGACACCGTTGCCACCAGTTCCACTGATACCACCGATGCCACCCACAAAAATGATGCCACCGATGACAGAAATGCCACCCACGCCAGTCCTCACCCAGCTGCAGACCATACAGCTCCACTACACAACTCCTTCCTCCACCCCACATCCAAGCCCGGCCTCAGTACATCTCTCATCAGTCCTGGGGCTGACACCCCATGGCATGGAGGAAGGACCTCTCAGCATTGCGGGTCTGAGCCAGCTGTCTGAGAGCTTCCTCAACACACCGTCCCCTGTTGTCCTCTCGGAGCCAGGCACCCCAGTGGTGCTTCAGACCAGCACTCCAGCACCACCCACCTCCACAGCACCTGGACCCTTCACCCATGAGACTGGGCACACCACCGAGTGACCAATAAGAGTGCCAGAGATTGGGTAGCTGGCTACCTGTAGAGTTTATTTGGACACTTGACTTGGATCATTTTTGTTTTACAGCTTGTTGTTCAATAAAGTTTATCTTTGATTCACACACTTGCTTCATTTCTTTTTTTGTAATAAAGTCTTGGTGGAAACTTTTAGAAATGGTTTAAGCCTTTGCATGCTTGTGGGATGGGTTAAGATAGCAGTGGAATGGGCTGAGATACCTGTGGGATGGGTAATAGCTGTGGGATGGGTAAGGATAGCAGTGGGATAGATAAGCCTCCAGTGCAGGCACAGTGGGACTGTGTGGTCCACCCTCCCTGGTGCCACACCTATGGCCCTTTATTATCAGTAATAATGTAATAATCATCCACACATGTCAAAACAAACACAACTCTTTATTAAACGCACTGTTCATTGTAGGCCCACCCAACATACATGGCCCAATCTCATCAGTGTGATGAGACAGGCTGAAGGAAGCACTCATTAATCATCTATCATCCTGTCTTGCCACTCCACTGCTCCAGCTTGGGAGTTGCAACAGTGTCTCAGGAGGTTGGGCTGCTTCTTCCCTTCACGTAAGGCTCTGTTGGGGCCTTGCACATCCTGAGTGTCTATCAGGTTTTTCCCTTGCCTCCATTCCCCAGGCTCCATGTCCCCATTGCCTTGTTGGAGGTCCACGAGCCTGTTCTGAAAGACCGGGTAGCGGCGGCACATGAGATTGTGCAGGATGCAGCAAACTTCCACGATCCTCCTCACGGTCTCTGGGCAATGCTGCATGGTGGTGAGAAGTACCTGGAACCTGTTGGCCAGGATGCCAAAGGCGTTCTCCACCATCTGCCTTGCCCTGGACAGCCTGTAGTTGAAGATCCTCTTTTCACGTGTGGGGTGTCTTGAAGTGTAGGGCTTCATGAGGTAGGTTCTGAGGGAGAAGGCGTCATCCCCCATGATGAAGTAGGGCACATCTTGCGTGTCATTGGGCAGGGGGTCTGGATCTGGAAAGCCCATGATGAGGTTGCCTTCCAGTCCCTCCTTGAGGTCACTTCCGTTGTATACCTGGGCATCTGAACATGAGCCGCTGCCTGAAGCATCGATGTATATGAACTTGTAGTCAGCATCTACCATGGCAAAGAGGATGATTCTGAAGAAGCCCTTGTAGTTGAAATAAGTGGATCCCGTCTTGGGTGGTGCTTTGCAGGCCACGTGCTTCCCATCTATGGTTCCAACGGTGTGTGGGAAGTTCCACCTCTGGTGCCACTGCTCTGCAACTTTCTTTCATCCTTCATCAGTGGAGGGGCACTGGAGGAGCTCCTGCAGGTATTCTTTGATGATGGCCTGCACCACTTCTCTGACCACAATGCTGATGATGTTGTGTGGCACCCTCCAGCCATACTGCATGCTCCTGTAGGTGGTCCCTGAGGCCAGGTTGCAGAGTGAGTGCCACCTTGAGCCCAGGTTCCAGGCTGGGCCAGAAGTTGGTGTTTGCCTTGGTCAACCTGGGTGTCAGCCGCTGCACAACTTCGTCAAACATGGCTGGAGGCATCCTCATGAAGTTCTGGAATGCCTGAGTGTCTTCGTTCCTGAGCTCCCCCATGAGCTTGTTGTACAGTCCATCCTCTGCTCTTCTCCTGATCCATCTTCGGACCCAGATGCTTCTTGGCAGCCTCCTTTTCTTCCCATAGTAGAGTTCACAGAGCCTGTAGATGGCTTCGCACTGTTGCAGAAGGATGGTGGCTGCCAAAAGGACTGTGTTACAATCCACGGTGGGCATGACTGGATGCTGTGGAAGAGGAAGAGGCAGATGAAGGCTGCAGAGGCCTGCACAGCTAGGCTGCTGGTCTGAAAGTGAGATGCAGCTGAGTTGCTCCCTCTTTTTATAGGCAATATAGGTGTCCCTTTGCATCCTCTAGGCATCCTCTAGGCATCCTCTATGCATCCTGTAGACATCCTTAATATCCGAGATAGGTCCCCTCTGCGAATGTTTTTTCCATTTTAAACGCTTTGTTTCTGTGCTGTATCAATTCTGCATCCGTTCTGCATCTGTTCCGCTTCCTCCCTGCATCCGAGCGGATGCGAGTTGCGCGGATGCGCAACGGATGCCTAGCAGATATAGCGGATGCGTAATGGATGCAGAACAGATGCGTAGTGAATGTGTAGCAGATGCAGAACAGACGAATTGGATACATTTTCCACACAAAAGTTTTGGGAAGCTCAAAACTTTTTGAGCAGATGAAACATCCATAAACGGATGCTGGACGGATAGAGAGGAAGCAAAATGGAAGTAGTGAGTACATCGCATTAACCAACGGATGGCAAGCTTTTATGTCCATTTTACATCCTCTTTGCATCCGTTGGTGCAGTGTGATAGGGGCTTAAAGGAAAGAAAGGGGATGCTGCGCGGATGTATATCAGATGCAAGCCGTTCACTGCGCACCCTTTCTATTTATGTGCTCCTAACGATGTATAGACATTCCATGAACCTTTTTTTTCCTCCCTCTTTCCATTTTCAGCTGCAGTGGAAGTGAGTTGCAAGAATGCCCAGAGGATGCAGAGAGAATACAGCGGACGTTTAACAGATGATCACGGACATAGAACATTTGTTGCTCGTATGTCGCGGATTTACATCGTACACAGCGGAAAGTTCATCCATTCACAAAGTTTTGTGCAGCTCAAAACTTCTTGCGTGGATGAAATCGCAGTGGATGGATGCTCGATGGATAGAGCGTATGAAACATGTATGCAATGAGTACACAATGGATGCATAGCATTTTCCAATGGATGGCAAGCTTTTTTTAACTTTTTACATCCTTTTTGCATCCATAAGGACAGTGGGACCAGGCCTTAGCATCTAATATATGTTAGCATCTCTTCTTTTCCACAATGGTTATCGTAAAAAGATTAGAAATCCAGATAATTTTTAATGAAGCTATGATTTTTTTTTTAGTAGCTGATTCCTCATTTGAAGAATGTCTTCTCCCCAGAAATATGACAAAAATATCAAGAAATGTTTCTACTGAGTGAATAGGACAGATAAATGTTGCTTATTTCAGGAAGTAGAGAATACCAGGGTCAGTACTGGTCTTTTAAAGAAACCTGTCTTCTAAAAGAAAATGAAGCTCTATTGCAGCAATAACACAAGAAAAATAGATTCTGTAATGAAATAAATCTTTTATCTCTTTATGAGCTGCTCCTTTTTATTCAAATAAGGTCTCAAGAAAATCATGTGGCATTTAGGGAAAAAGATGCAGTACAATAAGCCAGCTGCAGAAGGCAAAATGGAGGAGATCACCATAGCTATTTTATATTTGTCTTTGGTGCTCAGATAGGTTGGAACACATAATATCCAGACACTACAAAAGACCAACATGCTGAAAGTTATGAATTTGTTATGAAGTTATGAAGTTAAATAAAATGAATTTAACTTCATTAAAGCTATCAGGTTGCTTCCTAGCAAAGAAAGCCACTGTAAAACTGATAACAATCAAGAACCCCAAAAAACTAAGAACAGTATAAAACATAGTAGTTGAACCTTCACTTCATTGCAGGACAATTTCTTCAGGCATTGAGTGCAAGTCGGGATCAGGGAATGGGGGGTGGGTGGGAATTATAAGCCATACAACACAAATTATAATTTGTACTGAAGAGCAACCAAGGACAATAGTGATAGCCAGTTTTTTCCTACCCATTTCCTTATTTGAGATCCTGTCTTGGTGGCCATAAAAGCAAGAACAATGGTTGTTTTCCCCAACATACAAGAAAGGGCGACAGAGAAGATAATGCTAAAGGCAGTTTGTTGTTTGATACATTTCACTTGGTCAGGTTGCCTAATGAAAAGCAAAGTGAAAAGGAAGGATAGCAGGAGAGCATTGATAAGATCATAGCTGAGATTCCTGTTGTTGGCCTTGACAATGGGTGTATCTTGGTGTTTAATGAAGAATCCCAGAACCACAGCTGAAATGAAAGAAAAGAAGAGAGCCACACTTGTCAAAGTGATTCCCAAGGGTACTTTGTAAGACAAAAATATTATCTGTTTCAGAATGCAAAGATTTTGAGCTTTGTTTGGGTATTGATTGTCTAAATATTTGAAACAGTCACTTGCATCTCAAAAACAAAAGAGTTTTGCTTCAAGTTTAACAATTATTTGACTTAGATGAGCTGAAAATTAGTTGATAAGATTTTATTAATTCCTGATTACTTTATAACAAATGTTTATTGTAGAACATCTTACCAAAAGATGAAGTCTGTATGCAAATGTACCAATGCATAGGTACTCTCTCTCTCTCTCTCTCTCTCTCTCTCCCCCCCTCCCCCCCTTCTCTCTCCCCCTCAGATAGAAAATAGGTATGCCTACAAATCGTTGAAGCAAATAATAAAATCTCAGACATTTGTAATTTGTTATAACTATCCCTGGATTATTCATGTACTAAATTTTGTCTTGACTTGTCTTGATTAAATTTAAACTACTTTCACATCAGAATAATTAAATATGTCTCCATGTTGCTGCTCTAAGTCTAAAACTTTAAAAACACACAAACACAAAATAACAAAAGTTAAGATAATATAGATTTTGGACATCCACCTTGAGTAAATTCACTACAATTGTTGAGATTTGAACTCAATGCCTTTTCAGATGTATTGTGGAATTCTCTTAGCATAGAGTATAAACATACATATTGTTCCAGCCCTGTCTATATTTCAGCATAGTTTAAATCATATGTACTTTTTATTACTTAACTGCAATATCTTCTCTTATATAGCCAATTTATAAATATTATCAGTAGGTTTCAGTTTTAACAATAATGACTCAGTGAAGAATAGTACCTATTTATGGTTATTTTTTGTGAACAAAGACACAATCAATGAAAAAAGATATGATGGGGAAAATGAAAAAAGATATGATGGGGAAAAGGGGTGAGGAATGTTTAACAGAATTTGAAAAGTAAGCAGGAAGTACATTGTTAAACTCATTTGGCCAAGTGATATTCTCAACAACTTATCTTGCAAAGTTGTGGGACCTACCCTTCCAATTTGACATTAAGAAAAGTCTGGTTTGGGAATGTGATCCAATTGATGATATCAAATCCAGTACTTAATTCCCCATTTTCATTAAAATAAATTTTATCTCCAACAGTGTTGTTAAATGATGTTTTTTTCAGATAGTGATACAGCTAAATAGAAGAATTCATAGGGATAAATACATATACTACTTATACTTTACACTGCTAGATTTCACACTTTGGTCCAGTATATTTATTCAATAAATACCAAATCAAATCAAATAATGGATTAGCTATAGATTGTCAAGTCATACCAATAAGATATACATATCATTGTAAAATTAAAAATAATTCTTAATATTATAAGAACACTAGAAAATGAAGGAGCTAAAGGCCCTGTCACACTGCCCAACGGATGCAAAACGGACACAACGGACGAGCAAAATGTTCCATCCGTTGTTATCCGCTCTCAAAAGGGGCAAAAATTTGCATAACCACAGCAGATAACACAGATGCAGGGAGGATGCAGACCGGATGGAAAACGGAAGTGGAATGGAAGCCTAGCAGATGGAAGCGGATGAGAGCGGATGGCACATCTGCTAGGCTTCCAGGGGGCCTCAGTAAAGCAGACACGGAACAGAAAGAGCGGATGCAGAGCGGATGCACATCGGATGAAGCGGATGCAGAGCAGAAGCCTAGCGGATGCACAGCGGAAGCCTAACGGATGCCTGGCATTAATTGCGCATGCGGGGGGGATGCATTGCGCAAGCACCCCGGATATAAAGGGAAGCAGCTCGCATGTGGCCAGCATTTGGAGGAAAGACCTGCTCCAGGGTACATTGAGTCCTTGCCTGCCCTGCCTGCCTGCATGCCTGCCTGCCACCCTTCCTGCCAGCCTTCCTGCCAGCAGGCCTCCAAGCCTCCTGGCCAGCCAGTCTGACTGCCAGCCTTGGTGCCTGCCTGCTTGCCAGCATTGCTATCTGCCTGCCTGCCAGCCTGCCTTCCAGCCTCCGTGCCAGCCAGTCTGCCTGCCTGCCTGCCTGCCTTCCTACCAGGCTTCCCGCCAGGCTTCCTGCCAGGCTTCCTGTCAGCCTTTGGCCTGGCTTCCTGCCAGCCTTGTGCCAGGCTTCCTGCCAGGCTTCCTGCCAGCCTTGGTGCCTGCCAGCCAGCAACAACACAACCATGGGGAAGAAGCGAAAGTCTCAACAACCTGCCGCCATCCCTGGCAAGAGGGACAGGGCCACCCTCCCGCCACCTGTCCCTGACTCTGCTTCTGCTGGGGCTTATGCTAAAGCTGCTCCTGGCAGTGGTGCTTCTGCTGTGTACTCTGCTGAAGCTGCTGCTGGTACTGCTCGTCCTGCTCGTGCTCCTGGACTTGCTCGTACTGCTCGTATTGCTCATGCTCCTGGTCTTGCTCGTGCTCCTGGTCCTATTGGTGCTGCTGGTGCTGGTGCTGTTGGGGCTGCTGGGGCTCCTGGTGATAACTCTGCTGCTGATGATCCTGGTCCTGCAGATCCTGCTGCTGCTGCTGCTTCTGCTGCTTCTGCTGCTGCTGCTGCTGCTGTTGCTGATGATCCTGCTGCTGCTGCTGCTGCTGATGATGATGATGATGCTGATTATGATCATGATGATGATGATGATGATGATGATGATGATGATGATCCTGCTGGTGCTGCTGCTGCTGGTGGTGTGGAGGAGCAGCCCCTACCACCTGGGAGCCCCTCTGATGAGGGCCCATCTGGTCCTGCCAAAGGGAGGAAGAGGCGTATGCAACAACGGGAGAGGAGGCAATACTTCATCGAGGAGGAACACGAGGATGAGGTGCTGGAGTGGCTGAGAGAGAATGACTATCTGTGGCGGAAGGGACACCAGCTGTACAGGGACACCAAAAGGAAGCAGGCTGCTTGGAGAGAGAGGGCGGAGATTATGGGTTACACTTCAGAGGTGCTCCTCGGCTGGTGGAAACATATGCACACCTGGTACGGGAAGCTGCACCTGAAGAAATCTGGCCAGGCCACAGTTAAGCTGACGGACAGAGAGACCAACGACATGGCCAGGTGCAACTTCCTGGAGGGTGAGATCCGCCACCGAGGTGCACCAGGAGCCACTCTGTCTACCCTCTCTCTCCGGTAGCCTGCTGCGACCTAGTCCTCTTCCGGCCGAGAGTCAGTCCCTGTCTCCAGGCAGGATTCTGTGGAGTGTGCCACGGCGGAGAACCCATGGACAGCTGTTGTCACAGTGGTGCAGCGCGTGGAGGACTCCCTGGTGCGGTGGGAGAGAGGAGACATCGAGTCCACCACAGTTGTAGCCGCATCCAGCCCCCCAGCTCCACCTCCACAGAAAGGCAAAGAGCCAGACAGCAGGAGGGGCAGAGCCACACTGTCCTGCTGGAGATCAGGGACACCATCCGCACTAGTATAGATCTCCTCTCTCAGCTGGTCAGCACCGACTCCTCATCCTCCAACCGCAAGGCCTTCCTCACCTATGTCAACCAGACCCTCTAGAACATGGAGGAACCCCAGTAACAGATGGTGAAGGACCAAATCACGGAGCTGCTTCACAACCCTCCAGACCCAGAGGAACCTGCACCCACCTAATCCAGGTCTGATCCTCCACCCCAGGTGATGTCCCTCCCATACCAAGGCTTTCCAAAGCCCCTCAACTACCAGGGCTACGGCTACCAGGAGGTCGAACAGCACAGGCAGCAGCCCTTCCCAGTCCACGCAAAGATTCATCGGGCCACACCGTTGCCACCGGTTCCACTGATGCCACCGATGCCACCAATGCCAATGATGCCACCGATGACAGCGATGCCACCAATGCCAGTCCTCACCCAGCTGCAGACCAGACAGCCCCACTACACTACTCCTTCCTCCACCCCACAGCCAAGTCCACCCTCAGTACATCTCTCATCAGAACTGGGGCTAACACCCCATGGCATGGAGGAAGGACCTCTCATCATTGCGGGTCTGAGCCAGCTGTCTGAGAGCTTCCTCAACACACCATCCCCTGTTGTCCTCTCAGGGCCAGGAACCCCAATGACGATACAGACCAGCAATCCAGCACCACCCACCTCCACAGAACCTGGACCCTTCACCCCTGAGACTGGGCACACCTCGGAGTGACCAATAAGAGTGCCAGATACTGGGTAGCTGGCTACCTGTAGAGTTTATTTGGACACTTGACTTGCATCATTTTTGTTTTACAGCTTGTTGTTCAATAAAGTTTATCTTTGATTCACACACTTGCTTCATTTCTTTTTTTTAATAAAGTCTTGGTGGAAACTTTTAGAAATGGTTTAAGCTTTTGCATGCTTGTGGAATGAGTTAAGATAGCAGTGGGATGGGCAGGGATACCTTTGGGATGGGTAATAGCTATGGGATGGGTAAGGATAGCAGTGGGATAGATAAGCCTCCAGTGCAAGCATAGTGGGACTGTATGGTCCACCCTCCCTGGTGCCACACCTATGGCCCTTTATTATCAATAATAATGTAATAATCATCCACACATGTCAACACAAACACAACTTTTTATTAAACGCCCTGTTCATTGTAAGCCCACCCAACATATATGGCCCAATCTCATCCGTGTGATGAGACAGGCTGAAGGAAGCACTCATTAATCATCTATCATCCTGTCTTGCCACTCCACTGCTCCACCTGGGGAGTTGCACAAGTGTCTCCGGAGGTTGCGCTGCTTCTTCCCTTCATGTGAGGCTCTGTTGGGGCCTTGCACATCCTGAGTGTCTATCAGGTTTCACCCTTGCCTCCATTCCCCAGGCTCCATGTCCCCATTGCCTTGTTGGAGGTCCACGAGCCTGTTCTGCAAGACTGGGTAGCGGCTGTGCATGAGATTGTGCAGGATGCAGCAAGCTTCCACGACCCTCCTCATGGTCTCTGGGCGATGTTGCATGGTGGTAAGAAGTCCCTGGAACCTGTTGGCCAGGATGCCAAAGGTGTTCTCCACCACCCGCCTTGCCCTGGACAGCCTGTAGTTGAAGATCCTCTCCTCATGGGTAAGGAGTCTGGAAGTGTAGGGCTTCATGAGGTAGGTTCTGAGGGAGAAGGCGTCATCCCCCAAGATGAAGAAGGCACATCTTGCGTGTCGTTGGGCAGGGGGTCTGGATCTTAAAGCCCATGATGAGGTTGCTTTCCAGCCCCTCCTTGAGGTCACTGGTGTTGTATACCTGGGCATCTGAAGATGAGCTGTTGCCTGAAGCATCGATGTACATGAACTTGTAGTCAGCATCGACCATGGCAAAGAGGACCATGCTGAAGAAGCCCTTGTAGTTGAAATAAGTGGATCCCAACTTGGGTGGTGCTTTGCAGGCCACGTGCTTCCCCTCTATGGCTCCAACAGTTTGTGGGAAGTTCCACCTCTGATACCACTGCTCTGCAACTTTCTTCCCTCCTTCATCAGTGGAGGGGCACTGGAGGAGCTCCTGCAGGTATTCTTCGATGATGGCCTGCACCACTTCTCTGACCACAATGCTGATGATGTTGTGTGGCACCCTCCAGTCATACTGCATGCTCCTGTAAGTGGTCCCTGAGGCCAGGTGGCGCAGAGTGAGTGCCACCTTGAGCCCAGGTTCCAGGCTGGGCCAGAAGTTGGTGTTTGCCTTGGTCAACCTGGTGTTTGCCTTGGTCAGCCGCTGCACAACTTCATCAAACATGGCTGGGGGCATCCTCATGAAGTTCTGGAATGCCTGAGTGTCTTCGTTCCTGAGCTCCACCATCAGCTTGTTGTACATCCCGTACTCTGCTCTTCTCCCGATCCATCTTCGGACCCAGATGCTTCTTGGCCACCTCTTTTTCTTCCCGTAGTAGAGTTCACAGAGCCTGTAGATGGCTTCGCACTGTTGCAGAAGGATGGTGGCTGCCAAAAGGACTGTGTTAGGATCCACGGTGGACATGACTGGATGCTGTGGAAGAGCAAGTGTCAGATGAAGGCTGCAGAGGTCTGCACAGCTAGGCTGCTGGTCTGAAAGTGAGATGCAGGTGAGTTGCTCCCCCTTTTTATAGGCAGTATAGGTGTCCCTTTGCATCCTCTAGGCATCCTCTAGGAATCCTCTAGGCATCCTCTAGAAATCCTTAATATCCGAGATAGGTCCCCTCTGTGAACGTTTTTTCCATTTTAAATACTTTGTTTCCGTGCTGCATCCATTCTGCATCCGTTCTGCATCTGTTCTGCATCCGTTCCACTGTCTCCCTGCATCTGAGCAGATGCGAGTTGCGCGGATGTGGAACGGATGTGTAGCGGATATAGCGGATGTGTAATAGATGAGTAGCGGATGCGTAGCAGATGCAGAATGGACGCATTGGATACATTTTCCATGCAAAAGTTTTGGGCTGCCCAAAACTTTCTGAGTGGATGAAACGTCAATAGATGAATGCTGGATGGATAGAGAGGAAGCAAAATGGAGGCAGTGAGTACATCGCGTTAACCAACGGATGGAAAGCTTTTTTGTCCGTTTTACATCCTCTTTGCATCCGTTGGTGCAGTGTGACATGGGCTTAAGTATCACCATTCCAAAATTCTTATTATGTCCCTCAGTAAGATATATAATACCTGCCAGACTTTTTGATTCACTGTCACTTGTCTCCCACTGGCTGCTCTAACTTTATATTTGAATCTTGCTGAAAGCATGGCTTGCTGCATTTTCAATTGCATAGACTGCATTATAGATGCTGTAACTTTGCCCAGTCATAGTGGTATCAAAGGTAGGATTAGAAAGACTCTCCAGCTTCTCTTTTCCAGTTCACATTATTCCAATGTCCTCATACAACCTGGGGAAGGAACATAAAAATGCTTGTTCGCGGAACAATCTTGTAAAATGGTCTTCCTTTTCTGAAGTTGGATTTCTTATTTGTAAAAAAAAATTGAATCCGGAAATCTCCTTGGAGGACAGTGTAAAAGATATCACCCCATGGAAGAAATCCATCCTTCACATTCTTTGAAAGGAAAGGGAGGTGAACACCATCTGGGCTGTCATTATCCAAATTTGTCTTTTCTCTTGCTTGGTATCTCTTCAAAATCTGAAGCATAGGGGAACATTCTAAAAATAACCTGGTTTTCACAATGTAAACCCCATGTCACACTGTCCAACGGATGCAAAAAGGACACAGCGGATGAGAAAAATGTTCCATCCGTTGTTATCCGCTCTCAAAAGGGGCGAAAATTTGCATAACCAGAGCGGATAACACGGACACGGGGAGGACGCAGGGCAGATGCAAAAGCGTATGCAGAACGGAAGCCCAGCAGATGGAAGTGGATGGGAGTGGATGGGAGTGGGTGGCACATCCGCAGGGCTTCCGGGGGGCCTCAGTGAAGCAGACACAGAACGGAAAGAGCGGAAGCAGAGTGGACGCCGAACGGATGAAGCGGATGCAGAGCAGAAGCCTAGCGGATGCAGAGCGGAAGCCTGACGGATACCTGGCATTCACTGCGCATGCAGGGAGGATGCATTGCATCAGCCCCGTGGATATAACGGAAGCAGCTCAGAAGCAGGACGCCATTCAGAGGAAATACCTGTTGTTGGACACATCGACAGCCTTGCCTGCCCTGCCTGCATGTCTGCCTGCCAGTCTTGCTGCCAGCCTTGCTACCAGCCTTGCTGCCAGCCTCCCTGCCAGCCTTGCTGCCAGCCGGTCTGCCTGCCAGCCTTCTTGCCTGCCTTCCAACCAGCCTTGGTTCATTTCTGCCTGCCAGCCTTCCTGCCAGCCTTGGTGCCTGCCTGCCTGCCAGCCTGCCTGCCAGCCTCCCTGCCAGCCTTTCTGCCAGCCTCCCTGCCAGCCTTTCTGCCAGCCTCCCTGCCAGCCAGCAATCCCACAACCATGTAGAAGCACAGCAAGCCTCAGGCATCTGCTGCTAGCCCTGGCAAGAGGGACAGGGCTACCATCCCGCCCCCTGGCCCTCACTCTGGTTCTGCTGGCACTTCTGCTGCTTCTGCTTCTGGAAGAGCTGATGACAAGCACTCCAGCACCAGCCACATCCACAGCACCTGCACCCTTCACCCCTGGGACTGAGCGACCAAGAGGAGTGCCAGAGACTCATTTTTGTCTTATAGCTTGTTGTTAATAAAGTCTATTTATGATTCACACACTTGCTTCATTTCTTTTTTTTTAAATAAAGTCTTGCTGGAAACTGTTAGAAATGGTTTAAGCCTTTGCATGCTTGTGGGATGGGTAATGATAGCTTTGGAATGGGTTAGGATACCTGTGGAATGGGTAATAGCTGTGGGATGGGTTAGGATAGCAGTGGCATAGATAAACCTCCAGTGCAAGCATAGTGGGACTGTATGGTCCAACCTCCCAGGTGCCACACCTATGGCCCTTTATTATCAATAATAATGTAATAATTATCCACACATGTCAACATAAACACAACTCTTTATTAAACGCCCTGTTCATTGTAGGCCAACCAAACATACATGTCCCAATCTCATCCATGTGATGAGACAGGCTGAAGGAAGCATCCATTAAGCATCTACCATCCTGGCTTGCCACTCCACTGCTCCAGCTGGGGAGTTGCACCATTGTCTCAGGAGGTTGCGCTGCTTCTTCACTTGATTTGAGGCTCTGTTGGGGCCTTGCACATCCTGAGTGTCTATCAGGTTTTGCCCTTGCCTCCATTCCCCAGGCTCCATGACCCCATTGGCTTGTTGGAGGTCCACGAGCCTGTTCTGCAAGACTGGGTAGCGGGTGCGCATGAGATTGTGCAGGATGCAGCAAGCTTCCACGATCCTCCTCATGGTCTCTGGGCAATGATGCATGGTGGTGAGAAGTACCTGGAACCTGTTGGCCAGGATGCCAAAGGCGTTCTCCACCACCCCTCTTGCCCTGGACAGCCTGTAGTTGAAGATCCTCTCTTCATGGGTGAGGAGTCTGGAGGTGTAGGGCTTCATGAGGTAGGTTGTGAGGGAGAAGGCATCATCCCCCATGATGAAGAGGGCACATCTTGCGTATCGTTGGGCAGGGGTTCTGGATCTGGGAAGCCAAAGATGAGGTTGCGTTCCAGCCCCTCCTTGAGGTGGCTGGCGTTGTATACCTGGACATCCAAAGATTAGCTGTTGCCTGAAGCATCGATGTACATGAACTTGTAGTCAGCATCGACCATGGCAAAGAGGATGATGCTGAAGAAACCCTTCGAGTTGAAATAAGTGGACCCCAACTTGGCTGGAGCTTTGCAGGCCATGTGCTTGCCATCGATGGCTCCAACGGTGTGTAGGAAGTTCCACTTCTGATACCACTGCTCTGCAATTTTCTTCCATCCTTCTTCAGTGGAGGGGTACTGGAGGAGCTCCTCCTTGTATTCTTCGATGATGGCCTGCACCACTTCTCTGACCACAATGCTGATGGTGTTGGATGGCACCCTCCAGCCGTACTGCATGCTCCTGTAGGAAATCCCTGAGGCGAGGTGGCACAGAGTGAATGCCACCTTGAGCCCAGGTTCCAGGCTGGGCCGGAAGCTGGTGTTTACCTTGGTTAACCTGGGTGTCAGCCACTGCACAACTTCGTCAAACATGGCTGGAGGCATCCTCATGAAATTCTGGAACGCCCGAGTTTCTTCGCTCCTGAGCTCCACCATCAGCTTGTTGTACAGTCCGTCCTCCATTCTACTGGCGAACCATCTTCGGACCCAGACTCTTTTTGGGTGGCTCCTTTTCTTCTCGCAGTAGTGTTCACAGAGCCTGTAGATGGCTTCGCACTGTTGCAGAACGATTGTGGCTGCTGAAAGGACTTTGTTACAATCCACGGTGGACATGACTGGATGCTGTGGAAGAGGAAGAGGCAGATGAAGGCTGCAGAGGTCTGCACCGCTGGGCTGCTGTTCTGAAAGTGCGATGCAGGCGAGTTGCTCCCCCTTTTTATAGGCAGTATAGGTGTCCCTTTGCATCCTCTAGGCATCCTCTACTGCATGCTCCTGTAGGTGGTCCCTGAGGCCAGGTGGCGCAGAGTGAGTGCCACCTTGAGCCCAGGTTCCAGGCTGGGCCTGAAGTTGATGTTTGTCTTGGTCAACCTGGTAGTCAGCCGTTGCACAACTTCGTCAAACATGGCTGGAGGCATCCTCATGAAGGTCTGGAATGCCCGAGTGTCTTCGTTCCTGAGCTCCACAATCAGCTTGTTGTACAGTCCATACTCTGCTCTTCTGGTGATCCATCTTCGGATCCAGACGCTTCTTGGACATCTCTTTTTCTTCCCGTAGTAGAGTTCACAGAGCCTATAGATGGCTTTGCACTGTTGCAGAAGGATGGTGGCTGCCAAAAGGACTGTGTTACGATCCACGGTGGACATGACTGGATTCTGTGGAAGAGGAAGAGTCAGATGAAGGCTGCAGAGGTCTTCACAGCTAGGCTGCTGATCTGAAAGTGAGATGCAGTTGAGTTGCTCCCCCTTTTTATAGGCAGTATAAATGTTCCTTTGCATCTTCTAGGCATCCTCTATGCATCCTCTAGATATCCTTAATATCTGAGATAGGTTCCCTCTGTGAACATTTTTTCCATTTTAAACACTTTGTTTCTGTGCTGCATCTGTTCTGCATCCGTTCTGCATCCGTTCTGCGTCCGTTCCGCTTCCTCCCTGCGTCTGAGCAGATGCGAGTTGCACAGATGCGCAGCGGATGCCTAGCGGATATAGAGGATGCGTAACAGATGCGTAGCAGATGCAGAACTGATGAATTGGATACATTTTCCACGCAAAAGTTTTGAGCAGCTCAAAACTTTCTGAGCGGATGAAACGTCAATAAACGGATGCTGGACGGATAGAGAGGAAGCAAAACGGAGGCAGTGGGTACATCGCGTTAACCAACGGATGGCAAGCTTTTTTGTCCGTTTTATATCCTCTTTGCATCCGTTGGTGCAGTGTGACAGGGGCTTTAGTTTCATTCAAAAAAAACCTGTATCATATCATACAGATAATATTAACAGCTGTACATAAAAGAGAATTTCAGATTTTTCTGGATATTTGGAGAAGTGGAATTGAAATATTTTTCAAATGTATTTTCGGACTTTTCATTATTTGCCAAGTATTCATATGACAGTTGCTGGGAACAGATATTCAAGATCTGATTATTTTAAACAGATACAGAGGAGTACTCTTTTCCTGTTATGCAATAATTAAAATATTGTGTATTGATTTACAAGTTACTTGTAAACAGTATTAAATAAGATACATCTTTAATGATTCACAGGAAATAACCCAATGGTTTTCATTTAAATAATTCTAACTTTTAAAATCTAAGATTTCCCTATTTTTTGCCTATTTTAACTTTTGGTCTCCTGCATGGAAAGCTTTAATACATGAAAAAATAATTGCATTAATTGATAAGAAATAAAATATGCCACTGGTAATAACCATAGTAATAACATTTGGCTAACTATACAACAAACCATATGAATAATAATGCAGTAATACTATGGCAGTAGAGAGCTAGCGAAGCTTTGAGTTGGGTATTCTATTATCTAATAAAGTTATTATCATAGTTCGGAAAGATTTTAATTCTTTTTGTTAAATATAGATGTATACACATATGCATGCCACATTTAAGAGAATATGTCTTTACATGAAATCATTCATCAATTCTTCAGATGGATGCCTTGTAAAATTCATTGTTTCAAACAATATGTAGGATTGAGGCATAATGTCAGCAATGATGAGATCTCCTGAATGATAGTATTTATGTTTTATAAGATGAAGCTTGCCCAAAGAACATTTTGTGTTCATAGCAGAAATATAGCAAACAATATCTGGCAATAGTGCTATCATCATAGTTATGAACAGTAACATCTTTAAAAAGAAAATATGCACTAGGTACTGATTCCTTGTGCACGAACTAAGCAAAATAATTTGATTAGAACAGCCCTTTTATATTTTGGTTGCCTTGCTGGATCAGAAAGTAGGATGTTCAGTGTGAAGAATCAGATTGTCAATTTCATCCCTCTATTGCCAGCCACAATTGGATTAATGGAGTTTCCTTTAATCTTAGTTAATTGTTTTGTTGTTTTATATAGAGCTATTCAGGGATTTGAGAAAATCTTCAAGTAATTCACACTCTTGGTAACTACAGGAAAAATAAATAATGCAATTATTGATATGATCAGAAAAAGAAGTAGAAAATATATATGGTTTACTCATGCCCATTATGAGATGTGTGTTGCAACTTTATTAATACCTTTTGGTGACTGACATCAGCTATAACGTCATCCAACCCATACATTTATTTGGTATTAATATTGTATGCTCCTGCAAAACAATGAGGAAAAGAAACAGAAGTTTCTCCACAAGATAATTAAGGTTATGGTTCAAACTAAACCAGAGCATGCATTAATGAAATACCTTAACCCAATCCAATATGATATATTTGAAATATTGATAGCATTCATGATATCTGCTGGTCTAGGATAACTCAGCATGGCCAACTTGCCTTGGCCAACTAACCATAGCCAGTGTGCTGTGGCCAACGTGCTGTGAGACAATTCTTCATGGTTTTGTCCTCACTGCAGGACAAAAGTTACACTAATGTTGGATGAATGGCTACAGAAACTGATGGAGTTGGCAGAAATGGCTATATTGACCATTTTGATTTTGTTCTGATCCAAACCTTGTTCCAAGGAAACAAACACCAAACAGAGGTAAAAGCAAAACCTTTTAATGCTTCTCTGCCATTTTTGTTCATTCTCAGTTAAAAAGGCTATGAAAACTAATTGTCCCTGATAAGAACGAGCCTTGCCAAGGTTGTGCAAGGATGTCAAAAACACTACATGAAGTTGTTAAGAAATATTCAAAATAAAAAGTCTCCAAACACAAACCAGGTTAGTGCGAACATTCACAAGGCTTGAAATGCAAGAACTTCTTTGCTTCCTGCAAAAAATCCCAGTCTCTCAGACTGACTTTTATTTCTTAGGAGAGGGGCCATTACCTTGAAGCCTTACTCCGGAGTTGCCCATGCTATTGCAGTTGCTCTTTCTTCGAGCAGTCCTGCACGCACACGCATTGGGCACAGGGGCCTCGGCATCACTGCTACTAGCCTCCACAATCTCCGAAGGCAGCATTCCACACCTTGATAGTACTGGCCCCATCCCTGCATCACATGCAGGGCCTCATCTAAATCCTCGCTCTTTGAAGCCTCAGCCATCCACACCTGCTGCTGGCGAACCACAACAGTATTTTGTTCCCACATGGAGACAGCTTCTGAACTTTGTGCTCAAGGTAGAAAAAGAATGAAAATTTGATTTTGTGTTTTACCAATTACATTGATATGCTTTTCTAGAAATGACTAGTTTACATTATTATGGAAAAGAAAAAAGTTGTGGTTTGATATTAATACTTTATTTTAATACAACAGAGGGAGTCAGAAGTCAACACTTTTTTTCTTCTTTTTCCCAGCCTCTCCTCACTTCTCTTTCCCCTCTCTCTTTTGTGTTTTGAATTTCATTCTGTAACCTAATAAAATGCTTAAAGCCCATGTCACACTGCCCAACGGATGCCAAAAAGACACAATGGATGAGCGAAATGTTCCTTCCATTGTTTTCAGCTCTCAAAAGGGGCAAAAATTTGCATAACCGGAGCGGATAACACGGACATGGGGAGGACACAGGGCGGATGCAAAGTGGATGCGGAACAGAAGCCCAGCGGATGGAAGCGGATGGGAGCAGATGGTACATCCGCTGGGCTTCCAGGGGGAAGTTTGCCTTCCAGCTCCTCCTTGAGGTGACTGGCATTGTATACCTGGGCATCTGAACATGAGCCATTGCCTGAAGCATCGATGTACATGAACTTGTAGTCAGCATTGACCATGGCAAAGAGGATGATGCTGAAGAAGCCCTTGGAATTGAAATAAGTGGACCCCGACTTGAATGGAGCTTTGCAGGCCACATGCTTGCCATCTATGGCTCCAACGGTGTGTGGGAAGTTCCACTTCTGGTACCACTGCTCTGCAACTTTCTTCCATCCTTCTTCAGTGGAGGGGTACTGGAGGAGCTCCTCCTTATATTCTTTGATGATGGCCTGCACCACTTCTCTGACCACAATGCTGATGGTGTTGGATGGCATCCTCCAGCCTGTAGATGGCTTCGCACTGTTGCAGAACGATTGTGGCTGCTGAAAGGACTTTGTTACAATCCACGGTGGACATGACTGGATGCTGTGGAAGAGGAAGAGCCAGATGAAGGCTGCAGAGGTCTGCACCGCTGGGCTGCTGTTCTGAAAGTGAGATGCAGATGAGTTGCTCCCCCTTTTTATAGGAAATATGCCTAGAGGATGCCTAGCGGAAAACCTATAGGAAATATAGGTTTTCCGCTAGGCATCCTCTAGACATCCTCTAGGCATTCTCTAGACATCCTTAATATCTGAGATAGGTCCTCTCTGCGAACGTTTTTTCCATTTTAAACGCTTTGTTTCTGTGCTGCATCCATTCTGCATCTGTTCTGCATCCGTTCTGCGTCCGTTCCGCTTCTTCCCTGCATCCGAGCAGATGCGAGTTGCGCTGATGCGCAGCGGATGCCTAGCGGATATAGCGGATGCATAACAGAAGTGTAACTGTTGCCTAGCGGATGCAGAACAGACGAACTGGATACATTTTCTGCGCAAAAGTTTTGGGCAGCCCAAAACTTTTGGAGCGGATGAAACGTCAATAAATAGATGCTGGACGGATAGAGAGGAAGCAAAATGGAGGCAGTGAGTACATCGCGTTTTCCAATGGATTGCAAGCTTTTTTCTTCATTTTACATCCTCTTTGCATCCGTTGGTTCAGTGTAACATGGGCTTAAACACTTCAAGAAGTATTCTTATTTCATATACCAACTGTATGGAATTTCTGTACATAATTTTTTCATGATATTCTGATTCCAGAGTCAAGAGACACCATCGACTAATGAGTGTTGTGTTTTGTGCTGCAGTAGGGGAAGGTTGTGATCAACTGAATCAATGAGCAAACTGAACTCCATATTCATTATCATTTTTTTACTAATTGCCTCTTTGTATTCAAATCAGGCCTCAAAACAATGATATAGCATTTTGGGGAAAAGATGCAGCCCAGTAATCCAGCTGCAGAAGCCAAAATGGAGAAGATCTCCACAGCCACCATATATTTGCCCTTTGTACTCAGATAGGTTGGAACAAAAGATATCCAGACGCTACAAAAGACCAACATACTGAAGGTGATAAATTTAGCTTCATTAAAGCTGTCAGGCAACTTCCTAGCTAAGAAAGCTACTGTGAAGCTGACAGAAGTCAAGAACCCCAGAAAACTAATAACAATGTAAAACATTGTGGTTGAACCTTCATTACATTTGAGGACAATTTCTTCAACCATGGAGTGCATGTCAGAATCTGGGAATGGGGGAGAACTTGCCAGCCATATTACACAGATAATGAATTGTGCTAGGGAGCAAGATAAGACAATAGTGTTGGCCAGTCTTTTCCCCACCCATTTCCTCATTTTGGAGCCTGGCTTGGTGGCCATGAAAGCAAGGACTACTATGATTGTTTTGCCTAATATGCAAGATAAAGCTATAGAGAAGATGATGCCAAAAGCAGTTTGTCGCATGAGACATTTCACTTGGTCAGGTTGGCCAATGAAGAGCAAACTGCAAAGGAAAGAGAACAAGAGAACAATGAGAAGAATGTAGGTGAGGTTCTGGTTGTTGGCTTTGACAATAGGAGTGTCCCGCTGTTTAATGAAGATCCCCAGCACCAAAGCTGTGATAAAAGAAAAGATAAGACTAATGGTGGTTAAGGTGATTCCCAGTGGCTCATTGTAAGACAAGAAAGTTGCTCTTTTTAGAATGCAGAGGTTTTGAGCCTTGTTTGTATATTGATCTTCTGAACATTGGAAGCAATCAACTGCATCTGGAAAATAAAGGCATCATGATCAGTTTTCAGAAATAGATAATCAAAGTGAGAGCTAATGGAATTCATTTGTTCCTCATTTAAGTAATGCCTTTTTATATTTAGTATCATTCTATAAGTAGCAAAATCTCTCTCTCTCTTTCTCTCTCTCCCTCATATATCTATTGTTCAATATTTCAGTCTATCTATCTATCTATCTATCTATCTATCTATCTATCTATCTATCTATCATCAGCCCTATAGCCCTCTTATGTGAGGATATACAGGGCTGCCATAGTGGTGGTTGCGCAAGCTGTGGAAATGGGGGGACAGAAGTGAAGATAGTGTGGGATGTATAATCATAACAACATTCTTTCCTTGGGAGCCAAGGACATCTAGCCTGCACCTGGGAAGGCATAATAGAAGTTGGCTGAATTTGGGATGGTGACTTGATTGGACCATGTTATGCAGATGTGGATGCAAGGGAAGGAACTTTGGTTTTAGTTTGGGTGGGGAAAACACTTTCAGATTCAGATTTTCCCCAAATGTGTCAATATGACATCTTCAATAAATTTATGCTTTGAGGAAGATACCTGCCTCAGAATTTGGGGGGTGTTACTTGGACCCCTGACATATCTATCTATCAATCTATCTATCTGTCTGTCTGTCTGTCTGTCTGTCTGTCTGTCTGTCTGTCTGTCTGTCTATCTATCTATCTATCTATCTATCTATCTATCTACTATATCTATCTACTATATCTACCTACCTACCTACTTTTCTATCACCCCCCCTCTCATCTGTCATCTATCAGGAGAGAGAGAGAAGGAGAGATGGGGGAGGGAGGGAGGGAGAGAGGAAGGGAGGGAAGGAGGAAGAGCACACTTTGTTGTGGGATCTTTCCTTACTACAAAATTTAATAATACTCAGAATATTTTATCATGCAGAACTCCCCACAATTGAATAGCAAAAAATTGTTTTGATTTAAGTGGAGGAGGAAAATATATATTATATGCTATAATATTACATAATGGAATTAGCTCTAAAAATCAACAACTACATTCCAATTCTATTCTAAATAGTCATCTTTTTCTCATATACACACATACCAGAGAGAGACAGGGAGAGGGGGAGAGGGACAAGGAGAGAGAGAGAATACTTCAGCCTGAAAAGGAAAAAAGTTCTGCATTAATCAGAAGATATAATGGAACAATAGAATAATCCAAATTATTTATGGATGAAATATCCATTCATTTTAATATTTATATTTATTAAAATATTATATATAATTTCATATTTTATATTTATTATAAATGTATTATACTTATTGTTAAATTTAATGTATTTAATGTTTATACGGCAATGTCATTGCAGGATCCAATTGGTCACTGGGACTAGAGGTTTAGTTTTTCAAGATTTGGGATCCATCCATGCTGGAATACATCCTCAGGAAACCTCTCTGTCTCTTGCCCTGATCAATGATTCCTCAGCATATAGACCAGCAAAGACATCCAAGATGAGAATGGCAGTCACACAATATTTTAGCCAACTTAAACAGAACAACTGTATAACAGAAAACAAATGATGGAAAATGAGAGGAAGGAACAGCAGCCCAGCAAGATTTTATGGACTCCTTAAGATACACAAAGTAGGGGCCCTCCTCAAACCTATCGCAGTTCCAAAGGATACTCCTACCTACAGCCTGGTTAAATGGCTAGTACAACAATTAAGCTTTATGACTCTACTCATGGTAATATCCTCCAAATAATTTTTAATCTGGAGAGAGAGAAGTTCCCAAAGGGGGCTCCAACATAAATCTGAGAGCTTGGAGGACTAAGTGACTGACTCAGATTGGATCTTGCAACATTACCCTGGGACTCATATATTTGTTTTCCATCATGAGCAATATCATTGGTTCAGCCACCACCATTAGAAGTCAGTTGTAGAAAGTTTAAAAAAAAATAGAAATTGAATGGTCTTGCATAAGACAACTCTTACCCATCTGGTTTGAAATCTTCCCTTTTGCACATCGAAAGCAATCATAGCAGCAAAATGGCTTTCCTTCTATTTTCATCTTCCTGGACCCAGAATGGCAATTGATGTTGCATATAGAAAGAGGAGGAACCTATTAAGAAAGCAGGATTTATTGAAAGCCATAACAGTTTTTTTTCATAAAAATTCTATTTCAGAGTGGATTTTATTTTAAAATAATGAACATAGATTGGAGATAGATGTCCTGAAATCTTCTGATGTTTTAGAGCAATTGTAGAGAATGCAGCAACTATAAAAACCAAGGTAGGAAAAGAAGAATTAGACATGAAGTTAGCATCATTTTGCTAATGAAGTTAGCATCATTTTGCTCAGTGAAAGTCAAGATCCAGAATAATTTGTTTGCCATTTATAATTTATATGGAAATAGAGATGAATGATCCCAGGTTTCAAGTCTTTTTTTCAATTTCTGAAAAAGTAAAGGTCAGTTGTTCTCTCTGGATCAGATACATGGTAGAAAATGTCTTCAAGAAAAGATATGCCATCTTGCTTCTTTCTACATTTTTCATAAAATGTTTCAGCAGATACAGATAATCAGAGTTGGAAGGAACCTTGTAGGTCATCAAGCCAACCATCTGCCCAAGCAAGAGACCCCACACATTTCTGACAAATGGCAGTCCAATCCCTTATTGAAGGTCTCAACTGATGGCGCTCCCACAACTTTCAAGGGCAAGCTGTTCCATTGGTTGATTGTTCTCATTATCAGAAAGTTTCTCCTTGTTTTGAGGTTAAATCTCTCCTTCTTCAGTTTCCATCCATTAATCCTTGTCTGACCTACAGGAGCTTTAGAAAACAGCTTGACCCCTTCCTCTCTGTGGCAGCCCCTCAAATATTGGAAGACTGCTATCATGTCTCCCCTGGTCCTTCTCTTTACTAGAGTAGCCAAGCAAAGCCCCTGCAACTGTTTGTTCTATGTTTTAGCCTCCAGTCCCCTAATCATCCTGGTTGCTCTTCTCTGTACTTTTTCTAGTCTCAACATTTTTTTTATAATGTGGTGAACAAAACTGGATGCAGTACTCTAGGTGTGGTTTTACTAAGGCTTTATAGAGTGGTATTAGTACTTCCCTTGATCTTGACTGTATCCCTCTGTTAATACAACTTGGGATTGCATTAGCTTTTTTGGCGGCTGTCGAACACTGCTGGCTGAAATTTAGCTGGTTGTTCACAAAGACTCCAAGATCCCTCTCACAGCTACTGCTATTGAGTCTGGTTTCACCCAGTCTATATGTGTACTTTTAGTTTTTCTTGCCGAAGTGTCGGACTTTACTTTTCTCTATATTGAATTTCATTTTATTAGATATGGCCCAGTGTTCTAGTCTGTCAAGATCCATCTGGATCTTGAGCCTATCTTCTTGGCTGTTAGCTATTCCTGCAAGCTTAGTATCATCTGCAAATTTGGTAAGTTCTCCTTATATTCCCTCATCTAAGTCATTAGTGAAGATATTGAAGAATATTGGGCCTAAGATGGAACTTTGTGGGACCTCACTGCTTACTTTCCTCCATGTAGACTTAGACCCATTAAGGACTAG
This sequence comes from Laticauda colubrina, assembly GCA_015471245.1. Taxonomy (NCBI): domain Eukaryota; kingdom Metazoa; phylum Chordata; class Lepidosauria; order Squamata; family Elapidae; genus Laticauda; species Laticauda colubrina. Next base: position 1,533,856 of record BLBF01000070.1, read on the forward strand.
TCATTGAGTATGGTTTGCGAGCCAGTTCCGAGTCCCTCTCGTGTTGGTGCTCTCTATTCCACTTTTTTCTAGCTTACTAAGTAGTAGGTTACTTTATCGAATGCCTCGCTGAAATCTAAACATATTATGTCCACAGTATTTTGCTGGTCTACTGATTTAGTCACTTTGTTGAAGAATGAAATAAGATTGGTTTGGCATGATCTGTTTTTAACAAACCCGTGCTGACTGCTACTTATTACTTTACTTGTTTCTAGATCTGTTGGCAGATCTGTTTTTTAATTATTTTTTCCAGTATCTTCCCGGGTGTTGATGTTAGGCTGATTGATCTATAGTTTCCTGGGTTTGTTTTTTTTCCTTTTTTGAAGATGGGAACCACATCAGCTCTTTTCCAGTCCTCTGGTAGTTCCCTGTTGCTCCAGGAATTTTGAAAGATATGGTGCAGTGGTTCTGAGATGACCTCTACCAGCTCCTTTAAAGCTCTGGGATATAATCCATCAGGCCCTGGTGATTTGTTTTCATCAAGATCAGACAGGTGTTCTCTTACTATTTTTTTTTTGCTTATTTTAACTTTTATTCCTGGTCTGTCTTTTACAGTTATGTTTTGGTGGGTTGAGGTATAGTTTATTTTTGCGTGAAGACAGGAGCAAAGAATGAGTTAAGCAGTTCTGCTTTCTTTCTGTTGCCTGTTACTTCCTTGCTATCTTCTCTCTTTAATGGACCAACTGTTTCTTTGATTTTTTTTCTTGCTATTTATATGTTGGAAGAAGCTTTTTTTAATTATCTCTGACTTTTGTTGCAAGTCTTTGTTCATTCTCAGTCTTTGCTATCCTGACTTTGTCTTTGCAGATTCTGGCTCTCTGCTGATATTCTGCCTTAGTTGTATGTCCTTCTTTCCATTTTTTGTCCTTGTCCTTTTTTTCTTTCAATTTGCCAAAGAGATCTTTGTGTAGCCATGCTGGTTTCTTCTTGGATTTCTTGTTTTTCTTTCTCAGTGGTATTGTGCTGGTCTGGGCTTCTATGATAATACTTTTTAGAGTTTCCCAAGATTCTTGAGTTTTTTTCCCCTTTCGGATTTTCATCAATGGAATCTTTCCCAAGTTCTCTCTGAGTTTATTGAAGTCAGCTCTTTTAAAATCCAAGACTTTGGTGTCATTATGTTCTGTTGCTTGTGTTAGGATTATGTTGAATTCTAGTATGACATGGTCAGTCTCACCTAAGGTTCCTGCAGCTTCAACTCCCTCTATCACTTCTTCTCTGTTTGTAAGAATTAAGTCCAGTATGGCTGTCCCTCTAGTTTCACACTTTACCTTTTGGACAACAAAGTTGCCAGCTAGGTTGGTTGGGAACTTATTTGATTTCTCACTTGGTGCAGAATTAATTTTCCAATTGATATCAGGATAATTGAAGTCTCCCATTACTATTGCTATGTGTTTCCTGCATATGTTTGTTGGTTGGATGGAAAAAAGGACATCTATATTTTTTGCTTGATTGGGTGACCTATAATATACGCCTATAGCCATGTCATTCTTTTTTTTTATATTGACCCATATGCATTCTAGGAGGTTTTCATCTTTGGTTTCATGCATTTCTGTAGCAATATAGTGTCCTTTACATACAGTGCAACTCCACCTCCTCTTTTATGGGGTCTGTTTTTTTTTTTTTTTAATAGTTTGTATCCTTCTACCAGTATATTCCAGTCATGGGTTTCATTCCACCAAGTTTCTGTTATTCCAACTATATCATATATACCTTCATGTATTCATAGTTTGAGTTCACCCTGCTTATTCCCCACACTGTGTGCATTTGTATATAACGCTTGAGATCTTTATGTCTGACACTGTGTTTCCTGTCTACATAACCTGTGTTGTACCTGCCTGTCCCTACTTTCTTGCCACCTGTTTGATTAGTGCACATAGTATGGCACTCACAATAAAATGCTTGGTTTTGGTTGGCATCAAGGTTGATAATCTTACCTGCACAAACATCTATTTTTCATGCACTGGTATCCTTATCAGTTTTAGGTTGCTGGGACAGAGATGTTCTGAATCCATTAATTCTCTGTCCCCGCTGTTCAGTTTAAATGTTTATCCAGGAAATATGTTAATGCCAAGTAACCCAAAGCAAAAGTAAACAACTTTTGTAAAAAATTAATCCATCTTGAATAAAATCAAAGAACTATTGGAAATAAACCATGGGTTTTCCATACATACAATCTCATTATTATGGAAATCTCCAAGAATTTACAATAGGCATTAAAATTTCTGCACTATGGTCAATCATTGTGTATTATATCATATGTAGTTTTAAATACTTTAATACACTTTCATATATATGTTTTTAACTAAGCAATCTTGAAAACGTAATCAAGAAAAGCCTTTAGGTGTCGCATTAAGTTTTGCTAATATCATAAAGATTTGATGAGAGATATAAATAATTTAATTCTTGGTACATAGACATTTAAGTCTTTATAGTCTTTGAAAGTCTACCTACAGTATTTCAGTCTTAAATGTTACATCTGGAATATTTGAAAACGCTTATACAATTTTCATTTTGATATTTGAATACAGGATCTATTCAAGTATATAATTCTGAAAGCAAGAAGGGAAGTTAAGGAATGTGCACAATTTGAAATCTGAGCAAGAAATACCTGGTTAAACATAGCAGGCCAAGTGATGTCCTGTGCAGAAAGGGTAATTAGTTTGTCTGGAGAAGCTCTTGGGTGAATCTTTCCAACTTTGACTTTAATAAAGGTCTCATTGGGGAAGGTGACCCAATTGATAATGTCAAATTCAGTCTCTAAGTCACCATTTTCATTAAAGAAGATTTTCTGTCCTGCAGTGTTGTTAAATGATATAGTTCTCAAATAGTGATGAAACTAAATAGAAGCAAAGGTTGACAATTAATAGGGAAGGAAGGAAAGGAAGGAAGGAAGCTTAAATCATGACAATTTGTAAAAGTAAATATTTATAATAATACATTGAATAATGCCAATTATATCTTCTCTTCCAATAAATAATGAATGAATGAACAAAAGAAGAAAGGGATAGAGAGAGGGATAGAGAGAGGGAGGGAGGAAGATACAGCTTCTTCTTAATGTTTTTCTCCTTCTTAGAATTGTTGTAGCATTGTTATTTATTCAAAATTACATATATTTCTCCAAGTTCTGAAAGGTTGAGAAAAATGGAATGACAGGAGACCTAAAATCATCACTCATTTGTGAAATCCACACTAGTACAGCTCCGTGCCTTAGAGATAAGATCAATGGGAAATATTCATTCATTCTATTACCTGCCAGGCTTTTTGGATAAAAAAAAATGATTGCCCAACTTCTACCCTTGTTCTGTATTTTGACTTGGGGGAAAGCATGGCTTGTAAAGCATGTGCCACAGCATAGACTGCATTATAGATGCTGTAACTCTGTCCAGTCATGGTGGTGTCAAACACAGACTTAGGAAGATTTCTGAGCTTCTCTTCTCCAGTGCACAGCAGTCCAGTGTCTTCATCTAATTTATCTTTAGGAAAAGAACATTCAAAAACCTTTTCCCAAAACACTTTCATTAAATGGTCTTCCACTTCTGAAGTTGGGTTTCTCTTCTGAAGGAATGTGTTGAATCCAGAGATCTCTTTGGAGGAAATGGCAAAAGATATAACACCATGGAAAAAGTCTATACCACACACTCTTTGAAAGGGAAGGGATGTAAACTCCATCTGGCCTGGCATTATCCAAATTTTATCTTTTCTCTTGACTGGCATCTCTTCAAATGCTGGGAAATAGGGCAACATTCTAAAAATCACAGTGACCTGGTTTTCACAATATAGGATAATAACATTGGCTGTGCTATTCATAATAATAATGTACATATTAGTAAAATCTTTAAATGCTGCTGCAATATCATTAGAAAATGTTTCTTTGGCCATCTGTTCCATGAAGTCAAAGCAGATACCTTTCTGGGAAAATAAAGTAACAGCATTTTGCATGAATTGGTCTCCATTTTCATTACGTTGGACAATCAGTCCAACCCATGTCCACCTTAAGTACAACAGCAATTGGAGAATACCCATAATCTGTTGGTCACCATTTGGGAAAAAACGATGCAAAAAAGCAGTTTTTATGTTGTCCTCTATCACAGGAGAAGATCCATATATTAGCTAAATGTAGAAAAAAAGAAACATAGTTTTCCAAACTGAAATATTCATTATCTTTGAAAAATCTGTTATTAATTCATAATCTTCAATCGTTACCAATATCTAACCATGTTTTTAAAAAACCCTGATATACTGAATTTTCATTCAAGAGCTGTAATTCTAGGAGAAGTACAAAAACTGGAGACTTCCAAAATGTTTTAATTCAGGAATTTTTTTTACTAAAAACGGACCACAAATTTTAAGGGCTAAAGCTATTTGCTTCTGATTAAAGAAGGAAACACATCCTAATATTTTGCTAGTTTCTCCTCATAGGAAACAGCAGAAAAATTGAAGCAATGAAATAATGGCAAGATGGGATAAGATAAGCAATGCAAGAACATTGCTTTGTATCCAGTATATACCCAGCCCCCTTTCTTGTTTGTTTGTTTGTTTTTAGTTCTCATGTCATAATCTTTATGCATCTTGATATGGATGTATACCAATATGCATGGAAATAGTGATATATATTGCTATAATGGAAAGGGCACTATACTGAATATGCACAGTGAATGATTTTCCTCCTTTTTATTTCAATTATTTCATATTCTGGTAATATATCTGCCTCTTACTTTCCAGATTATGTAACAGAATCCCAGGAAAGTATGCTGTGAATCAAATATTTTCTCTCAACATTTTCAAACAGGAGCAGAAAATATGAAATTTCACAGCAACAGACCTTGTATGATGTAAAATGTTCAGATGCATAATTCTTTGGATCATTTCCCCCATTTTCAATATTTGGCATTGCAAAAACAGTATCTTACACATTAAAGAGACTTAAGTCACTAATTCCTGGCAGTAAATGTCCTCCAATGCTAACATGTTCAATGTACTATGAAAATCCTATAAAGAAAGAAGAAAGAGAAGGAGGAGCAGGTGAAGGAGAAAGAGGAGGAGGAGAATTGTTGAAATACCGTAATGTTGTCATAAAGTTTGCTAAATACCAGCAATCATTAGCAAGAATATCTAAACAATGTAGTAAGTTAGATAGCTATTTTATCTTTCAGTTCTACTCCTTTTTCTTAACTGCCTATGTGTTTTTCACAATCCAACAAGATAGCTGTGTTTGAATGTGGTATAAAGGAATTAATAATAACTTAATGAAGCATTTCACCTCTATGCAGTTTTCTTCTATTTATTTTTTGTTATTTAAGTTACTATGAAGCATTCATGGAGAGGGAGGAAAATAGAGGGAATGATGGGGGGAGGGAGGCAGGCAGAAAGGAAGGAAGGAAGGAAGGAAGGAAGGAAGGAAGGAAGGAAGGAAGGAAGGAAGGAAG
>BLBF01000070.1:1539330-1558618 GCA_015471245.1 Laticauda colubrina
AAGGAAGGAAGGAAGGAAGGAAGGAAGGAAGGAAGGAAGGAAGGAAGAAGGAAAGGGGAGGGAGGGAGGGAGGAAGATGATTAAAATGTGCTGATGAAAATGTATTGGCATTTTAATACTGTTTATTAACTTACATTAAAAGTTAACATTAATATTCATAATTGGGTCTGGACTATCTAAAAGAGTTGTCATCAATTTTGCCAGCCTAGAAATCTTTTTCCTCTCCAAATTGCCTTTGCATTCCAGCGAATGAAGGTGTCAGTTCTGAAATGCTTTCTCAAAATACTTTTCTAGTTGGGCTCTAATTTATTTTATTACACAGTTGTCTAGGTTGCATATCTTCCTCTTTTCTCAAGGTTACTCTCACAGTCCATTAGATTTATTCAAGAAGAAATCTCACCTGGGGCAACTTATAGACATTTAAAATGTTGGCTATGAAGGGACAAATGTGAGAGGTAGGTCCCATAATGACAGATACTATCCAGTCCTTGCTATCACACTTATAATTGGGTATGAATCTGCTCCGTGTTGAGAGGAGCTCCATTGAAGCTAAGTAGGTCCATCTCGCCATGAAGTAACTGTTAGAGAGGTGCATACCCAGAGTCACGTTGGGTAAAATGTGGCTGTTTTCATTGATCTCCTTTACAGCAAAAACCAAGGCCAAGATATGCTGATAGTTTTGTAGGAAAAATCTGCAATGAGAGATATATATATCTAAATCATATTTCTTCTCTTAAAGTATGTGACGTTACACATACTTTATTTATAATTCAACTAAGCACTACATAGAAAATCTGATTGTATAGAACAATTCAGGAAATAATTTAAATGCTTTAGTGCTCAGGAACTGTTTCCATTGCTACAGATCCACTAACTTGTGTGAATAATTTGTAAATTACATGACAACCAAATGTATAACATTCTAATGGAACAATGTGAAATCTAATGTGAATGTGAAATATTTGTGTAATAATTGCATGATTCTGCAAAAAAAAAAAATCTGATAGGGAAAATGTTCTTGGGAAAAGTATAAAAGTATAATTTTTCAGTGGATGAAGACTGGCTGTTATGATTTTTCCAATAATTATAAACAATTTTTATAAACACTAAGAAACACTAGGAAACAGATGGATTGCTCAAAGGAGCATTACCAATTATTAATCACACACACACATACGCACACACAAAATACTGAGATTAGAAAGAGTGCACAGAAGATGCAGGCTAAAACATATATAAGAATTGGTTATCTCTAGTTTAATGAACAGAAAGACTAGGGGTAACATGATAGTAGTGTTCCAATATCTAAGAGGCTGCCATAAAGAAGAGGGAGTTAGCCTAGTCTCCAAAAGTTTTGAGGGCAAAATAAGAAGCAATGGGTGGAAACTAATCAAGGAGAGAACCAACCTAGAACTAAGGAAAAAATTCCTGACAGTGAGAACAATTAATCAGTGGGATGACTTGCCTTCAGAAGTTGTGGGTGCTCCATCGCTGGAGGTTTTCAAGAAGAGATTGGACAACCAATTGAATGAAATGGTAAATGTTTTCTTGCCTGAACCGAGTGTTGGACTAGAAGACCTCCAAGGTTATTCTGTTAATAACCATATTATTATCTACCTGTAAAACACACTTCTACTTCTGTATCCTTAACTTTTCCACCTTTCCCTATGATTTTCCCCTTTAAGGGGTTTTTGAAGAATCTTTTCTGAAATATGATTGAGGGCAAATGTTATATATAAATCTTTTTCTTTGATCATAATAGACCTCAGAGGGTTCCGTTACCTAAAAAGAGAAGTAACTGTTTCATTAGGGTAGACTCTACATTTTTGCTCCATGCTTGCTGATGCACCTGTTTAGAAATCAAATTCAAAAACTACATAGCACCGTTGTTTCCTAAAATTCATAGCAACCATTAAACCCCATTAAAATTGGGTAAAAAAACAGTGATTCAATAGACCAATAGAATGGATTACTAGTGAGTAAGTAAATGAGAAAATCTCAATATGGGACTTTAATAAAAACACCCAGGTGAGATTTGTCATAAGTGAGTAAGGTAAAGGTAAAGGTTCCTCTTGCACATACATGCTAGTTGTTTCCAGCTCTAGGGGCAGTGCTCATCTCCATTATAAAGCTGAAGAGCCAGCACTGTCTGAAGACATCTCTGTGGTCATGTGGCCAGCATAAATAAATGCCAAAGTTGCATGGAATGCTGTTACCTTCCCACCAAAGTGGTCCCTATTTTTCTACTTGCATTTTTACATCGAACTGCTAGGTTGGCAAATGCTAGGATAAGTAACCGGAGCTCACTCCATTACACAGTGCTTGGGATTTAACCACCAAACTGCCAATCTTTCTAATCAACAAGCTTAGCATCTTAGCCACTGAGCCACCAAGTCCCTCAGAAGAAGTCCCTATGTATTTATTAAGATAGCAATCTGTATTAAGAATGAAGGAACTAACTGGCAAAAAGAACAGCAGAAATAATTTGTAGTGCAAGTTATACCAATAATTAATTTAGGCCAGACATTGTATTAGAAAAGAATATCTGATTTGAGATATGCTACAGTTAAGAAAAGAAAGTCTTTACATGAGCTCATCAACCAGTTCTTCAGAGGGATGCCTTTTGAAATGCACTCGATCAGATATCATATAAAACTGAGAGAGTATCCCAGCCATTATGAAATCCCCTGACAAAAAATACTTGTGCTTGATAAGCGGAGATTTCCCCACAACACATGCATTAATCTGAGGAGTAAGGCATGTAACTCCTGGCAGTAATACTGCTATGACTGCAATGAAAAATACCATCTTCTTCAAGAATATCTGTGTCACCACATATGAACCAATTCTGACTGAATCAATGAAACCTGACACACACAAAAAAGAACCTTGCTCGCTTATTAGAATAGCTTCCATATATATTCTTTCTCAAACAGTAGATTGTTACATTTCTAGCTCTCTGGGCCCACAATTAAAAACAACTTTCAGTCTTGATCTGTTCTTTGGGTTTGTTTTTGGACCTCCCCAAGGATTTGAGAACAAGCCACATAACTAATACTCCCTAGTAATTATTAGGGAAATCAATGGGTGTTCAGTGAATCTTGTTGGAATCTTTGAGGGTATTTTATTTGTAATTTAATTTATCATGACATTTGCTTTTAACCTTCCTAATGGGAATAGGTCTGCAAGTTGCTCAGAGTCCTTTGGGATGGGCACCATGTATGATGCCAAATAAATCAACAAAAAAGAAAAGAAAAGAAAAGAAATATCATTGGAGACAAGTTACATTTACAACATGAATCAATTTTACAATAGAAAGTTCTAAAATCTATCAGAACTATATTTTTAAACATATATTTTCTGCAAAGTAAAAATACCACTTGCTTCTTTTTCCCCATTTCAAATGTTTTGTTTCATATCTTCATATCCTTATATTGACATGATGTGGACCACAATTTCCTGGTTTGGTGAATGACATAAGCCTTCTCTGATCAGACTAATCAACTTGCTCACCATTTTATATTTTAAAATGCAATTTGTATTATTGTAAATACACACATACCTGCCCATGTCACTATGTTTTGCATCAGCTGAAGGTTCTGGATACTTTTCAAGAGCACATGTAATGTATGTTACAATAACCTAATTGAAAAGTGACTATGGCATCCGTGACCACAAGCTGACTTTCCCATTTAGGAATGGGCACAACAGGCTTACAGTAGGAACTTGTGCAAAGGCTCTCCTAACCATGATTGCATCTGCACTTTGATTAGGAGTTGTGAGTCTAGGTGGACACATAAGCATGATCTGATCCAACATGATCAGCTAACAATTTATTCCAAGCAATAGCCAAAGCTTCAAATGGACCATGCAACAGACCACTAGCAATCTCTGAAACCCATTTAAGATAGTCAGTTAGATTGGGGTTGGACCAATCTAATGGGATCAGCCTCCTTGCAATGATATTGATGCTGAAGAATCTTACAGAAAGCTGGACATGATCTGACCATGACAAGAGAGATATCAAGAGCTTCCATAGCTTAACAGGTCTGATGGGAACACCAAATTCTATTTGTTACTACTGTGTAGGTCTTCTGGCTGAATACAATGACTGAGATAGTTAGATTGCAAAACTGGCATAAGATACCAATCTTATATTCTCCAAGAATTTTGTATCTTTCCTGTCTCTAATTAAACCTCCTCATTCCCATCACCACCATAATATATTGACCTGCTCCTATCCCACAAATCAAAGCATTTCCCTATTTGGGTCTCTCAGTTCCATTGCCCCAAACTCCATCAGCATATCTAATGAACACCTTGCACACCACTTACAATCACTTCCTTGATGCTTTCACCAACTGGTCAAGAAACCAACTCCACCAATCCCCTTATCTGGTTCTCAACCAGAGGAGAGAAAGGCCTATACTGGGAAATTCACAGTCCACAGTCATAAGTATATAACTAGTAGAGGGTATCCATGCCAATTAACTAATAATTGTAGTGTCATCTTCTTTCTCTCCAGGACTAACAAAAGAGAAGGCAAAATGACCTCAGCAGATAGGGAGAGCCTGCCACTCAGAGGTGGTATTCATCAGGTTCTGACCAATTCTGGAGAACTGGTAGCAAAATTTTTTAGTAATTCAGAGAACTAGTAAATACCATCTCTGACTGGCCCCATCCCATCTATTCTCTGCCTTTCGAGTCCCAGGTAATCATCTGGGTCTTCTTTTGCTACCCTGCACAGGAGAACAGAGCTGGAAAGCAAGTTCATGGGGTGAGGAGAAAATGGAGATTTTGCAGTAATCATCTCCCAGGAGTAGGGAGGGAATGGGGAATTTGCAATATCCTTCCCCTGTGACACCCACCAAGCCACACCCATAGAACTGGTAGTAAAAAAATTGAATCCCACCACTGACTGCCACTATACTGATATCAACCCATCTAGCCACTGTTAGGACCTTCAGAGATCCATAGATAGAGGTCCACAAACAGAGCAAGAGTGACTGGTGTCCAATCATAAGTGAAACCAACATGGCCAGGGTAGCTATTGTGGCTCATCTAATAATTAGTCACATGTGGTAGAAATCTGTGGCTTTTGTTGAAAAATACAAATTGCATAACATTGCAAAGGCCTGAAACATAAACATGTATACTTTATCCCACTTTTGTTTCTAAGAAATTGAGCCAGGAATTTTCTTCATGTTTCTATACAGTTCATTCTAAGAGGATTTCAGATTTTTATTTAAAAGAGGAAGTCTATTTGAAATAAAGGAAATATCTTCTTGGGAGAAACCCAGTGCTTTTTCAAAAGGCAACTGGACTTTCTTTGCTTTTATCAAAGAAGTTTCTTGGATGAGAAATGACATGTCTTCAAGGAAAAAAAAATCCAATTGTCTTTTGAGAAAGCACCTTGGGACAGCCATGAACTGCTTGAATGAGAATCTCCATATATAGCCTTGGAGAAATATGAAAGATGTTGAATTGTTTGCTGCAAATATCTACCATAAATAGAACAGAAGAGAATATCTGCAATTGAGTGGAAATAACATATAATCTTTCCCCTCCCCCCCTCCCTCTCCCCCCCCGTGTGTGTGTCTGTGTCTTTCTCTGTTTCTGTCTCTGTCTGTCTGTCTGTCTGTCTGTCTCTCTCTCTCTCTCTCTTTGTGTCTCTGTCTCTCCCTCCCCCCTTCCCTTTCTCCACACAACATGTAGTCCTTACAACTGGTCACTTTGTGGCTATTCAATGTTCCAGCAGTAGGTTTACAAGAATGTATAATTTATAGAGCCACAATTCATTTGTGTTTTTTTTATTATTAATTGTTCCTTTTTGTTCAAATCTGGTCTCAGTAGAATAACATAGTATTTGGGGAAAAAGATACTGTTAAGCCTGAGTTCCCCAACCAGGGTTAGGTAGACAAGCTAAACAGAATGTGCAACGTTAGTCAGATAGGCACACAGATAAATGAGTGAGCTAAGCTTGTATGTTTATTAACATACAGTAAAAATAACAGATACGCTTGTGCTATCAAGAATATATTTTATTCCATTATAAGTTAATAGCATAGTCAAATAACAGTCCAATAGTCATTTAAGATGTAGTCAGTCCATTCAGGGATATTCAATTAGCAAAGTCCATGTAGAATATCCTATGTCAGTTCACTTACAAATCAATCCTTTGTTGTCTCTCCCGTTCGAGCAATGCAGTCTTGATTCCAAGCAGTAATCAGGGATCATCAAAGCCAGAGAGAGAGTAAGCCGTAGTCTTGCTACTTTTATATTGTTTTCTTAACCACTCCTTTAATTGCTATTTCACAGTTAAAGCTGCATACACACTAACATACACTAACTATGATTCATAGTTATTATTTCACCTAAACCAGTTAGGGTAAACAATGTTATCCCTAACAGATACAGCCCAGTAATCCAGCTGCTGAAGCCAAAATAGAGAAGATCTCCACAGTCACCATATATTTTCCCTTTGTACTCAAGTAGGTTGGAACAAATGACATCCAGACACTACAAAAGACCAAAATGCTGAAGCTGATAAATTTGGCTTCATTAAAGGTATCAGGTAACTTTCTAGGTAGAAAGGCCAGTGTGAAGCTGATAGAAGCCAAGAATCCCATAAAGCCAAGGAGAAGGTAAAACATGATGGCTGAACCTTCATTACATTCTAGGACAATTTCTTCAGTTATGGAATACATGTCTGAATCTGGAAATGGGGGAGAAATTGCCAACCACATACTACAAATGGTAATTTGCACCACAGGGCAAGACAAAACAATGGTGTTGGCTAACCATTTCCCTAGCCATTTCCTCATTTTTGAAGCTGGCTTGCTGGCCATGAAAGCAAGAACCACTACAATTGTTTTCCCCAATATACAAGAAAGAGCTACAGAGAATATGATGCCAAAAGCAGCTTGTCACAAGAGACATTTCACTTGCCCAATGGGGCTTCAGGTTGCCCAATGAAGAGCAAAGTGCAAAGGAAACAAAGCAGGAGAGCAATAAGAAGAATGTAGGCAAGATTCCTATTGTTGGCTTTGACAATGGGGGTGTTCTGCTTTTTAAAAAAAATTCCTAGCAACAAAGCTGTGATGAAAGAAAAGGAGAGACTAACAGACACCAAGGTGATTCCCACTGATTCACTGTAAGACAAGAATATTATTTCTCTCAGAATGAAAAGATTTTGATCCTGGTTTGAAAATTGATCTTCTGAACAGTGAAGACACTCATCTGCATCTGAAAAACAAAACACTGTTGTATATGTGTATCAAAAATGTTTGAGTTAAATCAATGGTTCTTAAAGTATGGTCCAAGGTTTCTTGGATACATAAATGAAATGTATATGATCAATATTAATATTATTTGCAAAATAATTAAAATAATGATATTCTTTTCATTATTTTTATTCATTAAAATATTCTCTTTATGTTAGTGTCTATTGTGATTAGTATTTTAATTTTTTTTGCTCTTTCATGATTCAATAAATGTTCCAATTTTCATATTTTTTATTGTGTATATCAATAAATAAATCATAAAAATAAAAGCTCCCTGGGGGGGTGTCTTCCAAAATCTTTAAAAATGGGAAGGGATCAAAAGAGCAAAAAGTTTAAAACACCAAGTTAGATCAATTATTAATTAAATAATATGGTCTGATTTATTCCAAATGCTTTTTGCCTTATGTATGTCAGTTATAAGTAAGTATGATTTGTTGGAATCCAAAAAGTTGAGAAATATAGGATAGTTCAAATTTCTATCTATGTAAAGTGAATAGAGGTAGAACTGGCTATATGTATTAAACACTAAATATTCCAAACCTATAAATGTTTCAGGTAAATATTAAGGACATGTCCCATAGGGATTTAATTATTTAATTATTTCAGGCTTAATCTGTACATAACAGTAGCAGAACAAAATGTGACTTGTATGTTGACCTATATATTGTTCGGTGCTTTTTCATTCATAATCTTTTGTACTTCTATGCTATTGTGAGCTACTTGACTATTTCTTTCAAACATCAATTGCAGACCAGCTCCAAAGCTGCTTCAAAAGTCGCTTTGACTTCCATGTTGACTTTAAATTTATGTTTGATCAACAAAAAATACAAATAAAGGGAGTTTGTCAGTAAAACATAAGTTTAACAGAAAAATAGTTTGTATAAAAGTGACAGCCTGTGAAGGCTCCTGGATTGGGACTGAAAGGCAAAAATGGAAACAGTGCGCCCCGGCTCATAATTGGGTGAACCAAGTTATCCTAATAAACCAGTCTCACCAGGAAAAAAAAAATATTTCCATGTTTGATCTCTGAAACTAAACATTCAGAATGTGTTTTTCTCTCTTAAATTTTCCCCAAAGTGACAATTCTTTAACAAAAGGCCCACTCTCACTGCACTTATGGATGCAAAGAGGATGTAAAATGTTACAAAAAGCTTGCCATCCATTGGAAAACGCTATGCATGTGTTGTGTTGTGAAAACTCACTGCATACGTGTTTCATACGCTCTATCCATCAAACATCCGTCTCCTGCTATTTCATCCACGCAAGAAGTTTTGAGCTGCACAAAACTTTGTGAATGGATGAACTTTCTGCCACATATGATATACATACATGACATATACAGGCAACAAACGTTTTATGTCCGTTATCAACCGTTAAACATCTGCTGTATTTTCTCTGCATCCTCTGGCCATCCCCTCAACTCACATCTGCTGCAGCTGAAAATGGAAAGAGGAAGGAAACAAAAGGTACACGGAACATCTACACAGCGTTAGTAGCATGGAAATAGAAAGGATGTAAGCATATGCATCTTGTATATAAAGTATTAAAAACGGACAAAATGTTTGTATCTGGGATGTATCCTGTATATTTAGGATGTCTGCAGTATGTCTAGAGGATGTAGGACTCCGAGCGGACAACCAATATTTTCTATAAAAAGGGGGAGAAAATTATCTGGATCACTGGGATGGTGGACCATACAGTCCCACTGTATGGTGGACCATACAGTCCTTGCACTGGAGGGTTATCTATCCCAAAGCTATCCTTATCTATCCCACAAGCATGCAAAGGCTTAACCATTTTTTCAAAGTTTTCACCAACACTTTATTAAGTAAAAAAAATGAACCAAGTAAACTAAGTATCTTAAGCAAAAATAAACTTTATTAACTTTCTTAGGTAAACTTTATGACTGAATTAAATAAGCAAAATGAACCAAGTAAAGTGTCTTAAGCAAAGATAAACTTAACAAGTAAACAACTCAGTCTCTGACACTATTCTCAGTCACTCTGAGTAATGTCCATGGTCTCAGCTGTTAAGTGGGCAGGGACTGTGGAGGTGGCTGTGGCTTGAATGCTGGTCTGAGGCACCATTGGGGTGCTTGGCCCCAAGGGTACAACAGGTGGTGGTGTGTTCAGGAAGCTATCCGAGAGCTGATTCAGTCCCATGAGGTTGAGAGGCCCTTCATCAAGGACTTGAGATGTCAGGCCCAATACCGATAACAGATTGACCATTGATGGGCTTGGTTGTGGGGTAGAGGAAGGGTTGGCAGGAGATTAGTGGGGCTGTCTGATCTTCAGCTTGGTGAAGACTAGCGTAGGTGCCGTCCGATGAACCTGGGCCTGGACTGGGAAGTTCTGCTTCTGCTGTGGGAAGTCCTGGTAGTTGTAGCCTTGGTAGGTGAGGGGTTGTTGAAAGCCATGGAAGGTCTGTGACATCGCCTGGGGTGGAAGAGCAGACCTGGACTGGGGAGGAGCAGCTTCAGCTGAGCCTTGAGGGTTGTGCAGAAGTGCTGCAATCTTCTGCTTCATCACCTGGTACTGGGCCTCAGGCAGGTCCCTCAGGGTCTGGCTCACATAGGTGATGAAGGGCTTCCGGCCCAAGGATCCTCTGTCCAAGTGGACCAGTTGAGAGAGAAGTTCTGCGCTGGTCTTCATTGTGTCCCTGATCTCCAACAGCACACTGTGGTCCTGGCCCTCCAGTCTGACTCTCTGCATGGCCTCTGGTGGCTGCTGCTTCTTCCTCCATTTGTGACAGCATGGCGTCATCCTCCACGGGATCCCCCTCTGTCAGGGGCTTCAGCATCAGGGCCTTCTGGAGATTGTTCAGGGCCTTCAGGGACTTGAGCAGCAAGGCCTTCTGGGGCTTGAGCAGCAGGGCCTTCAGCAGCAGGGCTTTGAGGGCTTGAGGGCCTTGGGGCTGGTCCACCACAGCGGCAGCAGCAGCTTCAGAGTCAGTGCCAGGGGCTGGGATGCTGGTTCTGGCCTTCTTCACCTTGCCAGGGCTTGAACGAGTAGGCACGAGCTTCCTCTTTTTGCCTGACTGACGAACCATGGTGTTCTTGCAAGATGTATCTGGCAGCACATCTTTCCCCTGTATGCTGATTGCATGTGTGCTGCATCCTTTTATATCCATGGAGCTGATGCAATTCATACTCCCCGCATGCGCAGTGAACGCTTTGCATCTGATATACATCTGTGCGGCATCCTCTTTGTTTCCTATAGGCATCCGTGATGCATTCGCTTCATCCGCTAAGCATCTGCCCCTTCTGCTGTGCATCCACTTCAAAATTCTCCCCCAGAACCCCTTCGGAGGTGTCACCTGCTTCCATCCACTATCATCTGCTAGGCTTCCTATGAACATCCATTAAACATCCCCACTACATACTACCCACGTCCGTTCTTTTCTGTTCTTTTCCGTTCTGTTTATGCAAATTTTCACCACTTTTTGGAGCGGATGAGAACAGATGGAGCCACCCCAAAAATTTTGCTTGGCCGCTCTATCCTTTATGCATACGTTTTGTGTCCATTGGCCAGTGGGACCGGGCCTTTGGGAACTTGCACATTTTTTTAAAAAAAAGCTGTGCTATGAAGCCCTTGGGTATTTATTTTAGTATTTTTAAGAAGTCATCAAGTTCAAAGGCCCCAGTTTAGAAATGTCAAGAAATCCTTCTATGTTCCCTTGTATAATTCTCACATCTCTTTCCCTGAACTTGTGTGTGTGTGTGTGTGTGTGTGTGTATGTGTTTGTGTGTAAATTTTCAAGTGATTTGTCAATATAGCTTAAGTATAGAAACAAATCCTGATCATGGATATTTCTTACATGGTTGGTTTGCAATCTTCCCTTTGGGACAATGAAGACAATCATAACACAGAATGGCTTCCCTTTTACTTTTATCTTGCTATAACCTGGAAAGCAATTGTCATAGCAAACTGAAAGAGGCCACATCTGTTAATTTAAAAAAAAAGGAAAATTAAATTGTTGCTTAAGCCCATGTCACACTGAACCAACAGATGCAAAGAGGATGTAAAACGGACAAAAAACCTTGCCATCTGTTCGAAAAAGCGATGTACTCACTGCCTCTGTTTGGCTCTGTTTGCCTTCCTCTCTATCCGTCCAGCATCTGTTTATGGACGTTTCATCCGCTCAGAAAGTTTTGGGCTGCCTGAAACTTATGCATGGAAAATGTATCCAGTTCGTCCGTTCTGCATCCGCTACGCATCCGCTACGCATCCATTACTACAGGAGCATGCAGTATGGCTGGAGGGTGCCACACAACACCATCAGCATTGTGGTCACAGAAGTGGTGCAGGCCATCATGGAAGAATACCTGGAGGAGCTCCTCCAGTACCCCTCAACTGAAGAAGGATGGAAGAAAGTTGCAGAGCAGTGGTATCAGAGGTGGAACTTCCCACACACCATTGGAGCCATAGATGGGAAGCACATGGCCTGCAAAGTACCACCCAAGTCGGGCTCCACTTATTTCAACTACAAGGGCTTCTTCAGCATCTTCACCATCATCTTCAGCATCTTCCTCTTCACCATGGTTGATGCTGACTACAAGTTCATTTATATCGATGCTTCAGGCAACGGGTCAGCTTCAGATGCCCAGGTATACAACGCCAGTGACCTCAAGGAGGGGCTGGAATGCAACCTCATCATGGGCTTCCCAGACCCAGACCCCCTGCCCAATGGCACGCAAGATTTTCCCTACTTCATTGTGAGTGATGACGCCTTCTCCCTCAGAACCTACCTCATGAAGCCCTATACCTCCAGACTCCTTACCTGTGAAGAGAGGATCTTCATCTACAGGCTGTCCAGGGCAAGACGGGTGGTGGAGAACGCCCTTGGAATCCTGGCCAACAGGTTCCAGGTACTTCTCACCACCATGCAGCATCGCCCAGAGACCATGAGGAGGATCGTGGAAGTTTGCTGCATCCTGCACAATCTCATGCGCACCCGTTACCCAGTGTTGCAGAACAGGCTCGTGGACCTCCAACAAGGCAATGGGGACATGGAGCCTGGGGAATGGAGGCAAGGGCAAAACCTGATAGACACTGAGGATGTGCAAGGCCCCAAGAGAGCCTCACGTGAAGGGAAGAAGCAGTACAACCTCCTGAGACACTGTTGCAACTCCCCAGCTGGAGTGGTGGAGTGGCAAAACAGGATGATAGATGATTAATGGATGCTTCCTTCAGCCTGTCTCATCACACTGATGAGATTGGGCCATTTATGTTGGGTGGGCCTACAATGATCAGGGCATTTAATAAAGAGTTGTGTTTGTGTTGACATGTTTGGATGATTATTACATTGTTATTGATAATAAAGGGCCATAGGTGTGGCACCTGGGAGGGTGGACTATACAGTCCCACTATGCTTGCACTGGAGGTTTATCTATCCCCACAGCTATTACCCATTCCAAAGGTATCCCTGCTCATTCCACAGGTATTCCTGCCTACCGCACTGCTATCTTAACCCATCCCACAAGCATGCAAAGGCTTAAACCATTTCTAAAAGTTTCCACCAAGACTTTATTAAAAAAAAAGAAATGAAGCAAGTGTGTGAATCAAAGATAGACTTTATTGAACAACAAGCTGTAATAGAAAAATGACCCAAGTCAAGTGTCCAAATAAAGTGCACGGGTAACCAGCACCCAGTCTCTGGCACTCCTCTTGGTCACTCGGAGGTGTGCCCAGTCTCAGGGGTGAAGGGTCCAGGTGCTGTGGAGGTGGGTGGTGCTGGAGTGCTCGTCTGTATCATCATTGGGGTGCCTGTCCCCAAGGGGACAACAGGGGACGGTGTGTTGAGGAAGCTCTCGGACACCTGGCTCAGACCCGTGATGCTGAGAGGTCCTTCCTCCATGCCATGGGGTGTCAGCCCCCGTACTCATGAGAGATGTACTGAGGCTGGGCTTGGTTGTGGGGTGGAGGAAGGAGTAGTGTAGTGGGGCTGTCTGGTCTGCAGCTGGGTGAGGACTGGCATGGGTGGCATCGGTGGCATGGGTGGCATCGCTGTCATCGGTGGCATCATTGTCGTGGGTGGCATCGGTGGCATCAGTGGAACCGGTGGCAATGGTGTCATCCGATGACTCTGTGCCTGGACTGGGAAGGGCTGCTGCCTGTGCTGCTGGACCTCCTAGTAGCTGTAGCCCTGGTAGGTGAGGGGCTGTGGGAAGCCTTGGAATGGGAGTGACATCACCCGGGGTGGAGGAGCAGACCTGGACTGGGTGGGAGCAGGTGCCTCTGGGTGTGGAGGATTGTAAAGCAGCTCGGTGATCCGGTCCTTCACCACGTGGTACTGGAGTTCTGCCATGTCCGTGAGGGTCTGGCTCACATAGGTGAGGAAGGGCATGTGGTTGGAGGATGAGGAGTCGGTGTTGACCAGCTGAGAGAGGAGATCTATGTTGCTCCGGATGGTGTCCCTGATCTCCAGCAGGACAGTGTGGCTCTGCCCCTCCTGCTGTCTGGCTCTCTGCCTTTCTGTGGAAGTGGAGCTTGAGGGGGGTGGATGCGGGTATGGCTGTGGCAGACGCAGTATCTCCTTTCTCCCACCGCACCAGGGAGTCCTCCACGCGCTCCACCACGGTTATAACACCTGTCCGCCGGTTCTCCGCCATGGCACGCTCCACAGAATCCTGCCTGGAGACAGGGACTGACTCTTGGCTGGAAGAGGACTGGCTCTCAGCAGGCTGCCAGAAAGAGAGGGTTGTGAGAGGGGCTCCTGGTGCTCCTCGTTAGTGGATCTCACCCACCAGGAAGCTGCACTTGGCCATGACGTAGGTCTCTCTGTCCGTCAGCTTAACCATGGCCTGGCCAGATTTCTTCAGGTGCAGCTTCCCATACCAGGTGTGCATATGTTTCCACCAGCGAAGAAGCACCTCCGAAGTGTAGCCCATACTCTCCGCCTTCTCTCTCCAAGCAGTCTGCTTCCTTTTGGTGTCCCTGTACAGCCGGTGTCCCTTCCACCACAAATAGTCATTCTCTCTCAGTCACTCCAGCACCTCATCCTCGTGTTCCTCCTCAATATAGTATTGCCTCCTCTCCCGTTGTTGCATACGCCTCTTCCTCCCTTTGGCAGGACCAGATGGGCCCTCATCAGAGTGGCTCCCAGGTATTAGGGGCTGCTCCTCCACACCACCAGCAGCAGCAGCAGCACCAGCAGGATCATCATCATCATCATCATCATCACCAGCAGGATCATAATCATCATCATCAGCAGCAGCACCAGCAGCACCAGCACCAGAAGCACCAGCAGGATCAGCAGCAGCAGCAGCAGCAGGACCAGTATCAGCAGCAGCAGAGTAAGCACCAGAAGCGCCAGCAAGACCAGGAGCACGAGCAGGACCAGGAGCACAAGCAGGACAAGCAGGATGAGCAAGACCAGGAGCATGAGCAGTACGAGCAGTAGGAGCAAGTCCAGAAGCACGAGCAGGACCAGCAGGACCAGCAGAACCAGGAGCAGCTTCAGCAGAGTAAGCATCAGCAGAAGCACCACTGCCAGGAGCAGCTTCAGCACAGTAAGCACCAGCAGAAGCACCACTGCCAGGAGCATCTTCAGCAGAAGCTCCAGCACCAGAAGAGCGAGCCCAAGCAGCAGAAGCCCCAGCAGAACAGAGTCAGGGACAGGAGGCGGGAGGGTAGCCCTGTCCCTCTTGCCAGGGATGGTGGCAGGTTGCTGAGGCTTTCGCTTGCTCCCCATGGTTGTGGGGTTGCTGGCTGGCAGGAAGCCTGGCAGGAAGCCTGGCAGGAAGCCTGGCAGGAAGCCTGGCAGGAAGCCTGGCAGGAAGGAAGGCAGGCAGGCAGACTGGCTGGCAGGGAGGCTGGAAGGCAGGCTGGCAGCAAGGCTGGCAGGCAGACAGAGAGCAAGTCTGGCAGGGAGGCTGGCCAGGAGGCTGGGAGGCAGGCTTTGAGGCAGGCTGGCAGCAAGGCTGGCAGCAAGGCTTGCAGGCAGGCATGCCGGCAGGGCAGGCAAGGACTCGATGTATCTGGCAGCAGGTTTTTCCTCCAAATGCTGGCCACGTGCGAGCTGCTTCCCTTTATATCCGCGGGGCTTATGCAGTGCATCCCCCCTCATGTGCAATTAACGCTCGGTATCCATTCGGCTTCCACTGTGCATCCGCTAGTCTTCCGCTGTGCATCCGCTTCATCCGCTGTGCATCCACTAGGCTTCTGCTCTGCATCCGCTTCATCCACTGTGCATCCACTGTATCCTTTCTGCATCCGCTTTGCTGAGGTCCCCCAGAAGCCTAGCGGATGTGACATCCGCTCCCATCCGCTTCCATCTGCTGGGCTTCCGTTCCGCATCCGCTTTCCATCCGCTCTGCGTCCTCCCCGCATCCGTTCCTTTCCGTGTTATCCGCTCTGGTTATGCAAATTTTTTCCCCTTTTGAGAGCGGATAACAACGGGTGGAACATTTTGCTTGTCCGTTGTGTCCTTTTTACTAACGTTTTGCATCCGTGTGACAGGGCCTTTATTTGCTCCTTGCAGTTGAATAGCTACCTCCCAATTTATTTTAGGACAGCTTTAATTCCAATCATTGGGTCTCCAAAACAGCAACGAAACTTCACTGGGGCAGCTTCTTTACTGCTACCTGTGACAAATAGATTTGTGCATGATGAATTGGGTGTCAGACATGCTTGGCAGTTCTTAATAACTTTTAAGCCATCTATGACCTCTCACATGTTGCTTAATATGAAACCTTCTCTTGATGATTATCAGGTTGCTTCTGTCAGGGTTTTTCATGATGGAGGGACAACCTCTATGATCAGCTCTCCTACTTTTGATTTACACTGTCTTCCAAACAATAAGCCTCTACTTCTATGGCAAGGCCTTGGAAGTAGGATGGATACACAGAATGAGTCCAACACTTATATGGAGAAAACTGTACTTCTGAGCACTTTTGGAGCCTTGCCCTAGGTCAATCAGGACTAAATTTAAAAAGATAGTATTAAGAAAACTCAGTTAAGCTACTGTTGCTACTGTTGATTCATTTATTCACTTTGTGTCATGTAGCATTTTACACCATCTAATAAAAGAGAATATTTATAGCTCAGGGTTGACATGAGGGGTCCTTTGTGCTTTCTGAGCTTGCTTGTTTTCTTGCAGATGTTTCATTACCCAAACTAGGAAACGTTATCAGTGCGGGTGTTGATGATATTACCTAGTTTGAGTAATGAAATATCTGGGGAAAAACAAGCAAGCTCAGAGAGCAGCAAGGTCCCCTCACTTTGTATCATCTATTTCTCATGGGTGACATGGAGCTGAGTGAATATCCCAGATGTTTACAAATGGTCAGAAGATTGAAATTCCCAATTCTTTGCAATGATGCTGAAGAGAGACTCTCAAACCCTAGCAATTCAACCTATGAAAGCTCAGCCATAAATCTTCCTGAACTTTTCATACTGTGCCTGATTCTTCTAATTTTGACTTGCTTACATTTTCAAAGTTTGAATCTGCAGGAATGGATATATTAATAAGCATATAGATGGTTTTAAAAAGATAATGCATCTTAAAGAAATTGTGGGTGTGAAGTCAAGGTATCTAATTATCCCAACAATTAAAGGTAAAGGTTCCCCTCACACAGATGTGCTAATCAATCCTGACTTTAGGGATAGTGCTCATCTCCATTTCTAAGCTGAAGAGCCAGTGCTGTCCAAAGCCATTTCTATGGCCAGCATGACTAAATGCTGAAGGTGCACAGAATGCTGTTACCTTTCCACCAAAGGTGGTCCCTATTTTTCTACTTGCATTTTTACATGCTTTCAAACTGCTAGGTTGGCAGAAGCTGGGACAAGGAATGGGAATTCACTATGTTACGCGGCACTCAGGATTCAAACTGCCGAACTGCTGACCTTTCTGATCGATAAGCTCAGTGTCTTAGCCTCTGAGTCACCACACCCCCTTAACCTAACAATTAGGACTATAATATAAATATGATGGAAATTGTAA
Organism: Laticauda colubrina; assembly: GCA_015471245.1. Lineage (NCBI taxonomy): Eukaryota > Metazoa > Chordata > Lepidosauria > Squamata > Elapidae > Laticauda > Laticauda colubrina. The sequence continues at coordinate 1,556,556 of BLBF01000070.1, forward strand.
ACTCTTGAACTTCCAGTTTGCAAGGCTGAGGCGGCGGCAGGAATCCGCAATTGTATGCAGTTTCTGCTGTGCTCACCATTGGAGTGCCCTCGATCCAGCTGGATTTGGGGGCTATAGTTACCCCATAGAGGTAACTCAAGATAGGGGAGATCCAGCAGGAGCCAAGGGGAATTGCACCCACCCCCTCAGCTGGCTTAACTCCCTTTTCCGAAAGCGGTGGAGCAGCAGTCAGCAATGGCCACCACAAAGAAGCTTTCATCCAGATAAGAATGTGCAGGAAGCTGAGAAAGTGAAAGTTTTTGGCTAATCGAGATAACAAGTAACATTTAAATACCCTGGAATTTAAGTTTCATTAAAAATACATCGTTCCCGACGAAGACGGAAAAAGCAGTGAATGGAAGTAAAAAGGGAAAGATTGTTTTTTCTCACTCTCCTTCCTTACAGTGATAGCAAATGAATGGAGAAATCGGAAAAGCCCATTTTGGCATCAGCAGGTAATTAAATTGGAAAATTAAAGCCAAGGGGACAATAAAGATTTCTGGAAAAAAAACAAAAAACGATTTTTTGCTAGAAGTGGGAAGGGAGAGGAAAAGAATAAATATTAAGATTTTGTTGGAGGAGGCTGCTTGGAATTTATAAGATCAGAGCTAAATTGTAACAAGACTTCTAAAAGATATATTTTAATTGGAGCTTTGTAACTGAATTACAACCCCAAGAAGAGAAAGTGAAAAAAAGAAGAAAGTGCTAAATGAAATAGACTGTGTGTATTTGGATTGCTTGGTGACTTTGGGACTTTTGGAAATCATTATTTGAAAGACTAAAAACATTTCGGTTGTCTAAAAAAACTTTTCACAATGGCACTACTTCTTGATGAACTGAAAATTGAATTTAAAAAGCTAAAAGAAGAGGAACAAGAAGGGGAGGGTTCTTCTGGATCTGTTTTCCATTTTTTAGAAATGGTGATTTCTACCTACCAGAAACTAGAAGTACAAGAAGACTGGGATGAAGAAGAAGCCATCTTTAATGAACAAACAACTGCAGCTGGGGAAGAAAAGGGAAAGAGGGGAAAGAGAATGCAGAATGTAAGACTTAAAAAAACAACCAAAAAAGGGAAAAATAAGTTGAAAAATTGATATAATGTCAGAAAGCAACAGAAAAGAAGAATACAGAAGAAGGTGGAGATTAAGAAGGTGGAGATTAAGAGAAAAGGGGGTAAAAAGGCAGGATTGGAGAAGAAAGGAAAGGAAAAAGGGAAGAGAAGTTACAAAGGTTTAAAACAAGATGTAAAGCCCTTGTCACACTGCACCAACGGATGCAAAGAGGATGTAAAAAGGACAAAACAGCTTGCCATCCGTTGGTTAATGCAATGTACTCACTGCCTCCATTTTGCTACCTCTCTATCCGTCCAGAATCCATCTATTGACGTTTCATCCACTCAGAAAGTTTTGAGCTGCCCAAAACTTTTGCGCGGAAAATGTATCCAATTTATCCATTCTGCATCCGTTACGCATCCACTATATCCGCTAGGCATCCACTGCGCATCCGCGCAAATTGCATCCGCTCGGACGGATGGACGAAGCGGAATGGACGCAGAACAGATGCAGAATGGATGCAGCACGGAAACAAAGCATTTAAAGCCCATGTCACACTGAACCAACGGATGCAAAGAGGATGTAAAACGGACAAAAAACCTTGCCATCCATTGGTTAACGCGATATATCCATTCTGTACTCACTGCCTCCGTTTTTCATCCTCTCTATCCATCCAGCATCCAATTATGGACGTTTCATCTGCTCCAAAAGTTTTGGGCTGCCTAAAACTTTTACGTGGAAAATGTATCCAGTTTGTCCATTCTGCATCTGCTACGCATCCGCTACGCATCCGTTACGCATACGTTACAAATCCGCTATATCCGCTGGGTGTCTGCTGCGAATCCGCGCAACTCACATCCGCCCGGACGCAGGGAGAAAGCAGAACGGACGCAGAAAGGATGCAGAACAGATGCAGAACGGAAACTGTTAAGCCTGGGTTCCCCAACCAGGGTTAGGTAGACAAGCTAAACA
>BLBF01000070.1:1573618-1611318 GCA_015471245.1 Laticauda colubrina
TTCTCCTTTTAGAGGGAATACAGGCCTTTTAGCAGCTGAGGCAGGGTGGTATGCACCTACAGAGGCAACACATGAGGGCCCCAAAAACACAAATGGTGACTGTGGTTGTTATGAGGATTTTTAGCCAATGGAAATCTGGCATCCATGAGAAGAGCCATGAAAAGTCCAGGAATGATTGCTCCTGACCAATATTTTGAGCTAGCTCTTTCAGGTGGTGGATGTCCCTCCCTACAAGTTCTGAGGTTTCGTTCAGATTGAAGCAACACATCCTTTTGAGTGTTTCGCAGCCATAGTTATGCTTCAAGAGAAGGAAGTCTATTGCTGCCCTATTCCCCAGAGTGGCTTCTCTGACCTCCCTCAGTTCTCTGTTAAGGGCATCCAGGGTATGGGAGGTCGAATTCAAACTTTATTGCCAGGGTACATGCTAGTCTGTTCAGAGTTTTAGAATTTCGCACTGCCAATCCAGGTACCCCTACCAAGGATATTGCCAAGGAGATGTATTCTCTTTTGGCGGGAAGGGAGATTTTGGAATCACAGTCTGAGTCTAAGGTTTGGAAAGCTCTCTTGTGTCATCTCTGTAAGATGGCATAAGCATGGTTAATCTTCCTAAGGTGCAGGGGCCATTGGTGGCATTTGCAGGAAGGTACGAGTAGGCTTTTAAGCCACACAGGAAAAACCATCCTGATGGGAGCTTCAGATAACTATATGAAAATGATATGGTCTCTGTGTAGTTGCATTTTAGGTCTGTGTTGCTAAGACTGGTGCATTTTGTGACCCTAGGTGAGCTGCACCCAGTGACATTAAAGCATTTCTCAGAGGTGGTTACTGCAGCAATGTGTAGGGCATACATGGTGTGGTCCTTGGTTTTTGTAGAGTGGCCCCAGCTAAAAATGCTTTTGTAGGAGTCAGGAAGGTTTCTAAATGTGGTATAGTTAATGATGTTATGTGGCCTAGTTGCTACTCCCATTAGGCATGTAGTTAGGATATCCTTGACTGATTTCCCTCCTGCTGGGCAAAAGTTAGTAGTGTTGAGTATTTCTTTTGCTAAATATTCCCATATGTTTCCTTTCTCTGGGGTAAGCTTTGGTTCCAGGAATGCAGTTGCTTGTGTTCCAAGTATTACAATTGTTACAGAAAATAATAATACACAGTATATATTACATTTCATGTTTCCCATTGCTAGATACTTTTCTTCCCTCCTCTCTCTTATTTTTTTATTCGTACAATGTGAAAAAGGTAAAAAGTATAGGTCAAGTATCAAAAATTATAAAAGTCTCCTCTTTGTTTAAAAAAAAATACAAAAAAAAGGAAGAAAGAAAAAAAATGCAGAAGAAAAAATAAAAAATATATACAAAAAAATAATAATAGAGTGTTATAACTCAGCACCTGGAAGTCTAGTGTTGTGTAATTCAATGATTGTCCTTGGCTCCTCAGAGTTGTTTGGTTCAGTGGTGTTGAAGAATGCTGCAAGTGTCCATTGATCTGTGTCTGGATTTTTCTTGAGTTTGATGGGTGGGATTGATTGTGGTGGAGTTTGGCTGTGTTCTATGACTGCTGACTTTGCATGTGTCCAATGTATCCAAGAGTCTTGTTCTGTGATCTTAATGGCAGTGTGAGTAGTCAGTAAAACTTGGTAGGGTCCTTTCTACCTGGGTTGTAGAGGTGAGGTTCTGGTGAAAAACTTGATCCACACCCAATCTCCCAGTTCATACGGATGCAGAGCTTCTTCCAAGGGTAAGGTCTGCGTCAGTGCACTCTGAGTCCAGAGGGTCTGTAGTTGTTTTTGCAGGGCTGCAAGATAAGAAGAGAAAACCATATCCCCCCTATCTAGGCAGAGGCAATGAGGGTCGAGACCTTGTAAGGTATCAGGAGACGACCAAAAAGGATTTCAAAGGGGGAAATGCCTATGTCCTGTCTTGGTCTAGTTCTGAGATAAAAGAGGGCAATTGGGAGCACTTGTGGCCAGGAGAGGTGTGTCTCCTGACAAAGTTTACCCAGTAGGGTTTTTATCTCCCTGTTAGCTCTCTCCATGGCTCCAGAGGAAGTGGGAGAATAGGGTACATGGAGGTTTTGGGTAATGCCGAGAGCCTGAAATATATGCGTGAGGACTTGGGCTATAAAATGTTTTCCCCTATCCATGTCCAGAATGGTGAGCACTCCAAACCTAGGCACAATATCCTTAAGGATGTGCCTGCCTGTTTCTAGGGCAGTAGCATGGCGGCATGGGAAGGCCTCTACCCAGTGAGTTAGTTAGTCCTTACAGACAAGAGCATATTGATTCCCATTTGCCTTAGGTAGTTGTATATAATCCATTTGGATCTTTTCAAATGGTTTCTGTGCCCAGGGTCTTCCTCCTTCATGAATTGTTTTTCTGAAAGTGGTATTATTTGCTTGGCAGGTCTGACATGTTGTGGCTATTCTGGTAGCCTCACTATAGGCTCCAGGTGCATACCATACCCTCCTGATGGCATCCACCATAGCTTGTGTGCCACAATGTCCCTTTGTATGTAATCTTTGGCAGATTAGCCAAAGGAGACGTCGTGGGGCTATAGGTCTGCCATTGGGGACTCTCCAAAATCCTCGGTTAAAAACTGCTGAAAATTTCTTTTCCCATTGGTCAGATTCCCCTTTGTCTAGAAATTGCGTGTATGATATTTCTGGTGTTGTTGTCAAGGCTAGTGTGATGATGGTATGAGGTAGAGGTTTGGTGGCCACCCATTTGGCTGTTGCATCTGCATATTGGTTTCCTTTCATTATTGTAGAGTCATCTGTTTGATGGGCTTTATAATGGATGACTGCTAGCGTTTGTGGTAATTGGATGGCCTCTAAAAGTTTGGCTACTAATGATGCATGTACTATTTGTTGTCTTGCTGAAGTTAAAAAACCCCGTTGCTTCCCTAGGGCTCCTGTCGCATGGCAGACTCCAAAAGCATATTTGGAGTCTGTATAGATGTTGGTAAATCGGTTCCTAGCAGTTTTGCAGGCTTTTGTTAAGGCTATAAGCTCAGCTGCTTGGGCACTCGGGGAAGGAGGAAGAGCGGAAGCCCAAATAATTTCTTGTAGATAGACTACAGCTGCTCCTGTTACTCTTTTGTTCTGGTGCATGTAGGAGGAACCGTCTGTAAAAAGTTCCAAGTCGAGGTTTTGTAGTGGGGTATCTGTTAGATCGGAGTGGGGTAGTTCAGCATCATGCACTAAATGGAGGCAATCATGGAGATTGCCTTCTTCCTGTTCTGTGGGGAGCAGGGGAGCTGGGTTTAGAGTATTACATCTTTCAAATGTAATGTGATCAGAGGTAAAAAGTTCAGCTTCAAACGCTGCTGAGTAAAGGCTTGTGTCTGGCTCTTTAAGAGAATTGCAAAAACTTCATGGGGAACTTTTAGCAGTGGAGGATGCCCTAGTACCAAATCTTTAGACCGTTTCACCAGTTCAACTGTAGCAGCCACAGCTCGTAAGCAGGGGACAGTGCCCTGAGATAATGGATCTAGGGTTACAGAATAATAAGCAACTGGCCAGTGTGTGTGTCCAAAAGGCTGTGTTAGAATGCCAGAGGCAACACCTAATTACTCATGGATGAATAAAGTAAAAGGTTTCCTATAGTCAGGTAGCCCAAGTGCTGGGGCTGAAGCTAGGGTTTGTTTCATGGTCTGAAGTGTTTTGTTCAGAGATTTGGACCATTCAATGGGGTCAGGCATGTTTTTGCCTGTTAATTGAATGAGTGGTTGGGCTAATTCACAAAATGAGGGGATCCATGGGCAGCAGAAGCCCAATACTCCCAGTAAAGCTCTTACTTGACGTTTTGTTAGGGTTGGTTTTATGGCTAAAATGGTTTCTGCTTGATTAGGGGGCAGTTTTCTAATTACTGGTGCAATAATACAGCCCAGATATGTTATTTCTTGTTTTAAATATTGCAATTTGGAGGGAGAGGCTTTGTGACCCCTTTCTGCCAGGGCTTTGAGTAAATACAGAGTATCTGTTTTACATGCTAGCTCAGTTTGAGCTGCTAACAATAAATCATCAACATATTGGATTAAGGAAGACTGATATGGTAGGGAGATGCAGGAGAGGTCTGCCTTTAATATTTGTGAAAATAGGGTGGGGGACTCAGGAAAACCTTGTGGCAATAGAATCCAAGTATATTGTTGATCTTGCCATGTAAAGGCAAATAGATATTGGAATGATGGATCCATGGGAATGCTAAAAAAGGCAGAGCACAAATCAATGACAGAAAAATAAGTGGCTGAGGCTGGGACTTCAGTGATTATAGTGGATGGGTTAGGCACTATGGGGGCTCTAGGTATCACATGATCATTTATGATCCTCAAATCATGAACAAATCTAAAGATGGGGTTTCCATCTTTATCTAGTGTAGATTTCTTTACAGGAAAAATGGGGGTGTTGCAGGGAGAGGTACATTTAATGAGAACTCCCTGTTGTAGGTATGCTTGGATTAATTTCTTTATAGGGAGAATTGCTTCTGCAGGGATTTTGTATTGGGGCATGCATGGAGGTGGCCCCTGTTTTACTTGGATAGAATCTGGTGTTGCTCCTTTAAATAGTCCCACCTCTGATGCGTCCCAGCCCCATAAGGAGGGTGGTAGGCTTTTTAAATCCTCATGAAGCCCCATGTTGTTGGTTATCAGCATGATTGTTTTGTGCACTCCTTTTCCTGAGAACAGGAACTTGCCTTTCATCCCAAGCCTCAAGTAATTTATCCAAGGGGGTCTCTTCCTTTGCCCTTGAGCTACAACTTCCCATATTCCCTACCTGATGTGGGGATTATTTTGGTTTAGCCGGGCTACCGCCGTCAGTTTTCAGACAAAAAATGTCTGGAAAAGACTCCGGTTTCCCTACACACGGAGTATGGGCCCCTTTCTCTTAGCGAAACTCTGCTGTCAGTTTGAAGACCCCCCTAAAAAATGGGATCTTGGAGGACTGTCTGCCCCCTAGCAGCACTGGTATGGGCCCCTCCCCACACTCCGCCATCAGTTTTCAGATCTCCCTTAAAGGTGGGGATCTGGAAGGACCTGCTCTGCTTTTTAAGGCAGAATATTTCCAATTGTGCTTGCCAGCAGCCGGTACGGGCCCCTTCTCACTGCACAGGGCTTTGCTTGCAGGATGCACCAGGACTATTTTCCTGCTTTCTATTTATTTCCCAACACCAGTTCCTTTCTCAGCCCGCTAGGTTTTTCATGCATCCTTCAGAAGGACTCACACTCCATGATCACCCCTTGCATTCCCAAATCCAGCCAGTCATGGCTTGTTGGAGCTAGCAGCTGGTTGGGGTGCAGCTGGCAATCATGGAGGAGGTGAGGTTCTTCTGTTTCCGCAGAGAAAACCCACAATCACACACCTGAACCACTCACACTTTCACTTTCCTACCTAGTAAGGTTAGAAATTTAAAGCAGTACTCACCTGCTTTCAAGCAGCTGTTGAGCAGAAAGGCTCACGAACTCCCTTTACTACCCTTATGCCTTTTGGGCTGGGTCCTGGATGTTGTCCCTGGACAAAGAAGGTCCATGCCGGCTGGGAATGGATCTGCGGGCCCATTCCAGTGGCAGGGTTGGCTGGAAAATCTTTGTGGGTTGCCAATTGTAGAAAGGCTGAAAGTGCCTTTCTCTGAGGGTTCGAATTTTCCCGCTGGGAGAGCTCTGGCACAAGGATACAGACAACTGCTTGAAAGCTGGATCTTTTTATTTTCAGGAAGGCTAGAAACAGCGTGACTGCATTCCTGGGGCTAGCTAGCTAACTTTGAATGGTAAGTTCCCAGTTTTTTATACCTTTTTTCTCCCTGTGTATAAATGTTCATTTAGTGTTTAAGGTTTAAAGTTTAGACATTAAAATCCTGTCAGAGTTTATTTTTTTTCGCCAGAAGGAAAACTTAATGAGGCGTGAAAATAAACTCTGTGGGGCAGCTTGTTTGTATTATCGGTTTTTTTTCTCTAATCTCTTTTAGTTTTAATGGCTTTTTTGTTGTAATCTTCTATTTGTAATTCTTGTCTGTTTGACTGATTTGGTATGTTTGGTATGTTTGGTATGATTTGGTATGCTTTTGTCTAGGGGGCTCCTCTCAATTTCTTTTATTAGATTTCTTTTCCTATGCAACTTTGTTTTATGGCTGGCCTAATGTTCCCTTTGGGCTTTTTCCTTTCTGGGTGACACCACTGTCCTCATGAAGTTCCCTTTCTACAATCCCTCTTTTTTTTTTTTTTTCCTCTCTAAGGGATGATTTCTGATTGAATGTCTTGGTATACTTGGTATTCTTGATCAATCTGGATCATCATCATAGCTGCCTGTCCACTTTTTAATTTTCTCCTTTTAGAGGGAATACAGGCCTTTTAGCAGCTGAGGCAGGGTTGATTTGTTATGTTCTTAATTACTTGGCTTTTGTCTAGGGGGCTCCTTTCAACTTCTTTTATTAGATTTCTTTTCCTATGCAATTTTTTTAAATAGCTGGCCTGATGTTCCCTTTGGGCTTTTTCCTTTCTGGGTGACACCACTGTCCTCATGAAGTTCCCTTTCTACAATACCATGTTTAGGTATATGTAAATTACTCTAAACTATTATGGCAAAACCAATTTCATTTGGAAGTTCTCACATATCAGATTGATCCTATTACCTATGCAACTCCAAAATAAAGAAATTGGAGGTGGCATTTAGCAGATTCTGACCACTTCTGGAGAGCCAGTAATGGAAATTTTCAGTAGTTTGGAGAACTGTCAAATACTATCTCTGACTGGAGATTTTACAGTATCCTTCCCCTGCCATGTCCACAGAACCAGTAGTAAAAAAATAATAATAATTCCACCACTGAAAGAAATGTCCACACTCATTTCATTTTTACCTGCCATGACTCTTGATTTAGAGTCCTGAGTTCTCAAGCATTTCCTCTTTTTCTGTGTTTTGGTTTGGATGAAAGCATAGCATGCAGAGCATGGGCCACAGCATGGATAGCATTGTAAATGCTATAACTTTGCCCAGTCATACTTCTTCAGAAAAGGGTTTTCTCATCTGAATAAATTTTTTAAACTCTAATATCTCCTTTGAGAAAACTGCCAATGATAATGCACCATGAATGAAGTCCAGACCCACATTTTTTGAAGGGGGATTGATGTGAATTCCATCTGTGCTGGCATTACCCAAATTTTATCTCTTCTCTTCATTGGTATGCCCTCATATGCTGAAATATATGGAAACATTCTAAAAATGGGTATATCCTCATTTTCACAATATATCCTCATAATAACCTTGTACTGTGTAACATAGTCATTAAATTGAATCTCAAGTTCATTGGCAACTGATTCCTCTGGCATTTCTTCTATGAAGTCAAAACAGATGTCTTTTTTAGAAAACATAGCAAGCTTCTTCTGTAAAAATCTCTTTCCCTTTTCAGGATTTGGGACAATGAGCCCAATCCATCTCCTTTGGATGTGAAGCAACAATTGGATTATCCCCATAATTTGAAAGTCTTTGTTAATCCTGGGTTCCCCAACCAGGGTTAGGTAGACAAGCTAAACAGAATGTGCAGCATTAGTCAGATAGGCACACAGATAAATGAGTGAGCTAAGCTTGTATGTTTATTAACATACAGTAAAAATAACAGATACACTTGTGCTATCAAGAATATAGTTTATTCCAGTATAAGTTTATAGCATAGTCAAATAACAGTCCAATATTCATTTACCATGTAGTCAGTCCATTCAGGGGTATTCAGTTAGCGAAGTCCATGTAGAATATCCTATGTCAGTTCACTTACAAATCAGTCCTTTGTTGTCTCTGCCGTTCGAGCTATGCAGTCTTGATTCCAAGCAGTAATCAGGGATCATCAAAGCCAGAGAGAGTGAGCAAGCCGTAGTCTTGCTACTTTTATATTGTTTTTTTAACCACTCCTTTAATTGCTATTTCACAGTTAAAGCTGTATAAACTCTAACATACACTAACTATGATTCATAGTTATTATTTCACCTAAACCAGTTAGGGTGAACAATGTTATCCCTAACATTCTCCCCTTTTAGGTTACATAATAACTATGAATCATTTACATCTTCAGAAAATATTTTTCGCAACTTTCTTTAAACTTAGTTGCTCCTTGAGCTTTTGTAAATTGGTCTGCAATGTTTTCTTCTGACATGCAGTATTCCAATTTTATTATTCCATTTTTCACTGATTCTCTTACATTTAAATATCTTAATTCAGTATGTTTTGATCTAGTTTTACAGCAATACTAGTAGCTAACTTTATAGCTGCTTGGTTATCCTCATACACCATAATGGAATCTTTTACAGTTATACCCATGTCCAACAATAACTGTTTGTAGAAAATTAAGTCAGTGCATAATAATGATAGACATGAAAATTCTGCTTCCATCGTGGATAAACTAATATGCTGTTGTCTGATTGACCTCCATCCTATTAGTGTCTTACCAAATAATATAGCCATCCCAGATGTTGATTTTCTAGTGTTTATATCAGTTGCAAAACTTGCATCTGCATAGGCACTAAGACTCAAATCACCCTTTGGTTCTATATACAATGCATGGTTCATTGTTCCTTTAAGATATCTCAATATTCTTTTTAAGGATTTCCAATGACATTCTTTTGGATCTGAATTAAAACGTGCCAGCTGATTTACACTATAAGCAATATCTGGCCTTGACCAATTGCTTATATATGATAAGCTACCAATCAAAGATTGATATATGGACTTATCAAATTTGGGACTTTGATCATTAGTTTGGCAAACTTTCTGACTCATTGGAGTCTTTGCCGGTTTACAAAGTTCCATCTTATAAGTTTTAATTAATTGGCAAATTTTATCTTCTTGAGATATCTTAAAACCATTATTTGTTTTATTAATTGTCAATCCTAGATACCTTTTAATTTCACCTAAATGCTTTATTTTTATCTTTTTGGCTAATAATGATATAATCTCATTAGCTTCATTATTAGTCTCAGTTATTAAAGCAATATCATCTGTAAATAATAACAATAATGACACCGTTCCATTATTTTCTCTTTTAAACACACACGGATCTGCTAAACCAGATTTAAAACCTATATTGTTTAACTCTTTCACAATATATTGGTTCCACTCAAACCCAGATTGTTTTAACCCGTAAAGACTCTTTTTGAGTTTCCAACAATCATCACTATTTACTTTATTGTCATTTATACCAATTGGTTTTCTTAAATATATAGTGTGCTGCAATGGTGCATGTAGATAAGCAGTTTCTACATCTAAATAGTTAATGACATAGTTTTTCTTAGCTGCCCATACTAATGCTGCTCTTAAAGATGTAGCTTTAAGGCTTGGTGCAAAAACTTCATCGTAATCAGATGCCGTTTGATTAAATCCTTGAGCTAAATCCTTTGGTTAAATCCTAGCTTTATGGGTAACAGTCCCATCATTTCCAGTTTTTACTTTAAATATCCATTTGCACCCAATGGATTTTTCTCCTGGAGGTAATTTGGCATCTTCATACACTTTCATTACCTTTAATGAATTTAGTTCTTTTTCCATTGCCTTTTGCCAATTCTCCTGATCCTTAGCAGGATACATCCTAAGTTCATCTATACAAGTTGGAACTTTAGTTACTTGGCAAACTATACTTGCTTGATACCTGTCAGGTGGTCTAGTTACACGTGTAGTACGTCTAGGTGTTATAGGACTTACAGGTGGACTTTCCTCTATTAATTGTTCTTGATCATGTAATTCTTCCTGATCAACTATTTCCTCTTGTTCTGGTCCTATTTGCTCTTCGTGGACTTCTTCTTTAATTGGACTTTTCTAATAGCTAATCTCATCTTTCTGCCTTTTGTAGGGTTCAATAATTACTTCATTATTTAAATCTTGCTCTAATCTATTCCATCCTACATGTTCTAGGATTTTTGCACTAGCACTGGTGTAAACTCTAGATGTACCTGGTTCCCAGAATCTATAAGATCTATGATTAGATGTATAACCTACAAAAATCAATCTTTTAGCTCTATGCTGTCCTTTGTATCTAAGTTGTGTAGGGATATGCACCCATGCTGGTGCTCCAAATGTGTGTATGTAACTTAAATCAGGTTTTGTACCATGCCACAGTGTGAATGGTAATTCACCTGTTGTTGAATTAACAACATTATTTAATATATGATTACCACACATTATTGCTTCTCCCCATAAATTGTCAGGTAATCCTGAATCAGACATCATAGTTCGTGCCATTGATAGTAATGTTTGGCCTCTTCTCTCTATGAAGGCATTATGTTGTGGCCTATATGGTGCAGACATTTTATGTTGAATACCTAACAGTCTTAGTCTGTTTTGTAATTAATGATTTGTAAATTCTGTACCATTATCTGTGATGAGAGTTACTAATTTCTTTTTAGTTTTTCTTTCAGCGAATTTTAACCAATTAAATAGATTTTGATATGTTTCAGTTTTGCTCTTCATTAAATAGCAAAACCTATATCTAGAATAGTGGTCCATTATACTTAGTATGTGACGAGCTCCTCCTACACTTGGTTTTTTCGGACCTATTAAATCAGCAAATACTACTTCTAAAGGCTCTTAAGTAATAAATCCATCAACTCTATTAGCCGGTATGACCCTGCTCTTATTCTGATTACATGCATTACATTGCAAATACTTATTACAAGATTTCAAACTTATTCCCTTAGACAATTCAACAGTTTTCTTAAGCATTTTAAAATTTAAATGCCCTAGCCTTCTATGTAACAAGTGAATACATTCGTCATGAGGTTTCTTATTTTCATAAATTGTGTTAGCCACCTTTAAACCATCATCATTTAACACATATAATCCATCTCTTAAAGATGCAGTAATTCTCTTATCTTCTTTTTTAATTATGCAGTTATCTCCCCTAAATGTAACTACATATCCTAGTTTAACCAAAATTCTAACTGAAATTAAATTAAACTTAAGTTGTGGTACATATAACATTTTTACATTCTCTTTTATAAAAGAACAATATGCTATACCTTCACCTTTAGCTTTCAGTTTCCAGCCATTGGTTAACGATACCTGCTGTTTACTCTGGGACATTTTAATAAAATTTTTGTTATCATTTGTTATACAATGGGATGCCCCACTGTCAACCACCCATAAATTATTTTTTACAGCTCCGTTAGTATACATGGATAACTCTAAATGTTTATTTATCTTTTGATGATTTTTAGTATTCTGGCCAGCGTTCTGGCGCTTTGCCTTTTTACAAAATCTTGCCAAATGTCCTCTTCCTCCACAATTAAAACACTTTTTAATTGCGTATGCAGTAGGAGATTCATTATCTACTTTTTGAGGTTGCTTCCTCCTTAATTCATCTCTTTCATGCCTTCTTCTGGCCTCTTCGATCAATCTGCCAGTTATATCAGTTAAAGTTAAATTTTCTTTTGGCAAAATTTCAAGTGAAGTTACGTAGTTATCATAACTTTCATCAAGGGAGGATAGAATTATATAAACTTGATGTTATTCAGAGAATATAAGCTCTTTCTCGTGCAGTTCAGTAAAAATGCTTTGCATAGTTTTTAAATGACTCTGCTTATCACCATTTGTTTGGAGATGTGTCCTGAAAAGCTTCCGTGTTAGATTTATGTGAGCACCAATATTATCTCGGACATAAATCCTCTTCAGCTTCTGCCAACACCCAAAAGCCGTTTTCTCTCCGTGGATATAAACAAGCTGTTGATCAGTTAAGGTTAACCCAATTATGCAAATGGCTTGTTGATTTTTATGCATAAATTCTTCTATCTTTAGTCTGTCTTCCTCATCCTCTGGATCCCATTTTTCTACGTTTGGTGGATTTTCAATTATGTTCCACAGACCTTCTCCTCGTAGAAGTAGACTACATTTTGTAGACCATGATACATAGTTTGTTCCATCCAGCTTGGATATAAGGGACAAACTTTGTAGATTGACTTGTGCCATGTTTTCTTATATGGATATAAAAATATAATTAATAAAACACAGCTGTCTGTTTACTGTAATGTATAACAACACAAACTCTCACTTTTTACATAAATCTGTTTTAACCTAGTTAAACTGACTTTGCAGCCTCTGGGCCCATAACCAGTGTTAAGCCTGGGTTCCCCAACCAGGGTTAGGTAGACAAGCTAAACAGAATGTGCAGCGTTAGTCAGATAGGCACACAGATAAATGAATGAGCTAAGCTTGTATGTTTATTAACATACAGTAAAAATAACAGATACGCTTGTGCTATCAAGAATATAGTTTATTCCAGTATAAGTTTATAGCATAGTCAAATAACAGTCCAATATTCATTTACCATGTAGTCAGTCCATTCAGGGGTATTCAGTTAGCGAAGTCCATGTAGAATATCCTATGTCAGTTCACTTACAAATCAGTCCTTTGTTGTCTCTCCCGTTCAACTATGCAGTCTTGATTCCAAGCAGTAATCAGGGATCATCAAAGCCAGAGAGAGTGAGCAAGCCATAGTCTTGCTACTTTTATATTGTTTTCTTAACCACTCCTTTAATTGCTATTTCACAGTTAAAGCTGTATAAACTCTAACATACACTAACTATGATTCATAGTTATTATTTCACCTAAACCAGTTAGGGTGAACAATGTTATCCCTAACAGTCTTCATTTGGAAATAACTGATGGAACAAAACAGCTTGTATGTTGTCATCCATCTCTGCAGCAGAACCATATATGAACTAAGAAAAATGTAGGAATTGAAGTATATACAGCATTTCCAAATCAAAATACTTCTAGCTATCTTTAAAGATATATTCAAAAAAACTATTAATATTGTTCTCCAAAGAATAGGATAATTTGCATATTCCAATACAATTTCTATGGAAATTCTTAATATTTCTTTTAACAGATTACATGTCAAGGTTCTGATTGACAAACCAAATGAGCAAGCACAATTGAGACAACGCAAACTCTTTAGGCAAAGCCTTATTGAGTGCATCATTTTGGCACAGACTAAGGCAAAACCAGCTCTGGCTATTTCCCACATAATTCTGTATGATAAAAGTATAGAATTCTCCCTCCCCATTTTGGTGCTGGTCACATTGTCCAATTAAAGGCAATTGAATTACTATGAGAAAATACTTCTGAAGATCTTAGCCATCTGTTGAAGTGCCCTTGGTTCCCACAGGTTGCTCTCCTGATGTCTGGAGGAGACGACATTCTAATTCCCCCCACCCTCCCCCTTATTTCATTGGCAAGCTGAGAGGGGATAATGGTTGCAACTGCATAAGTCTGCTTCAGAGCTGGACAGTGCATTTCTGAAGCTTTAGAAATACAGTATATGAACTACAAAGTTGAACATTAACCACTGGTTTATATTATATTCAGACACTTGGTTAAATGAAATAATTATCCATAAAATTATGAGAATTCCATTTTCTAGCATTTTTAATATTTCCTGTCTGCACCTCCCTATGTGAAATATAGTTAGAATATTGTCCAATCATATAAACATATGAAGAGATTATTGGACTTGATTCTTTCTTTCTGGGATAGCTCCCACCTGTGGGATCTTGTAAATGCTCAGAATATTTGACATGAACTGACCAATGTAAGCATTATGTCCTGCAACGACAGATATTACATTGTCCTTGACATCACACTTATGGTTTGGGGTGAGCCTTCCCTTTGTAGAGAGAAGCTCCAAGGTAGCCAGATAGATCCATCTTGCCAGGACATAGCTATTGGAGATATAGAAGCTGAGGGTGATATTTGGTAATATCCTGGGATTCTTATTGATTTCTTTGACTGCAAATTCCAAAGCCAAAATATGCCAGTAGTTTTGCATATGGAACCCGAAATAAATGTTAGAACATATCTTTCCAAATTTGTAATTGACTGCATCTTAATTTATGTTTTCTAATTGTATCACACAATATTAGATTATGCCACCCATGATCGCTGAAACAAGTGGGTAAATCAGCATTTAAGGATGGCATTTCTTTGATTATCCAAGACAACTAGGCTGAAGACACAGGGCAAAGTTGTGTAACAATAGATATAAAATGTCCATGAGATTCTCAGTCATCCAGTCATGGTTGTCCCAAAGGTGTTTTTTTTTCTTTTCCAAAAGGCAACTGGACTTTCATTGATTTTATTTCTGAGGCGGTTTCTTGATGAGAAGTGAAACATCTTCAAGTACAAAGTCCAGTTGCCTTTTTGAAAAAAAAAAAAAAAGCATGTTTTGGACAATAGATATAAAACTCACCCTGAAATACTAGATTGTAAAACTGTACTTCTAATACTGTAACACTCTACTTCTACTACCCTAAATATCAGTGATGATGATGGCTAATTGCAAAATGGAATAAATCAACAATAATTACAGAATTTTGCCTTGATGTAGAGGTCCTGATTTAAGTTTATCTTCTACCCTAATATTCTAGTCCACTATTTCCACCTCCTCTTTCTTTACATTGTTCTCCCAAAGAAACCCTGTTTCTCAGGATATTGGAAAAAGAAATTCAAATGCCACTATATTGTACTTTAAAGCCCCTGTCACACTGCACCAACGGATGCAAAGAGGATGTAAAACGGACAAAAAAGCTTGCCATCCGTGGGTTAAGGCGATGTACTCACTGCCTCCATTTTGCTTCCTCTCTATCCGTCCAGCATCCGTTTATTGACGTTTCATCTGATCAGAAAGTTTTGAGCTGCTCAAAACTTTTGCATGGAAAATGTATCCAATTCGTCCGTTCCGCATCCACTATACATCCGCCACGCATCCGTTCTGCATCCGTTACGCATCCACTGCGTATCCGCGCAACTCGCATCCGCTCGGACGCAGGGAGGAAGTGGAACGGACGCAGAACAGATGCAGAACGGATGGAGAACGGATGCAGCACGGAAACAAAGCGTTTAAAATGGAAAAAACATTTGCAGAGGGGACCTATCTCGGATATTAAGGATATCTAGAGGATGCCAAGAGGATGCCTAGAGGATGCAAAGGGACACCTATACTGCCTATAAAAAGGGGGAGCAAGTCGTCTGCATCTCACTTTCAGCCCAGCAGCCCAGCTTTGCAGACCTCTGCAGCCTTCATCTGCCTCTTCCTCTTCCACAGCATCCAGTCATGTCCACCGTGGATTGTAACAAAGTCCTTTCAGCAGCCACCATCATTCTGCAACAGTGTGAAGCCATCTGCAGGATCTGTGAACTCTACTGCGAGAAGAAAAGGAGCCACCCAAAAAGAGCACAGGACGGACTGTACAACAAGCTGATGGTGGAGCTCAGGAGCGAAGACATTCGGGCATTCCAGAACTTCATGAGGATGCCTCCAGCCATGTTTGACGAAGTTGTGCAGCGGTTGACACGCAGGTTGACCAAGACAAACACCAACTTCCATCCCAGCCTTGAACCTGGGCTCAAGGTGGCACTCACTCTGCGCGATCGGCCTCAGGGACCACCAACAGGAGCATGCAGTATGGCTGGAGGGTGCCACCCAACACCATCAGCATTGTGGTCAGAGAAGTGGTGCAGGCCATCATCAAAGAATACCTGGAGGAGCTCCTCCAGTGTCCCTCCACTGAAGAAGGATGGAAGAAAGTTGCAGAGCAGTGGTATCAGAAGTGGAACTTCCCCCACACCATTGGAGCCATGGATGGGAAGCACGTGGCCTGCAAAGCTCTGGCCAACTCAGGGTCCACTTATTTAAACTACAAGGGCTTTTCAGCATCATTCTCTTCGCCATGGTCCATGCTGACTACAAGTTCATGTACATCGATGCTTCAGGCAACGGCTCATGTTCAGATGCCCAGGTATACAACGCCAGTGACCTCAAGGAGGGGCTGGAACGCAACCTCATCATGGGCTTCCCAGATCCAGAGCCCCTGCCCAACGACACACAAGATGTGCCCTACTTCATCGTGGGGGGTGACGCCTTCTCCCTCACAACCTACCTCATGAAGCCCTACACTTCCAAACTCCTCACCCGTGAAGAGAGGATCTTCAACTACAGGCTGTCCAGGACAAGGTGGGTGGTGGAGAACGCCTTGGGCATCCTGGCCAACAGGTTCCAGGTACTTCTCATAACCATGCAGCATTGCCCAGAGACCGTGAGGAGGATCGTGGAAGCTTGCTGCATCCTGCACAGTCTCATGCGCACCTGCTACCCAGTCTTGCAGAACAGGCTCATGGACTTCCAGCAAGGCAATGGGGACATGGAGCCAAGGGAATGGAGGCAAGGGCAAAACCTAATAGACACTGAGGATGTGCAAGGCCCCAACAGAGCCTCACATGAAGGGAAGAAGCAGTGCAACCTCCTGAAACAATGGTGCAACTCCATAGCTGGAGCAATGGAGTGGCAAGACAGGATGGTAGATGCTTCATGGATGCATCCTTGAGCCTGTTTCATAACACTGATGAGATTTTGCCATGTATGTTGGGTGGGCCTACAATGAACAGGGCATTTAATAAAGAGTTGTGTTTGTGTTGACATGTGTGGATGATTGATTACATTGTTATTGATAAAAAAGGGCCATAGGTGTGGCATCTGGGAGGGTGGACCATACAGTCCCACTATGCTTGCACTGGAGGTTTATCTATCCCACAGCTATTACCCATCCCAAAGGTATCCCTGCCCATCCCACTGCTATCTTAACCCATCCCACAAGCTTGCAAAGGCTTAAACCAATTCTAAAAGATTCCACCAAGACTTAATTAAAAAAAAGAAATGAAGCAAGTGTGTGAAGCAAAGATAAACTTTTTTGAACAACAAGCTGTAAAAGGAAAAAGACCCAAGTCAAGTGTCCAAATAAAGTCCACACCCAGTCTCTGGCAGTCTTCATGATCACTCGGAGGTGTGCCCAGTCTCAGGGGTGAAGGGTCCAGGTGCTGTGGAGGTGGTTGCTGCTGCAGTGCTGGTCTGAAGCCCCACTGGGGTGCCTGGCCCCGAGAGGACAACAGGTGACGGTGTGTTGAGAAAGCTCTCGGATAGCTGGCTCAGACCCATGATGCTGAGAGGTCCTTCCTCCATGCCATGGGGTGTCAGCCCCAGTACCAATGAGAGATGTACTGAGGCCGGGCTTGGCTGTGGGGTGGTGGAAGGAGTAGTGTAGTGGGGCTGTCTGGTCTGCAGCTGGGTGAGGACTGGCATTGGTGGCATCGCTGTCGTCGGTGGCATCATTGTCGTGGGTGGCATCGGTGGTATCAGTGGAACCGGTGGCAATGGTGTCGCCCGATGACTCTGTGCCTGGACTGGGAAGGGCTGCTGCCTGTGTTCCTGGACCTCCTGGTAGCCATAGCCCTGGTAGGTGAGGGGCTGTGGGAAGCCTTGGAATTGGAGGAAAATCACCTGGGGTGGAGGAGCAGACCTGGGCTGGGTGGGAGCAGGTTCCTCTGGATCTGGAGGGTTGTGAAGGAGCTCAGTGATCCGGTCCTTCACCCCCTGGTACTGGGCTTCCTCCATGTTCCTGAGGGTCTGGTTGACATAGGTGAGGAAGGGCTTGCGGTTGGAGGATGAGGAGTCGGTGTGGACCAGCTGAGAGAGGAGATCTACGCTGGTCTGGATTGTGTCCCTGATCTCCAGCAGGACAGTGTGGCTCTGTCCCTCCTGCTGTCTGGCTCTCTGCCTTTCTGTGGAGGTGGAGCTGGGGGGGGTGGATGCGGGTACGACTATGGTGGACTCAATGTCTCCTTTCTCCCACCGCACCAGGGAGTCCTCCACGCGCTCCACCACGGTTACAACACCTGTCCGTGGGTTCTCCGCCGTGGCACGCTCCACAGAATCCTGCCTGGAGACAGGGACTTACTCTCGGCAGGAAGAGGACTGGCTCTCAGCAGGCTGCTGGAGAGAGAGGGTTGTGAGAGGGGCTCCTGGTGCTCCTCGGTGGCAGATCTTACCCTCCAGGAAGCTGCACCTGGCCATGACGTAGGTCTCTCTGTCCGTCAGCTTAACCGTGGCCTGGCCAGATTTCTTCAGATGCAGCTTCCCGTACCAGGTTTGCATATGCTTCCACCAGCCAAGGAGCACCTCCAAAGTGTAACCCATACTCTCCGCCCTCACTCTCCAAGCAGCCTGCTTCAGGTGGGTGTCCCTGTACAGCCGGTGTCCCTTCCATCACAGATAGTCATTCTCTCTAAGTCACTCCAGCACCTCATCCTCGTGTTCCTCCTCAATGAAGTATTGCCTCCTCTCCCGTCCCCGCATACACCTCTTCCTCCCTTTGGCAGGATCAGATGGGCCCTCATCAGAGGGGCTCCCAGGTGGTAGGGGCTGCTTCTCCACACCACCAGCAGCAGCAGCACCAACAGGATCATCATCATCATCATCATCATCATCATCATCATCACCACCACCAGCAGGATCATCATCATCATCATCATCAGCAGCAGCAGCAGCAGCAGTAGCAGCACCAGCAGCACCAGCAGGACCAGGATCAGCAGAAGCAGAGTAAGCACCAGCAGCGCCAGGAAGACCAGGAGCACACGCAGGACCAGGAGCATGAGCAGGACCAGTAGCACGAGCAGGACCAGCAGGTAAAGCAAGACCAGGAACACGAGCAGTACGAGCAGTATGAGCAACTCCACGAGCACGAGCAGGATGAGCAGGACCAGTAGGACTAGGAGCAGGTTCAGCAGAGTACGCAGCAGCAGAATCACCACCGCCAGGAGCAGCTTCATCAGAGTATGCAGCAGCAGAAGCACCACTGCCAGGAGCAGCTTCAGCAGAAGCTCCAGCACCAGAAGAGCGAGCCCGAGCATCAGAAGCCCCAGCAGAAGCAGAGTCAGGAAAGGGGGCGGGAGGGTTGCCCTGTCCCTCTTGGCAGGGATGGCGGCAAGTTGCTGAGGCTTTCGCTCCTTGCCCATGGTTGTGGGGTTGCTGGCAGGGAGGCTGGAAGGGAGGCTGGCAGGCACCAATGCTGGCAGAAAGGCTGGCACCAAGGCTGGCACCAAGGCTGGCAGGCAGGCACCAAGGCAGGCTGGCAGAAAGCCTGTCAGGAAGCCTGTCAGGAAGGCTGGCAGGGAGGCTGGAAGGCAGGCTGGTAGCAAGGCTGGCAGGCAGGCAGAGAGCAAGGCTGGCAGGGAGGCTGGCCAGGAGGCTTGGAGGCAGGCTGGCAGCAAGGCTTGCAGGCAGGCATGCAGGCAGGGCAGGCAAGGACTCGATGTATCCAGCAGCAGGTCTTTCCTCTGAATGCTGGCCACGTGCGAGCTGCTTCCCTTTATATCCACATGGCTTACACAATGCATCCCCCCCGCATGCGCAATTAACACTCGACATCTGTTAGGCTTCCGCTGTGCATCCGCTCTGCATCCGCTCTTTCCGTTCCGCGTCCGCTTTGCTGAGCCCCCCCGGAAGCCTAGCGGATGTGCCATCCGCTCTCATCCGCTTTCTTCCACTGGGCTTCCGTTCCGCATCCACTTTCCATCCGCCCTGTGTCCTCCCTCCGTCTGTGTTATCTGCTCTGGTTATGCAAATTTTTGCCCCTTTTGAGAGCGGATAACAAAGGATGGAACATTTTCCTCGTCCGTTGTGTCTGTTTTGCATCCGTTGGGCAGTGTGACAGGGCCTTAACGCAGAAATTTCTGAGTACCATTAATACAATATTTGCATGTAAGACTAACTGCTGTCATGCATAGCTTTATGGTTGATCATTGTTATGAAGCAATAATATATTAATACATACATTTATTTCTTTTGTACTTCACTTCGTCAATTACATGATAAAGAATTGTACTACAATTAAACTAATTTCTAGTATAATGGCATCAAGAAGGGTATTAGAAACTATTTAAAAACATAATGGAAAATAACTTGCATAGTAGAAATCAGATAATAATTACAGTAATAACAATCTTATTAAGCAGAGTGATAAATAATAGTGCAGCATAAACCACCTCAAATTCATCCTATACCCCAATTCAATCATGCCACAAATTTTAGCTATTTCTGCATTTGCATTATTTAAAACAATGAATTGCATACATGAAATCATCAACCAGTTCATTTGATGGATTTGTTGTGAATGTCACTTTTTCAAAAAACATGTAAATTTGGGAAGAAATGCCAGCAATGACCAAATATTCTGAGTGATATTGTTTGTGCTTAATAAGAGGTGGGTTTTGTACAAAACATTTACCAAGCAGATTATCATATTCTGCATTCAAGAACAATATTGATAAAAATGCATGGAATAATATCGTCTTGCAGACCAATGTGTCTTTAAGCCACCTGTTCACTCTATTAGAATTACAAATTTGAAATAAGACCACCATTAAGTTTTTTTTAAATCAGAGGTGTACTGTTAAACTTCAGAAGGAAAGCTCTTTGTCCTCCTATTATACTTCAGGAAAATAAAGAATATTATATTTTTGTTGTTGAAATGCATTACTTTTTAATATTTTCTGTAACTCTTGAGAGATTGAAAATAATAATGGGTAATTGATAATTGTACAGCTCCATACATGCTCAAATTCATGTCCCAATTATGATATACAGGGACTTGTAAACTGGACTTAAGGAAAATTAATAATGGCAGGTGGAAAAAAACAACTCCAATATCTATCTTTTGTTTTCCATGTGATAAACCAGAATAACAGAATTGGAAGGGGTCTTGGAGGTTTTCTAGTCCAACTCCCTACTTAGGCAGGAAACCCTGAACAGTGTGTCAATTTTTTTCTTAAAAACATTCAGTGTTGAAGTATCCACAGCTTCTGGAGGCAAGTCCTTCCATTGATTAATTGTTCTAACCATCAGGAAATTTTCCTAGTTCTAGGTTGCTTTTCTCCTTCATTACTTTCCATTCATCTTCAAGCAGGAGACCCTATACCTTTTCAGACAAATGGTTGTCCATTCTCTTCTTAAAAACCTTCATTATTGCAGCACCCACAATTTCTAGAGGCAAGCTGTTCAACTGACTAATAGCTCAAACTTTCAGTTAGTTCTAGGTTGGTTCTTATTAATTTACCTTCATTGCTTCTTGTTCTACTTTCAGAATAGATTTATTCCATCTTATTTATGGAAGTCTCTCAGATATTGGAACATGCTATTGTGTCATCATTAATTCTTCTTTTATTAAAACAGATAAATTCAAATAGAAATTCCATTCATCATTAATTGAACAACAAATTAATTGAACAACAAACAATGACTCCTGAGCCTATGCTGTGAGAGGAAGAGGACCTGGAAGATGAGGGAGAGGAACTGGCAATGCCTTCCACCCCAGAACCTTCCTCCCTGGTAATGCCTCAGGTTCCATCAGATGACTGAGAGGAACAACCTGAGATGAACCAGGAGGAAGGCATGTCGGAGCAGCCTCTGACAGGGAGTGAAGAGGAAAAGTCTTGGCTTGACCCCAAGCAGTGTCATAGGGACAAATGCATGCAGCAACGTAGGAGGCGCGGGAGGGTCAGAGAGTGAGCTGAGTCACTGAGCCACACCCTACGGGGGATAAAAGTGGGTGTGCTTTCTCCTTAAACTTTGTACGGGACAAAGTTTAACTTAAGGCTAGGTCCCACTGGCCAACGGATGCAAAACATATTCAAAAAGGACACAGCGGATGAACAAAATTTTGGGGGTGGCTCCATCCATTGTTATCCACTCCAAAAAGTGCCCCAAATTTGCATAAACAGAACAGAAAAGAACGGAAAGGAATGGAGAGGGTAGTATGTAGTGGGGATGTTAAATGTATGTTCGTAGGAAGCCTAGCGGATGACAGCGGATGGAAGCGGATGACACAGCCAAAGGCCTTCCGGGGGAGAATTGTGAAGCAGACTCATAGCGGAAGGGGCGGATGCATAGCGGATGAAGCGGATGCATCACGGATGCCTACAGGAAGCAAAGCAGATGCATAGCGCATAGCAGATGCATAGCGGATGCAAAGAGTTCACTGCACATGTGGGGAGTATGAATTGCGTCAGCTCCACGGATATAAAAGGATGCAGCTCACAAGCAGTCAGCATTCAGAGGAAAGACGTGCTGCCACAGACATCTTCGAATAACACCATGGTTCGTCAGTCAGGGAAGAAGAGGAAGCCAATGCCTACTCCTGCCAGCCCTGGTAAGAAGGACAGAACCACCATCCCACCCCCTGGCACTGACTCTGAAGCTGCTGCTGCTTCTTCTGCTGCTGGTGCTGCTGGTGCTTCTGCTGCTGGTGCTGCTGGTGCTGCTGGTGCTTCTCCTGCTCCTGGGGCTGCTGGTGTTGCTGCTGCTGGTGCTTCTCCTGCTGCTGCTGCTGCTGTGGTGGACCAGCCTAAAGACCCTCAAAGCCCTGCTGCTCAAGCCCCTGAAGGCCCTGCTGCTGAAGCCCCTGGCAGAGGGAGGAAGAGGCAAGGGAAGGAGAAGGGAGAGAGGAAACAGTACAACTTTTCCGAGGAGCATGAGGAGGAGGTGCTGGAATGGCTGAGGGAGAACAAGTACCTGTGGAGAAAGGGCCACAGACTCTATCGTGACACCAGGAAGAAGCAGGCAGCTTGGAGAGACAAGGCAGAGAGCCTGGGGTACACTGCAGATGTACTCCTGGGATGGTGGAAGCACATGCACACCTGGTATGGCAAGCTACACCTCAAAAAATCTGGGCAGGCCCTGGTCAAGCTCACTGACTGGAAGATGTATGTCATGGCCAAGTGCAGCTTCGTGGAGGATGAGATCCGCCACCGAGGAGCAGCCCCTCTGACAACCCTCTCCCTCAGGCAGCCCACAGAGAGCCAGTCCTCTTCCAGCCAGGGGCCAGCTAGCCTGTCCAAGCAGGTGTCTTTGGAGGGACCCACGGCAGAGACCCCCCTGACAGCTGCACTCCCCATGCCGGAGAAGGTGGAGGATCCCCTGTCACAAATGGAGCAAGAAGTGGCAGCCATCAGAGACCAACCAACCCCCAGACGGGAGGCCCAGAGCCACACTGTCCTGTTGGAGATCAGCGGCACAATCAAGACCAGCACAGATCTTCTCTCTCAGCTGGTCCACAGGAACATACCATCCTCGAACCGGAAGCCCTTCATCACCTACGTGAGCCAGACCCTCATGGACCAGCCTGAGGCCCAGTACCAGGTGATGAAGGAGAAGATAACAGCACTTCTGCACAACCTTTAAGGCCCAGGTGAAACTGCTCCTACCCAGTCCATGTCTGCTCCTCCACCCCAGATGATGTCACTGCCTTTCCATGGCTTTCAATAGCCCCACATCTCCCAAGGCTACGAGTACCAGGACTTCCCACAGCAGAGGCAGCCCTTCCCAGTCCAGGCCCAAGTCCATTGCACGCCACAGATGCCTCACCTCGCCCAGCTGCAGACCAGATAGCCCCACTACACTCCTCCTTTCTCCACCCCACAGCCAAGCCCCTCAACAGACAATCTGTCATCAGTCTTGGGCCTGACATCCCAGGTCCTTGATGAAGGGCCCTTCAACCTCACAGGACTGAATCAGCTCTCTGAGAGCTTCCTGAACACACCATCTCCTGTTGTACTCTCGGGGCCAAGCACCCCCAAGGCGCCTCAGACCAGAACTCCAGCCACAGCCACCTCCACAGTCCCTGCCCACTTAACAGCTGAGACCATGGACATGCCTCAGAGTGACTTAGAATAGTGTCAGAGACTGAGTTGTTACTTGTTCACTTTATCTTTGCTTAAGACACTTTACTTGGTTCATTTTGCTTTTTTAATAAAGTCATACAGTTTACTTAAGACAGTTATTAATAAAGGTTATCTTTGCTTCACACATTTGGTTCATTTTATTTACTTAATAAAGTGTTGGTAAAAACTTTGAAAAAAGGGTGAAGCCTTTGCATGCTTGTGGGATGGTTAAGGATAGTTGTGGGATGGGTAAGGGTAGCTGTGGGATGAGTAAGGATACTTGTGGGGTGGATAAGGATAGTTTTGGGATAGGTAAGGATAGTTGTGGGATAGGTAAGGATAGTTGCGGGATAGGTAAGGATAGTTGTGGGATAGGTAAAGATAGTTGTGGGATAGGTAAGGATAGCTGTGGAATAGATAAACCTCCAGTGCAAGCATAGTGGTACTGTATGGTCTATCCTCCCAGCTGCCACACATATGGCCCTTTTTTACCAATAAGAATTTATTCATTGATCAACACATTTCAAAATAAACAAAGCTCTTTATTAATGCCATATTCATTGTAGGGCCACTCAACATACATGGCAC
Organism: Laticauda colubrina; assembly: GCA_015471245.1. Lineage (NCBI taxonomy): Eukaryota > Metazoa > Chordata > Lepidosauria > Squamata > Elapidae > Laticauda > Laticauda colubrina. The sequence continues at coordinate 1,597,718 of BLBF01000070.1, forward strand.
AATCTCATCAGTGTTATGAAACAGGCCCAAGAAAGCATCCATCAACAATCTATCATCCTGTCTTGCCACTCCACTGCTCCAGCTGGGGAGTTGCACCAGTGTTTCAGTAGGTTGCGCTGCTTTTTCCCTTCATGTGAAGCTCTTTTGGGGCCTTGTACATCCACAGTGTCTATCAGGTTTCGTCCTTGCCTCCATTCACCAGGATCTATGTCCCCATTCCCTTATTGACGGTCCACAAGCCTGTTCTGCAAGACTGGGTAGCAGGTGTGCATGAGATTGTGCAGCATGCAGCAAGCTTCCACGATGCTCCTCACAGTTTGTGGGCGATGCTGCATGGTGGTCAGAAGTACCTGGAACCTGTTGGCCAGGATGCCAAAGGCGTTCTCCACCACCCATCTTGCCCTGGACAGCCTGTCGTTGAAGATCCTCTCTTCACGGGTGAGGTATCTTGAACTGTAGGGATTCATGAGGTAGGTTCTGAGGGAGAAGGCGTCATCACCCACGATGAAGTAGGGAATATCTTGTGTGTCATTGGGTAGGGGGTCTGGATCTGGAAAACCCATGATGAGGTTGCATTCCAACCCATCCTTGAGGTCATTGGCGTTGAATACATGGCTATCTGAAGCTGACCCTTTGCCTGAAGCATCGATGTAGATGAACTTATAGTCAGCATCATCCATGGCAAAGAGGATGACAATGAAGAAGCCCTTATAGTTGTAATAAGAGGACCCTGAGTTGGCTGGAGCTTTGCAGGCCACGTGCTTCCCATCTATGGCTCCAATGGTGTGGGGAAAGTTCCACCTCTGATACCACTGTTCTGCAACTTTCCTCCAACCTTCTTCAATGGTGGGACAATGGAGGAGCTCCTTCACATATTCTTCGATGATGGCCTGCACCACTTCTCTGACCACTTTGCTGATGCTGTTGTGTGGCACCCTCCATGCATACTGCATGTTTTTGTATGTGGTTCTAGAGGCCAGGTGCCGCAGAGTCAGTGCCACCTTCAGTCCAGGGTCCAGATTGGAATGAAAGTTGGTACTTGGCTTGGTCAACCTGGGTCTCAGATGTTCTACAATTTCATCAAATATGGCTGGTGGCATCCTAATGCACTGCTGGAATGCACGAGGGTCTTCATTCCTCTGCTCCACCATCAGCTTGTCATACAGTCCAAACTCCATTCTTCTCCCGATCCATCCTCTGACCCACACAGCTCTTGAATGTCTCCTTCTTCTCCTGTGTAGAAAAGGTGAAACAGTCTGAACAGGGATTGGTTCTGGTGTTTAATGATGGCAGCTACCATTAGGACTGTGTGATGATCCATGGTGGAGAACAATGGATGATGTGGAAGAGCAAGACCAAGGGTGAAGAGGTCTGTACACCATGGCTGCTGGACTGATAGTGAGATCCAGGTGATTTCCTCAGCCTTTTTAAAGGAAATATCGGTTTTCCGCTTGGTGCCCTTCCACATACTCTTGACATACTGCAGACATCCTAAATATATGAGATACATCCCAGATACAAACGTTTTGTCCATTTTAATGCTTTATATATGAGATGCATCCGCTTACATCCTTTCTATTTCCGTGCTACTAATGCTGTGTGGATGTTCCATGTACCTTTTGTTTCCTCCCTCTTTCCATTTTCAGCTGCAGCAGATGTGAGTTGAGGGGATGTCCAGAGGATGCCGAGAGGATACAGCAGATGTTTAACAGATGATTACAGACATAGAACATTTGTTGCCCGTATATGTCGTGGATGTACATCATACGCGGCCGAAAGTTCATCTGCTCAAAACGTTTTGTGCAGCTCAAAACTTATTGCACAGATGAAATCTCAGTGGAAGAATGCTCAAAGGATAGAGGGTATGAAACACGTATGCAATGAGTACACAACAGATTCATCGCGTTTTCCAACGGATGGCAAGCTTTTTTTCCATTTTACATCCTCTTTTCCAATGGATGGTAAGCTTTTTTTCCATTTTACATCTTCTTTTCATCCGTTGGTGCAATGGGACATGGGCTTTACTTTAGACTTTATTCATGACTATGTTGGAAGAACGATTGTTTTGTGGACTGCTTGTGCTTTGTGAAGTAAAAGACCCAATTCCTTCTGTGTGAGTAAGACTTTGATTTTCAATTGCTGCCAGCTCGGACTTGGCATTCAGGACGTAGTGGGATGCCAAGAATGTTATCAGTTACAGAGGATTTGCTCTGCAAAGTTTGAGCCAACTTGCCTGTCTGTGTTTGTGTGTGTGTATAATCCCTTACCTTTTGGGGGAAAGGGAAGGGTAGACAGAACAACAAATTAATTAAAATAATTGAATTAAATTTGGATCTCACCCTTTAAAAATGTCAACTACTCTAAACTAAAATAATAAGCTAAAGTACTAGTGGTGTTTGAATTTTGGTTGATGTGCATTTTTATCACCAATATCTTTATTTTGGGTACATAGCTATTGCACTAGTATCAGCATTTTATTTGCTATTTCTATGGGGCTTCAGTTTTCACTACTTTTTTCCATTTGATGGTAAGGTTGACACAATTGTCAAGTCCATATTCCATTCTTTATATGAAAAGTGCTGAGTAGTCATATTTTTTTACACTTGAACAGCTGCCCACTCAGATGATTGAAAGCTAAAATTTTTCATTATCAGAGATGAGATAGATGAAGCTTTCGACCTGTTGGAAATGACTCTAGATAACAAGAACTTGGATCGGTGAAAACACAAAAAAAATATTTCTAAGCTTAAATCAAAGGATACAAAAGGGAAAAAGCTGTTTTCATAGAGCAAATAGGATCTTAGGTAGGATCTTAGCTTATCTCAACATGAGGTTTGAGCCAAGAACCACACCTTGAGATTTCAGAACATTACATTTTATAGTCTTTCAATCCTGACACCCCCATGTCCCTCCTACATTAAGTCCAGTGACTGAGCACAGCTAATCTGAAATGCCTTATGGAGACAACATCATCTCCTTCAATACCTCCCAATGACCACACATCACATATATTGCCAAAATTGTTTTTTCTTATCTTACTTGGCATTAAGGAATGTCCCTTCATTGGGGCCTCTTTCTAATGGTCCGAGAACAAAGAAATGTCTATTTCTAACACCACATTGTTATATATTAGTGTTACATTCAGCACATCTTTTCTCCAGCCATCTTAGAACAACATAATGATTATATGCATATTTACCTATTCAAAATAAAAGTCTGGTTATAACTTAAATTCACAATGTGCCAAGATTAAACTAAAACAGATGCTTTAAAAAACAAAATCTGACTTGCAACTATGAATCCCAGAGTTGTTTGTTGGCTTCAAACGAAGGATTGCTGGAAGTCTGACACTAACTTCAGTTGTTCAAGGAAGTTAGGGTAATGTTTTTCTTTTATTATCTCTTCTCCAATTGTCCTTCAAATTGATACTTTAGTCTTTTGTCACGTCAAATGAGTGTGTGAATTGTCTTGACAATTTGAGATACATACCAATTCCTAGAGGAAATAGGGGTGGCATTACTTCATACAGGATGATGTAATTGATTGCAGGTACATATTTAATAATGAGTAAATGTATCAGAAAATATATTTATAGAAGGATTACATCAAGATAGCAAATTTCAAGAGAGCAACTGTCTTCTTAAGGCCCGGTCCCACTGGCCAACGGACGCAAAACGTATGCATAAAGGACACAGCGGACGAGCAAAATTTCAGTGGTGGCTCCATCCATTGTCATCCACTCCAAAAAGTGGTGAAAATTTGCATAAACAGAACTGAAAAGAATGGAAAAGAACGGATGTAGGTAGTATGTAGCGGGGATGTTAAAAGGATGTTCATAGGAAGCCTAGCAGATGAAAGCGGATGTAAGTGGATGACACCTCCGAAGGGGACCCAGGGAGAATTTTGAATAGGATGCATAGCGGAAGGGGCGGATGCATAGTGGATGAAGCGGATGCATCACGGACACCTATAGGAAACAAATGGGATCCCGCACAGATGTATATCGGATGCAAAGCATTCACTGCCCATGCGGGGAGTATGAATTGCATCAGCTCTGCAGATATAAAAGGATGCAGCACACACGCAATCAGCATACAGGGGAAAGATGTGCCGCCACATACATCTTGCAGGAACACCATGGTTCGTCAGTCAGGCAAAAAGAGGAAGCACGTGCCTACTCATTCAAGCCCTGGCAAGTTGAAGAAGGCCAGAACCAGCATCCCAGCCCCTGGCACTGACTCTGAAGCTGCTGCTGCTGCTGTGGTGCACCAGCCCCAAGGCCCTCAAAGCCCTGCTGCTGAAGGCCCTGCTGCTCAAGCCCCTGAAGGCCCTGCTGCTGAAGGCCCTGCCAGAGGGAGGAAGAGGCAAGGGAAGGAGAAGGGAGAGAGGAAACAGAACACTACTTCCAAGGAGCATGAGGATGAGGTGCTGGAATGGCTGAGGGAGAACGAGTACCTCTGGAGAAAGGGCCACAGACTCTATCGGGACACCAAAAAGAAGCAGGCAGCTTGGAGAGACATCGCAGAGAGCCTGAGGTACACTGCAGAAGTACTCCTTAGATGGTGGAAGCACATGCACACCTGGTATGGCAAGCTACACCTCAAGAAATCCGGGCAGGCCGCTGACAAGCTCACTGACCAGGAGATGTACATCATGGCCAAGTGCAGTTTCCTGGAGGGTGAGATCCACCACCAAGGAGCAGCCCCTCTGACAACCCCTCTCCCTCAGACAGCCCAAAGACAGCCAGTCCTCTTCCAGCCAGGAGCCAGCTAGCCTGTCCAGGCAGGTGTCTTCAGAGGGCCCCACAGCAGAGACCCCCCTGACAGCTGCACTTCCCATGCCAGTGGACTTGGAGGATCCCATGGAGGATGACGCCTTGCTGTCACAAAAGGAGGAAGAAGCAGCAGCCACCAGAGGCCAACCCACCCCCACCCCCAGCTCCAGAGGAAGCAGGCAGAGAGGCAGAGTGGAAGGCCAGGACCACAGTGTGCTGTTGGAGATCAGGGACACAATGAACACCAGCACAGAACTTCTCTCTCAGCTGGTCCACTGCGACATACCACCCTCGGACCGGGAACCCTTCATCACCTATATGAGCCAGATCCTGAGGGAGCGGCCTGAGGCCCAGTACCAGGTGGTGAAGCAAAAGATCACAGCAGTTCTGCACAACCCTCAAGGCCCAGCTGAAGCTGCTCCTACCCAGTCCAGGTCTGCTCCTCCACTCCAGGCAATGTCACAGCCCTTCCACGGCTTTCAACAGCTCCTTACCTATCAAGGCTATGACTACCAGGACTTCCCACAGCAGAAGCAGAACTTCCCAGTCCAGGCCCAGGTTCACCACAGATGCCAGTCCTTACCCAGCTTCAGACTAGATAGCCCCACTACACTCCTCCCAACCCTTCTCCACCCCACAGCCAACCCCGTCAATGGATAATCTGTCATCAGTATTGGGCCTGACATCTCAAGTCCTTGACGAAGGGCCTCTCAACCTCACGGGACTGAGTCAGCTCTCGGATAGCTTCCTGAACACACTACCACCTGTTGTACCCTCGGGGCCAAGCACCCCAATGGTGCCTCAGACCTGCACTCAAGCCATAGCCACCTCCACAGTCCCTGCCTGCTTAGCAGCTGAGACCATGGACATGACTCAGAGTGAGTCATGAGAATAGTGTCAGAGACTGAGTTGTTTACTTGTTAAGTTTATCTTTGCTTAAGACACTTTACTTGGTTCATTTTGCTTATTTAATACAGTCATAAAGTTTTCCTAAGAAAGTTTATCTTTGCTTAAGACACTTAATACAGTTTACTTGGTTCATTTTGCTTATTTAATAAAGTCATAAAGTTTACCTAAGAAAGTTAATAAAGTTTTTCTTTGCTTAAGACACTTAGTTAACTTGGTTCATTTTGTTTATTTAATAAAGTGTTGGTGAAAACTTTGAAAAAATGGTTAAGCCTTTGCATGCTTGTGGAATAGATAAGGATAGTTGTGGGATAGATAAATCTCCACTACAACCATAGTGGGACTGTATGGTTCACCCTCCCAGTGATCCAGATGATTTTCTCCCCTTTTTTATAGAAAATATTGGTTGTCTGCTATGGGGTCTTCTCCATACTTGATACATACTGTAGACATCCTAAACATACGAGATACATCCCAGATACAAATGCTTTGTCTGTTTTGAATATTTTATGTACGAGATGCATACGCTTACATCCTTTCTATTTCCGTGCTACTAATGCTGTGTAGACGGTCTGTGTACCTTTTGTTTCTTCCCTCTTTCCATTTTCAGCTGCAGCAGATGTGAGTTGAGGGGATGGCCAGAGGATGCAGAGAGGATACAGCGGACGTTTAACGGAGGATAACGGACATAAAACATTTGTTTCCCGTATGGATGTACATCGTACAAAGTTCATCCGTTCACAAAGTTTTGTGCAGCTGAAAACTTCTTGCGTGGATGAAATCTCGCTGGATAGATGCTCAAGGGATAGAGCGTATGAAACACATATGCAGTGAGTACACAATGGATTCATAGTGTTTTCCAATGGATGGCAAGCTTTTTTTAACGTTTAACATCCTTTTGCATCCGTAAGTGCAGTGGGAGCGGGTCTTTAAAGCTATAATATACTGTTCTCTTCACCTACACTTTATTTTTGATTTTTCTTATTTCTTACATATCTTCTCTATTCAGAGTTTTGCAGCATTAATTCAGTGCCAGAAAAATAAACACAGATAGCTAATGCTTCATTTAAAATCTTTATAAACATAATAAGTAGATTTTACAAACCATTTGTAAATTTCTCCAACATGGAGCAAACTCAGAGAGAAACATGTTGCAAGTCCAGAGCAGAACTCTAATTTTCAGTTAGCAAGAAAGCTAGTTTCATCTTCTTCAATAGAAAGACTCAAAGCTTAACATAACTTCAGAGCTGCAGAGCTTAATACAGAGGCACACTTAGGCTACTTCTAGTCTCAGTTTCCAAACTGTCCTCATTGGCTGATATAATTACTACGCCTATTGATTGGATGACCTTGTTACTAAGCTCTATTCCAGTTCATGAATATACTCTGACATTCTTTATATCTAGAATGTATTGCATCTGCTCAGAAATGGACAACAAATATTAGAGGCATATTTTAGGGTTGTAACTTTATCAATGTTATCAGTAAACAATTGGAGTTTTTGCAGACATCAAGCAGCTGTGTCATTATTCAAAACTGAGTTGATAAGTATCTATATAGTACATTCTGAAAGATGCTGACCAAAGAAAAATGTGGAATTTGAGCTGTGGTGGCAGAATGGTTAGAATGTAAGTATTGCAGGCTAATTCTGCCAACCGCCAGCAGTTTGATCCTAATCAGCTCAGGGTTGACTCAGGTGTCAATCCATCTGATGTTGGTAAAATGAGGATCCAGATTGTTGGGGGCTGACTCTGTAAACTGCTTAGGGAAGGCTGTAAAGCACTATAAAGTAGTATATATGATAAGTTTTGTAGAAATAATATCTAAGTTTATTTCTATTGCTATATATAAAAGGTAAAGCATTGTTTTGAAGAAAGAGAAAGAATTACAGAAATAAACTAAATTGGTCAAATAGAAGAATTTTGAATATGCAGATTAACTAGAAAAACATATAATTTATCGACTTAAAAAGAGAAACACAAACATTATCAGCAATAAAGGAAGGAAACAAGCTGTTATATTAAAGATTGGTAATAATAGAAGAATTGATAGTTTTCTTGAAGGAACTTGAGGTCAACATTGATGAAGTTGCTATGAATAATTATATTGAAAAGTAGGATATCAGAGAATACACCAACATAGACAAATATTAAACACACCTATTACTGTTAAAGAAATGAAAAGGCTTTCTATGTTGGAGACATATTTTCTTACAATAAGAAAAATGGTATGGTATGGTATTGAGTTCCTCTTTGAAGGAGAAGGGTCATGCAGAAATGTGATAAACAAAGAAACAAAGTATGGTTCGTAGAGATTAATTCAATTGTTTAAAGAAGCAGCATGGATTATTCAGTGAAGCCAGAATATAACCCAGCTGATATATTTACAAATTGCTGGAAGGATAAAATTTGATCAAAAAAAGGGACACTGAGAAAAATGACAAAATCTGAATGCTTCTATCAATTAATTTTATTTATGGCCAAAAGGCTCCAAAGTAAGTTATAGGCAATCTAAATCTGGCATAGGATAAAACAATACAACAATTCAACAACGGAAATATTTAAAAATATTACATAATAGATTTTAAACTCCAGTTTACTGATTATTCATTAAAAGGCATGTTTTTTTTTTTTAATTTTTTATTAATTTTCTACAAATAGACAAACGTACAAAACATTAAAAACATCTACTCTCATATATACTTCCGGTGTATCGGTTGGTTCATCAGTTTTGTGCATTCATTTTATAGTGTCAATTACAGTTATATTGCATAACCACTCATATTGTCAATCCATATTCTAATATTACTAAAAAAAAATAAAAAAATCTTTTTCTGACTATACTTTTAATCATTCATGGTTTGTGGGATAACAATACTTCAAACAGTTTATTCTATAACTTATCATATAATCATAACAAATCAATCCTAAAAACCCTTCATATATATAATACTTGTTTTGTTCGGAAAACACACGAGGTAGACCGGGTTCCAACAACAAATACTTTTATTATAACCAATCAGTAACGGAACGCCGGCTGAAGCCGGGGCCAGCCTTTTTATACAGGCTGGCTTGCCTGCTTGCAGCCAATGGCAGTTATTTGGATTTGCCGCCTTTTTGGCAGCTCTTTGGATTGGTTCCTAGTGAACCAATCCACTGTTCTTTTTCTTAGCCAATCCGGTTTGTAGATTTGGAGTCATCCACTTTACATACAGAACACCCCTCCCCCCTTAGTTCAGTCCTATGTGGTGACGTAGTCTCGCAGGTAGGTGGGGCTTTTCCGGACTCGATTTGACCTGCGCGGTTCATTTTCAGTGAAGACTTCGACCGGTTCGGATGGGGCTGCTGTGTCGTCCGTCCTACTCCCTGGAACCGTCTGGAAGGGTGAGTCAGCCATTTTACCGCCGCCTGAGTTTCTTAGGCCGGCGGTTTTGCCGCTTCCTCCTGTTTCCTCGGGGCAGGTCGAGCTGGCTTGGCTGGCCCCTTCCAATGGTATCTTTCCGTGGGTCTCTTCAAACAGTGAGTCTTTTGTTGGCTCTTTTTGATCGTATTGAATGTTAGGTTTATTTATTTGAATGTTAGTTTTAGTTTTAAACAGTTCTTTATTTGTTTCTCGTCTTTCCCCCCCCACCTTGGTTTGCATTTCGCCGGGTTTTTTTGTGAATGTCTGTAAGTCTGTGGTTCTTTCTATAATTCGAGATCGAAGCTGGTCTATGTGCCGCTTCCATTCCCTGCCATCGTCTAATTTAACTCAGTAGGATTTGGGGCCTGTAATTTGGATAATTTGTCCTGGTAGCCATACCGGGTCCCCGGTGAAGTTTTTTGCGTATACCAAATCGTCTGTTTCGAATTGTCTGAACCGTGTTGAGGAGTCAGGGGGGTTTTCTGGGGTAAAATTTGGGTGTAACCTATCCAGGTGAGATCTTAATTTTCGCCCCATTAGTAGTTCTGCTGGTGATTTATTTGTTATAGTACTGGGCGTTATGTGCTGGAGTGTGAGCAAACGGTTTACTTTTTGTTGGATATCTCCAGCGTCCATTCGTTCCAACCCTTCTTTGGTAAACCGGACCATTCTCTCAGCCCTGCCGTTCGCAGCCGGGTGAGCCGGCGCGGCTAGTGCATGTCTTATACCTAGGGAGGCTAGGTATTGCTCAAATGGTATGCTGGTTAGCTGTGGCCCGTTATCTGAGACGAGAATGTCCGGTATGCCATGGGTGGCAAACAGGCTGTCTAGTTTTTTTATTACGGCTTCTGTTGTTGTTGATGGCATAATTTTTACTTCAAGCCAATTGGAATAGGCATCAACGACAATCAGAAAGGTATGCCCCTTGGTAGGCCCCGCGAAGTCAATGTGTATTCTTGACCACGGTCCTCGAGGGGTTTCCCAGTCCTTAACAGGTGCCTTTGGTGGGGATGGTCTAATTGCCTGGCATTTGTGGCATGAGCTTACCCAATACTCTATGTCCTTATCAATACCCGGCCAACACACATAACTTCTGGCAAGGCTTTTCATCTTAACCATTCCCGGGTGCCCTTCATGTAACAGCATAAGTACCTTGGGCTGTAGTTTAGCAGGGATTACTACCCGATCACCCCACAACAAACACCCCTTTTGGATAGAAAGTTCAGTCTGTCTGGACCGGAAAGGTTTAAAGTTTTCAGTTTTTTGATTCTCCGGCCAGCCTTTACCTACCCAGCTAAGAACGCGGGCAGTCAATGAGTCTTTCGCGGTGGCTCTGGCGACATCATACGCTGATATGGGTAGATCGGGGCAAGTCTCGATTTGTAGTGTTGTCATCGCTGGTGCCGGGTCTGCGTCGGTTGCTGGTAAGGGCGCTCTGCTCAAAGCGTCCGCATGGGAAATTTGTTTCCCTGGCCGGTGTGTCAGAGTGTAGGAATAAGCTGCCAGGAACTCTGACCATCTCGTCATTCTTGGGGACAGTATATTAGGTGTTGGCTTGTTTCCCGCCAAAATCCCCATTAACGGTTTGTGATCCGTTATGATTCGAAAAGTCCTCCCATATAAATATTCGTGGAATCGTTTTACTCCAGCGACAATTGCTAGAGCTTCCCTGTCCAATTGGCTATAATTCCGCTCGGTTTTTGATAGAGTCCTAGAATAATATGCGACGGGTGCTTCTCTGCCATCCGGTAGTTGGTGGCTCAGGATGGCACCTACTCCATATGGTGAAGCGTCGCAGGTCACTGTTAATGGCAGAGTGTCGCTAAATTGGATGAGAACGTTTGTTGATGTTAGCAATTTTTTAATATTTTGGAAGGCTTTTTTTTCTTTGTAACCCCAAGTCCAAGTTGCCTTTTTGTCTAGCAGACGGTGTAACGGTTCTGCTATAGTGGCTTTGTTTGGCAGGAACACATTATAAAAATTAATTAATCCTAAGAACGCTTGTAGTTCTGTTTTATTCCTTGGTTCAGGAGCGTCATTTATTGCCTTAACTTTTTTATCTGTGGGGTGGATACCCTCTCCGTCTATTGAGTAGCCCAGGAATTCGACGCTGTTCTTAACTAGGCAGCACTTTTCTCTTTTAACCTTGAGGCCAGATTCTCTAAACTTAGTCAGAACCTTTTTCAGTCTGTTCCTTAATTGTGTTTCATCTCTGGCCGAGATTAGGACGTCGTCAAAATAGGGAACGACTCCTTGTATGCCATTTAGAAGGCGTTCCATTAGACTCTGGAAGACGCCAGGGGCTACGCTTACTCCAAATTGGAGTCGGTGGCATTTGAATTCGCCCTTATGGGTGACTATAGTCTGCGCTTCTGCTGTTTCTAGGTCCACTGGGAGTTGTTGATAGGCTTGTGCCAAGTCGAGTTTGGCGAAAACTTTGCCATTTCCCAGGGAATGAAGCAAATGCTGGACTACTGGCACCGGGTATGCGCTTGGTTGCAATGCGTGGTTCAGGGTAGCCTTATAGTCACCACAGATTCTGATGGACCCGTCAGGTTTAATGGGTGTGACGATAGGCGTTTCCCACTTGGCATGGTCCACAGGTTCTAAAACCCCTTGGGCTACTAATTTGTCCAGCTGTTCCTCTATTTTTGCCTTTAGTGCAAAAGGAACTCGCCTGGCTTTTATTCTTCGTGGGGCTATTTGGGGGTTTAAATTGAAAGAAATGGGGTTTCCCCGGTACTTGCCCAGTGAGCCGTCAAAAATGTCCTGGAACTCTCGGATGAGGTCGTCTTCCCAGCCGGTTGTAGTCACTCGATCGACCCCGGTCATCCCGATGCCCAATGGCGCGAACCACTCGATGCCCAGGAGGCTTGGTCTGTCTTGGTTGACTATGGTCAGTGGAAGCACCTTGATGTGATTCTTGTAGGCGACTCGGAAATGTCCCATGCCAATCAAAGGGATTTGGTTTCCCTGATAGTCCTTGAGGGTTAGGTGCTGCTTCTTCAATTCTTTGGGTTTGATACCTGGGACTAACTGTTTAATTGTGTCCCACGATACCATGGAGAGGAAGGACCCCGAGTCCACTTCCATCTTGCAGTGTTTTCCCTCGATTTCTACGATGATTTTAATTTTTCTCCCACTTTCTGTCTGGGATCTCTGAATAATGACAGTTTGGTGTGTATTGGCTCGCTTCTCTTGTTGCCATTTTCTTTCGGCTCGTTTAGACTCGGCTCGTGTTGGGGAATTTCTGCGTCTCGTCGGGCTGTAGAATTTTTTGTTTCTGCAGACCTTCTCGATGTGCCCTCGTTTTTTGCAATGTCGGCAGATGGCATCGAGAAATCTGCATTCGGCTCGTGGATGGTTTCCTCCGCAGCCAGCGCATTCCCGCCAATTTCTCCTTTCGCGCTCTTTTTTGTTTGTGAGCAAACGGTGGACCTCGTCGTCCTCTTCGCTCGATTCATTTGTTTCGCCCGACTCTTCGTAGTGGGTCGTGGTGGCAGGATGCTTTCTATCTTTGGCTGGTGTTTCATCGCTGTGTGTGTTCATCTTTTTAAGGGCTACTGCAGATTTTTTCGCGGCTTCAGCGGCTGTAGCTTCCGCGATGGCTTCGGTAACGGTGATGTTTGGCTTGTTGAGCATTTTACTCTGTGCGGTCGAGTCTCTCAGGCCTAACACCACGCGATCTCTCATTGCCTTGTCAATGTTTAAGAATTCACACTCACCCCCTATTTGTCTGAGGGCAGCGATGAAATCGGCGACGGTTTCTCCCTCTCTCTGGTCTCTGCGGTAAAATTCGTGTCGCTTTATTAAGTTAGACACCATCGGAGCGTAGTGTGCTTTGAGGAGTCTCTGCAATTCTGTCCACGTTAATTGTTTAACGTCCTGGAGCTTCGCAAGGGCTTTTGCCATTTTAAACACTGTTGGCCCGCAGTGCATCAGGAACACGGCTCTCTTGCGTTGCTCGGAAACGCCTTCCATTTCATTGCTCTCTAAGTACATTTGGAAGCGATCAGCATAGGAATCCCAATCCTCTTCGTTGGGATTGAAGGGTGCGGGCGGTGCGTTGTTTCCAGACATCTTGGTTGTAATCTGGACTTCTTATCACCGCGTGCAGGTTTCTCTGTTCAGGATGATCCCACCTTCGTCGCCAGTGTTTTGTTCGGAAAACACACGAGGTAGACCGGGTTCCAACAACAAATACTTTTATTATAACCAATCAGTAACGGAACGCCGGCTGAAGCCGGGGCCAGCCTTTTTATACAGACTGGCTTGCCTGCTTGCAGCCAATGGCAGTTATTTGGATTTGCCGCCTTTTTGGCAGCTCTTTGGATTGGTTCCTAGTGAACCAATCCACTGTTCTTTTTCTTAGCCAATCCGGTTTGTAGATTTGGAGTCATCCACTTTACATACAGAACAATACTAATGCTCTATTATTGTATTTTATCATCTAACCATTGATAAAAAAAACTCCAAATTGCATAAAATTGTTTATCTTCTTGTTCTCTAATTTCAAATG
>BLBF01000070.1:1625043-1651677 GCA_015471245.1 Laticauda colubrina
TTGTGGGATGGGTAAGGATAGTTGTGGGATGGGTAAGGATAGTTGTGGGATGGGTAAGGATAGTTGTGGAAAAGGTAAGGATAGTTGTGGGATAGGTAAAGATAGTTGTGGGATAGGTAAGGATAGCTGTGGGATAGATAAACCTCCAGTGCAAGCATAGTGGGACTTTGTGGTCCACCATCCCAGCTGCCACACATATGGCCCTTTTTACCAATAAGAATTTATTCATTGATCAACACATTTCAAAATAAACAAAGCTCTTTATTAATGCCATATTCATTGTAGGGCCACTCAACATACATGGAACAATCTCATCAGTGTTATGAAACAGGCTTAAGGATGCATCCATTAAGCATCTACCATCCTGTCTTGCCACTCCATTGCTCCAGCTGTGGAGTTGCACCATTGTTTCAGGAGGTTGCGCTGCTTCTTCCCTTCATGTGAAGCTCTGATGGGGCCTTTTACATCCACAGTGTCTATCAGGTTTCGCCCTTGCCTCCATTCACCAGGCTCCATGTCCCCATTCCCTTATTGACGGTCCACAAGCCTGTTCTGCAAGACTGGGTAGTGGGTGTGCATGAGATTGTGCAGCATGCAGCAAGCTTCCACGATCCTCCTCACGGTCTGTGGGTGATGCTGCATGGTGGTGAGAAGTACCTGGAACCTGTTGGCCAGGATGCCAAAGGCATTCTCCACCACCCTTCTTGCCCTGGACAGCTTGTAGTTGAAGGTCCTCTCTTCACGGGTGAGGTATCTGGAACTGTAGGGCTTCATGAGGTAGGTTCTGAGGGAGAAGGCGTCATCACCCATGATGAAGTAGGGAACATCTTGTGTGTCATTGGGTAGGGGGTCTGGATCTGGAAAACCCATGATGAGGTTGCATTCCAGCCTATCCTTGAGGTCACTGGTGTTATATACCTGGGTATCTGAAGCTGACCAATTGCCTGAAGCATCGATGTACGTGAACTTGTAGTCAGCATCAACCATGGCAAAGGTTGAAGAAGCCCTTGTAGTTGTGATAAGAGGACCCTGATTTGGCTGGAGCTTTGCAGGCCACGTGCTTCCCATCTATGGCTCCAACGGTGTAGGGAAAGTTCCAGCTCTGATACCACTGTTCTGCAACTTTCCTCCAGCCTTCTTCAATGGTGGGACACTGGAGGAGCTCCTCCACGTATTCTTTGATGATGGCCTGCACCACTTCTCTGACCACTTTGCTGATGCTGTTGTGTGGCACCCTCCAGGCATACTGCATGTTTCTGTATGTGGTTCCAGAGGCCAGGTGGCACAGAATCAGTGCCACCTTCAGTCCAGGGTCCAGGCTGGGATGGAAGTTGGTGCTCCGCTTGGTCAACCTGGGTCTCAGACACTCTACAATTTCATCAAACATGGCTGGTGGCATCCTTATGAAGTGCTGGAATGCATGAGTGTCTTCATTCCTCAGCTCCACCATCAGCTTGTCATACAGTCCAAACTCCACTCTTCTCCCGATCCATCGTTGGACCCACAAAGCTCTTGGACGTCTCCTTCTTCTCCTTGCGTAGAAAAGGTGAAACAGTCTGAACAGGGCTTGAAACAGTCTGAACAGGGCTTGGTTCTGGTGTTTAATGATGGCAGCTACCATAAGGAGTGTGTGATGATCCATGGTGGAGATCAATGGATGATGTGGAAGAGCAAGACCAAGGGTCAAGAGGTCTGTACACCATGGCTGCTTGACTCATACTGAGATCCAGGTGATTTCCTTCCCCATTTTAAAAGGAAATATTGGTTTTCCGCTAGGTGTCCTTCCACATACTCTAGGCATGTTCCAGACATCCTACATATCCGAGATACGTCCCATATACAAACCTTTTGTCCATTTTAATGCTTTATATATGAGATGCATGCGCTTATATTCTATTTCTGTGCTACTAACGCTGCGTGGACATTCCATGTACCTTTCGCTTCCTCCCTCATTCTGCTCTCAGCTGGAGCAGATGTGAGTTGAGGGGATGCCCAGAGGATGCTGAGAGGATACAGCGGACCTGTAATGGATGACAACGGACGTAGAACGTTTGTAGCCCGTATGTGTCGCGGATGTACATCGTATGCAGCGGAAAGTTCATCCGCTCAAAATATTTTGTGCAGCTCAAAACTTTTTGAGCAGATGAAATAGCAGTAGATCGATGTTTGATGGATAGAGCATATGAAACACGTACGCAGTGAGTACACAACGGATACATCACGTTTTTTGTCCGTTTTACATCCTCTTTGCATCCATTGGTGCAGTGGGACATGGGCTTTAATCAAAAAGGTCAGCAGTTCAGAAATTTGAATCCCTAGTGCCATGTAATGGAGTGAGCTCCCATTATTTGTCCCAGCTTCTGCCAACCTTGCAGTTTGAAAACATGTAAAAATGCAAGTAGAAAAATAGGGACCACTTTGGTGGGAAGGTAACAGCATTCCACGTGCCTTTGGCATTTAGTCATTCTGGCCACATGATCAGGGAGATGTCTTTGGACAGCGCTAGCTCTTCAGCTTTGTAAGACAGATGAGCATCACTATCTAGCCAGAAATGACAAGCACCGGGGTGGATTCTACCAGTTCACACTTGTTCTACAGAACTAGTTGTTAATATAACCGGTACTTCTTAAAACAGGTAAAACTGACCCCTGGCTGTTCCCACCCCGCTCCTCCATTCCTACAGGCCAAAAAACATTTTTTTACTGCATATGCATGACATTTTTTGTGCATGTGCTACAGTCCCTGCCTCATTCTCCCCTGCCCACCACTCCCTTCACTAGGCCCACCCCCACCCCTTTACACCTCTCCTACATTCTAAAAAACTTAATTTTTACTGTGCATGCATGAAATTTTTCACGCATGTGTTACAACCTGCCTCATTCTCCCCCGGCCACCTCTCCCTTCGCTGGCCCTACCCCCGGCCTGCTACGCCACTCCTACACTTTAAAAACCAGGGTTATTTTTACTGTGCATGCACGACAATCCTTGCCTCATTTTCTCCCTGCCCACCCTGTCTTGCCCTTATTTATAGCACATGTGTGCTACCTACAAAAATTTTCCTGCTCGGCCTGGTGCCATTGCTCACACGAGTGGCAGCAGTAGCAGCAGCCAGCTATCACTGCCTGTCTTCTTCCACCCTGCTTGGTGAGTGATGGTAAGCTGCAAGCCCCATTTGCCACCACCACTAACCACCCTTGGCTGGCTGGCCTGCCTCCCAGACCTGCCTGCCTACTTTGCCTGGACTGCCTTCCATGGTGGCAGCCATTAAAGAAAATAGCTGCCACCACCGCTCACCATCATCGCATGCCCAAGCTGCCTACCCCAGCCTCCGAAGATGCAGATCAGTAAGTATGACCTCCAACCCAGTCACCTACCTACCGCGACCAGCCATGGTCAAGTGCCAAATCCCAGGATGCCTACTGCTCTCACCGACACTCCCTGCCTCTCCCTCAGCCCTCCAATGCTTCCACTGTTACTGCCTTACTTTTCCACCACTGATTGGTCAATGAGAAGACAAAGCAGCAAGCCCCACCAAATCCCTACCTCCTACTACTATCGCTGCCACCAGTCCCAGTTGAGTGCCGATCCTGGGCCAGACGCCACTGCCTTGCCCAATCAGTGGCTGCCATCTTGGCTAGGCTGGACAGAAACCACCATCTTGGTGAGGCCAGCCACTGTTATTCATATGTACATAATGTAATTGAGTTGACAATATATAACAATATATAAACTACAAATATATATGTTTGTAGCTTTAAGGTAAAATACTGTAATGTATTAAGCTTTGTTCTGGTTGGTTAATTAAGCTACAAATTGCCATAAGAGGGAGTTATAGATCATTATTTAATTCTCTTTCTCTTTTTCACTGATGATCTCTCTTTATACTGATACTTACTGACCATGGACCAATACCAACTAGCCCTGTTTACTTTGATATTCTGTTGATATCAAAGATTATTTGTTGTATTATGGTTTGATATTTGTCTGCTGTAAAAGACATGAAAGTGGAAAGAAGATGTTATAACTGGATATTTCTGGACTGTTAAAAATGTGTATGACATGGACTATTTATTGGACTGTGCTATTTCTTCAAGTAAACATTAACAAAACTTGTTCAACTCTGTGTGGCTGTATACTGATTCATAACTGTTCTCATAAACCATTTCTGTGTACATATCCTTTTTATACAAGGTTTACTCTGCACATATCCTAACAGCCACCACCTTCCCTCACCCACCACAGCCCAAGGGTTGCTACCTTGCCTTCCAACCATTGATGATGGATGAGGCAAAGTAGTAAGCCCGCCGGTCACCTACCTTCTCCTGCCGCCACCGCCAGCTCGGTCGAATGCCAACTCCTGGGTCAGCCATCCTCACCTCAATAAGCTTGAAGACTGAGGAGGACCCCAATGTAGCTTGCTAGCCAAGTTGCCTGCCTCATTTTTGGTAAGTTGCTTTTTTATTTATGTATATTTTAGTATCTGCTTTGTTTTAATGATTAATAAAAACAAAAACAGATACTAAAATATACATAAATAAAAAAGCAACTTAAGCCCCTGTCACACTGCACCAATGGATGCAAAGAGGAAGTAAAACGGACAAAAAAGCTTGCCATCTGTTCGAAAACGTGATGTACTCACTGCCTCCGTTTGGCTTCCTCTCGATCCATCCAGCATCCGTTTATGGATGTTTCATCCGCTCCAAAAGTTTTAGGGTGCCTAAAACTTTTGCGTGGAAAATGTATCCAGTTCGTCCGTTCTGCATCCGCTACGCATCCGCTACACATCCCCTACACATCCGCTATATCTGCTAGGCATCCGCTATGCATCCGCGCAACTCGTATCCACCCGGACACAGGGAGGTAGCGGAACGGACACGGAACGGATGCAGAACGGAAACAAAGCGTTTAAAGCAGAAAAAACATTCGCAGAGGGGATCTATCTTAGATATTAAGGATGTCTAGAGGATGCATAGAGGATGACTAGCGGAAAACCTATACTGCTCATAAAAAGGGGGAGCAACTCGCCTGTTTCGCACTTTCAGACCAGCAGCCCAGCAGAGCAGACCTCTGCAGCCTTCATCTGCCTCTTCCTCTTCCACATCATCCAGTCATGTCCACTGTGGATTGCAAAAAAATCCTTTCGGCAGCCAACATCCTTCTGCAACACTGCGAAACCATCTACAGTCTCTGTGAACAGTACTACGGGAAGAAAAGGAGACACCCAAAAAAAGTCTGGCTCCAAAGATGGTTTGCCAGAAGAGCGCAGTACGTACTTTGCGACAAGCTGATGGTGAAGCTCAGGAGCGAAGACCCTCGGGCATTCCAGAACTTCATGAGGATGCCTCCAGCCATGTTTGACGAAGTTGTGCAGCGCCTGACACCCAGGTTGACCAAGGCAAACACCAACTTCCGGCCCAGCCTGGACCCTGGGCTCAAGGTGGCACTCACTCTACGCCACCTGGCATCAGGGACCACCTACAGGAGCATGCAGTAGGGCTGGAGGGTGCCACCCAGCACCATCAGCTTTGTGGTCAGAGAAGTGGTGCAGGCCATCATCAAAGAATACAAGGAGGAGCTCCTCCAGTACCCCTCCACTGAAGAAGGATGGAAGAAAGTTGCAGAGCAGTGGTATCAGAAGTGGAACTTCCCCCACATCGTTGGAGCCATTGATGGCAAGCACGTGGCGTGCAAAGCTCCAGCCAACTTAGGGTCCACTTATCACAACTACAAGGGCTTCTTCAGCATCATCCTCTTCGCCATGGTTGATGCTGACTACAAGTTCATGTACCTCGATGCTTCAGGCTATAGCTCATCTTCAGATCCCCAGGTATACAACGCCAGTCACCTCAAGGAGGGGCTGGAAAGCAACCTCATGGTGGGCTTCCCAGATCCAGACTCGCTGCCCAACGACACGCAAGATGTGCCCTACTTCATCATGGGGGATGACGCCTTCTCCCTCACAACCTACCTCATGAAGCCCTACACCTCCAGATGCCTCACCCGAGAAGAGAGGATCTTCAACTACAGGCTGTCAAGGGCAAGGCGGGTGGTGGAGAACGCCTTTGGCATCCTGGCCAACAGGTTCCAGATACTTCTCACCAACTTGCAGCATCGCCCAGAGACCATGAGGAGGATCATGGAAGCTTGCTGCATCCTGCACAATCTCATGCGCACCCGCTACCCAGTCTTGCAGAACAGGCTCGTGGACCTCCAACAAGGCAATGGAGACATGGAGCCTGGGGAATGGAGGCAAGGGCAAAACCTGATCGACACTGAGGATGTGCAAGGGCCCAACAGAGCCTCACGTGAGGTGAAGAAGCAGCGCAACCTCCTGAAACACTGGTGCAACTCCCCAGCTGGAGCAGTGGAGTGGGAAGACTGGATGATAGATGCTTAATGGATGCTTCCTTCAGACTGTCTCATCACACGGATGAGATTGGGCCATGTATGTTTGGTTGCCCTACAATGAACAGGGTGTTTAATAAAGAGTTGTGTTTATGTTGACATGTGTGGAGAATTATAATATTATTATTGATAATAAAGGGCCATAGGGGTGGCACTTGGGAGGGTGGACTATACAGTCCCACTATGCTTGCACTGGAGGTTTATCTATCCCACCGCTATTACCTATCGCAAAGGTATCCCTGCTCATTCTACAGGTATCCCTTCCCATCCCACAGGTATCCCTTCCCATCCCATAGCTATCTTAACCCATCCCACAGGTATCCCTTCCCATCCCACAGCTATCTTAAACCCATCCCACAGGTATCTCTTCCCATCCCATAGCTATCTTAATCCATCCCACAGGTATCCCTGCCCATCCCACTGCTATCTTAACCCATCCCACAAGCACGCAAAGGCTAAACCATTTCTAAAAGTTTCCACCAAGGCTTTATTGAAAAAAATAAATGAAGCAAGTGTGTGAAACAAAGATAAACTTTATTAATAACAAGCTGTAAAATAAACATGACCCAAGTCAAGTGTCCAAATAAAG
This sequence comes from Laticauda colubrina, assembly GCA_015471245.1. Lineage (NCBI taxonomy): Eukaryota > Metazoa > Chordata > Lepidosauria > Squamata > Elapidae > Laticauda > Laticauda colubrina. The sequence continues at coordinate 1,632,038 of BLBF01000070.1, forward strand.
TCCACAAATATCCAGGCAGCCAGTCTCTGGCATTCCTCCTGGTCACTCGGCTAAGATTTTCGGGAGCAGGTGCTGTGGAGGTGGGTGTTGCTGCAGTGCTGGTCTGAGGTGTTATTGGAGTGCCTAGCCCCGAAAGGACAACAGGGGACGGTGTGTTGAGGAAGGTGTCGGACAGCTGGCTCAGCCCCGTGATACTGAGAGGTCCTTCCTCCATGCCATGGGGTGTCAGCCCCAGTACTGATGAGAGATGTACTGAGGCCGGGCTTGGCTGTTGGATGGAGGAAGGAGCAGTGTAGTGGGGCTGCCTGCTCTGCAGAGGCGTGAGGACTGTCGAGGTTGGCATTGGTGGCATCATTGGAACCGGGGGCAGCGGTGTCACCCGATGACTCTGTGCCTGCATCTGTAAGGGCTGCTGTCTATGCTGCTGGACCTCGGGGTAGCTGTAGCCCTGGTAGGTGAGGGGGTGTGGGAAGCCTTGGTATGGGAGGGACATCACCTGGGGTGGAGGCGCAGACCTGGACTGGGTGGGAGCAGGTGCCTCTGGGTCTGGAGGGTTGTTAAGCAGCATGGTGATCCTCTCCTTCACCACCTGGTACTGGGGATCCGCCATCTCCTTGAGGGTCTGGTTCACATAATTGAAGAAGGGCTTGTGGTTGGAAGAGGAGGATTCGATGGGGACCAGCTGAGAGAGGAGACCTATGCTTGTGCGGATGGTGTCCCTGATCTCCACCAGGACCTTGTGGCTCTGCCCCTCCTGCGGTCCGGCTCTCTGCCTTACTGTGGTGGCAGAGGTGTGGGTGGATGCAGCTTCGGCAGTGGTGGACTCGATGTCTCCTTTCTCCCACCGCACCAGGGAGTCCTCCTCTCTCTCCACCACACTTTCAACACCTGCCCGGGGGTTCTCAACCGTGGCACACTCCACAGAAACCTGCATGGAGACAGGGACTGACTCTCGGCTGCCAGAGGACTGGCTCTCAGCAGGCTGTCGGAGAGAGAGGGTAGAGATTTGGGCTCCTGGTGCTCCTCGGTGGCGGACCTCACCCTTAAGGAAGCTGCACTTGGCCATGACGTAGTTCTCTCTGTCCGTCAGCTTAACCCTGGCCTGGCCAGATTTTATGCGGTGCAGCTTCCCGTACCAGGTGTGCATGTGCTTCCACCAGCTGAGGAGCACATCCGATGTGTAGCCCACATAGCCGGTGTCCCTTCCGCCACAGATAGTCGTTCTCTCTCAGCCACTCCAGCACCTCATCCTCGTGTTCCTCCTCAATGAAGTATTGCCTCCTCTCCCTATCACGCGTCTGCCTCTTCCTCCCTCTGGCAGGGCCATATGGGCCCTCATCAGAGGGACTTTGAGGTTGTATGGGCTGCTCCTCCACACCAACAGCATCATCATCATCATCATCAGCAGCAGCAGCAGCAGCAGCAGCATCACCAGCAGGATCATAATCAGCATCATCATCATCAGCAGCAGCAGCATAATCACTAGCAGGATCATAAGCAGCAGCAGCAGGATCATGCTGGTGCGGATGGTGTCCCTGATCTCCACCAGGACCTTGTGGCTCTGCACCTCCTGCCGTCCGGCTCTCTGCCTTACTGTAGTGGTGGAGGTGTGGGTGGATGCGGCTTCGGCAGCGGTGGACTCGATGTCTCCTTTCTCCCACCGCACCAGGGAGTCCTCATTGCTCTCCACCACGCTTTCAACACCTGCCCGGGGGTTCTCCACCGTGTCACGCTCCACAGATACCTGCATGGTGACAGGGACTGACTCTCGGCCACCAGGGGACTGGCTCCCAGCAGGCTGCCGGAGAGAGAGGGTAGAGATTTGGGCTCCTGGTGCTCCTCGGTGGTGGACCTCACCCTCCAGGAAGCTGCACTTGGCCATGACATAATTCTCTCTGTCCGTCAGCTTAACCCTGGCCTGGCCAGATTTTTTGCGGTGCAGCTTCCCGTACCAGGTGTGCATGTGCTTCCACCAGCCAAGGAGCACCTCCGAAGTGTAGCCCAGACTCTCCGCCCTCTCTCTCCAAGCAGCCTGCTTCCGCTTGGTGTCCCTGTACAGCCGGTGTCCCTTCCACCACAGATAGTCGTTCTCTCTCAGCCACTCAAGCACCTCATCCTCATGTGCTTCCTCGATGTAATACTGCCTCCTCTCCCGTTGTTGCATACGCCTCTTCCTCCCTTTGGCAGGACCAGATGGGCCCTCATCAGAGGGGCTTCAAGGTTGTAGGGTCTTCTCCTCCACACCAACAGCAGCAGCAGCAGCAGCAACACCAGCAGGATCATCACCAGCAGGATCATAATCATAATCATCATCATCATCATCATCAGCATAATCACCAGCAGCAGCAGCAGCAGCAGCAGCAGGATCAGCAGCAGCAGCAGCAGCACCAGCAGCACCAGCACCAGCAGCAAGACCAGGATGAGCAGTAGCAGAGTAAGCACCAGCAGCAGGGTCAGCAAAACCAGGAGCACGAGCAGAATGAGCAGGACCAGCAGGACCAGGAGCAGCTTCAGCAGAGTACGCAGCAGAAGCACCACTGCCAGGAGCAGCTCCAGCAGAAGCTCCAGCAACAGAAGAGTGAGCCCAAGCAGCAGAAGCCCCAGCAGAAGATGAGTCAGTGACATGGGGCAGGAGGGTGGCCCTGTCCCTCTTGCCAGGGATGGCGGCAGGTTGCTGAGACTTTCGCTTCTTCCCCATGGCTGTGGAGTTGCTGGCTGGCAGGAAGGCTTGCAGGAAGGCTGGCAGGCACCAAGGCTGGCAGGAAGGCTGGCACCAAGGCTGGCAGGAAGCCTGTTAGGAAGGCTGGCAGGAAGGCTGGCAGGAAGGCAAGCACCAAGGCTGGCAGACAGACTGGCTGGCAGATAGCAAAGCTGGAAGGCAGGCTGGCAGCAATGCTGGCAGGGAGGCTGGAAGGCAGACTGGCAGCAAGGCTGGCAGGGAGGCTGGAAGGCAGGCTGCCAGCAAGGCTGGAAGGGAGGCTGGAAGGCAGGCTGCCAGCAAGGCTTGCAGGCAGACATGCAGGCAAGGAACTCGAAGTGTCCAGCAGCAGGTCTTTCCTTGGAATGCTAGACGTGCGAGCTCCTTCCCTTTATATCTGGGGGGCTTGCGCAATGCGTCCCCCGCATGTGCAATTAACGCTGTGCATCCGCTAGGCCTCCGCTGTGCATCCGCTATGCATCCACTGCGCATCCGCTTCATCCGTTCAGCATCCGTTCTGCATCCGCTTTTTCCGTTCTGCGTCCGCTTCGCTGAGGCCCCCTGGAAGCCTAGCAGACACACCATCCACTGTGCTTCCATTCCGCATCCGCCCTGCATCCGCCCTGCGTCCTCCCCGCGTCCGTGTTGTCTGCTCCAATTATGCAAATTTTCGCCCCTTTTGAGCGCGGATACAACGGATGTAACATTTTTCTCTTCCGTTGTTTCCGTTTTGCATCCGTTGGGCAGTGTGACACGGCCTGTACCAAAAGTGAGGCAGGCAACTTTTTGTTACATTCTTGCTATACATTATCTGTTTCTGCTTAAATCAGTATAGAGCAACATCAATGTAACAAGAAATTGCCTGCATATATTCATTTTTAAATGAAAGTTTTTTTATTTTTTTAAACACAAACATAAACAAAAAACTATAAAACATAAACCATCATCTTACATACAGTGTGTCAATTTGTACAAATCACTTGTGCACAATCTCTGCAGTCTTTCTCTTCCAATTTGCATTAATCCTTATATCATAAATCCACTTTATATATTTATATTATTACTATTATTAATTATTTACTAGACATTACTAATATTACATCATTTTCTGCAAGCAAATCACCATTTTTAGTTAATCTACTCTAAAATGTTCATTTCATCATCACCAATCTATTCTATAACAATGTATCCTTACTGTACCTTACTTCTGTAATTCTATTGTACTTATAGTATATTATAAAGTATTATAAAATATTTCATAAATGAAAAAGCAAAGCAGAAACAAATATCAATAAGTATAGCAGTGTAACAGAAACATTATTTAATTTTCTTTGTATTGGTTTATTTCTAATTTTGTTAATTATATCAACATGTTTATAATTATCAACCTTCTGTATTTAATTCATACATAGCAATGATCATTGTCCGCCTAATTTCTACCTCTTATCTCTATCCATTTCTGCATATTGTAATTTTCTAATTTCATTTTCATCTATGGGGTTTTCTTCATTTTTCCACTGTTGTACAAATATAATTTTGGCCGCTGTTAACACGTGTAACATTAAATATGTATTGTACTCCCTTTATTTATGTGGGTGCCAACAGAAATATTTCTGGTTTTAAAATTTAAATCTTCTACATCCTCTTGAATAGCTACACTAGCAGAGCCCAATACTGAATTCATATATTTCCAGTTTTTTAAACTGAGGAATAAATTTCAGAAAAAAGAATTCAGTATTGCTCTATGAATGTGCCGATAAATTCCATTCGTAATCTAACTTCTGAGATGATTTTATACTATTATCTCTTTTTTGTGCTAAAGGCTGTAAAAAGCTCCAGTACATTTTTAAGCTGTATTTTTAAAAGGTTAGGCAACCAAACACGGCTTCCCCTGGCTTCTCTCTCTCTCTCTGCTATAGAAGAGTATTCCATCCTGGACTGTTGGTCCAGGTAAGTAATCTTGGCTAGGAAAGATTTTTGTGCCACTCCTGGCACAAAATAACAAACTCCTTGGTTTGTTAATAGTATTTCCATTTTAAGTGTTTCTTTTTCAATTAATGAATTGTAATTATGAAAATATCAGCCATTCTTTTATATACACAGTGCAACATCTTTTTTATAGACTGTCATTTTCAAATCTACTTTGAGTTCCCTGTAGTTCCCTATCGCTGCCCAAGCCTCGCCTTGCCTTGTCCATAGCTCCTTGTAGCTGCCCAGGCCTTGCCCAGGCCTCCTCAAGCCTTGCAAACTGGCAAAAAACCACTTGCTAAGCAACTGGCCACCAAGCAAGGACCTGGTCATTAAGCGAGGACAACTTAAATTTGGATTGCCAGCCACATGGCCACCTGCCCAGGCCTTTCTAAGCAACTGGCCACTAAGCAAGGATCTGGTCATTAAGCAAGGACCGCTTAAATTTAGGTTGCCAGCCACATGGCCATATGGCCATGCCCACCCCAGTCACATGACCCCTGTACCCACACCCACCCAGTCACATGACCACCTAGCCATGCCCACAAATTAGGCCATGCCCACAGAACCAGTTGTTAAGAAATTTGAATCTCACCCCTGACTAGCATGTATGTGCAAGGGGAACCTTTACCTTTTACCTTATGCTACTGGAAGACAGATATGTTCTCTGTCACATGCAGTTTTTACTCTATTGCCTAACAAAAATATATAAAAATATTTGAAAATATTTAAAATACTGAGAAAATGAAAACCCAACAGTCATTTACTCTGATCAATTGAGCAATCTGATTTACATGATCTGATGACCATTCTGAAATCTGCATTGTCCAACATTACCTTCCATGATGATTGAAGGAAGAGCTTCCATCTCCTTTCATCCATTACTTGAACTTCTTTGAGTTTGAAAGAGTGCATGGCCCTCAGAGCATGTGCCACAACATAGACTGCATTGTAGACATTGTAACTATGTGCATTCATGGTGGTCTCAAAGACAGAATTAGGAAGAGTCTCCAGCTTCTCTTCTCCAGTGCAGACACTTTCAGCATTCCCATCTGCAACATCATTGGGGAATGCACATTCAAATACATCTTTCCAGAAATCCTTAAAGAAACCATCTTCTTTGTCAAAGTTTGAGTTTCTGTTCTGCATAAATAGTTGGAATCCAGTCAGCTCCTTTGAAAGAATTGCAAAGGAAAGAGCACCATGGAGAAAATCAATGGGCAACTGTCTTTGCATCAGGATGGAGGTGAATTCCATCTGGGTTGTCATGATCCAAATTTTGGATTTTTTCTTCTTGGGAATATCCTCAGAATCTAATGAATAGATCGTTATTCTCAATGCCATTATAGTCCAAATTTCACCTGTCAAGATTATTGCACTGACAGTAATCATGATGACTTGATATACTTTATCTGTCTCTTCAATCATTTCAGCAGCTTCATTACCATACTTCATTTGGTTGATACATTCCATAAAGTCAAAGCAGATTCCTTTCTCAGAAAAAATGGAAAGCCATTTATGAATGAATTTTTGTTTATTCTCCTCATCCATAAAAATTATCCCCGTCCAGGTCCATCCAAACTATAATAGTAAGTGCAATATTCTATTAAATTGATGGATCTCATTTGGAAACATCCAACTGAAAAAGCCTGCATCTACTTCATTATTCATCATGGGAGCTGATCCATATGCAATCTAAATAAAAGGGGTGAAATAATAGCAATAGCAATAGCACTTAGACTAATATACCATTTTACAGTGTTTTATAGCCCACTCTAAGCAGTTTACAGAGTCAGCATATTGTCCCCAACAATTTGGATCCTCATTTTACCCACCTCAAAAGGATGAGTCAACCTTAAGCCTGGTAAGATTTGAACTGTCAAATTAAAGGCAGCCGGCAGTCAGCAGAAGTAGCCTCAGTGTTGCATTCTAATCACTGTGCCACCATGGCTCATATTTAATTTTAATCAAAATTAAATTAATTAAAATTAATTTTAATCAAAGAAATAATTTGAAATAAAGGATTTCATCAAAGAAATAATTCTAATATGAAATAATTCCAATCTTGGAGCTTAGAATTATATGGTCAGCATTAAAGAATAGTACAAATGACTATTTCCTTTTGATCTCATAAATTGATCAACTTCTTTGCTCAAGATTTCAAGATTTGAGATTTCTGAGCAAAAGTATTGTGAGGCCCGTTAGGATTGTAAGTGAGCAGAGATGGGGTGATGAACAATAGAGAAATAATGGAGAAAAGGTAGAAAAGAATCAACGATTGAAGACCTGATGAAGGAAGTGAAGGCATATTCTGTTTTAAAATAACTACATTTTGTTAATAAACCTTTCCAAAAATCTTCAGAAGAAGATACATTATAGTAATTTAATTCTATCATGCTACTTTTTGAAATGACTTCTGAAATTAATATATGAAATAACATCAGGAATAAATTCTGTATTCTTCATCTTGATGAAATAAATAATACTTTCTCTTATTATAATCTGTATTTATATCTCACCTGTGGAAACTTATAGTTATGCAATATAATTGCCATGTTGAGAGAGGTCTTTCTCTGTGGTCCACCTATCACAGCTACTGCATTGTTCTGGATACCACACTTGTAGTTTGGGCTAAATCTGTCTTTTGTGGAGAGAAGTTCCATTGCTAAAAGATAGGTTGTGCTTTCCAGAGAATTGTCAGTAGAGATGTGGAAACCAAGGGTAATGTTTGGTAAAATGGTACTATGTTCATTGATCTCTTTTACAGCAAATGCCAGAGCCAAAGTGTGTTGGTAATTATGAGTGAGGAACCTTCAGAGGGAGTAATAAAACATATTGGTATATGTTGATGGAGATTCTCAGTCATCTAGGTCATAGTTACCCTAAAGGTGGTGGTTTGGTTGTTTTTTTTTGGGGGGGGAAGAAGTTTCTTAGATGAGAAGTGAAACATCTTCAAAGAAAAACAACAACAAAAAGTTCAGTTGCCTCTTGAAAAGAAAAAGTACCTCTGGGACATTGGTATATGCTTTCTTTAGAATCTGACAGCAGATCATTTTTCCTGCTTGACACCATACAGAATAACAGAATTGGAAGGAACCTTGGAGGGCTTCTAGTCCAACCCTCTGCTCAGACAGGAAATAGGTTGACTTTTTATTCTTTGTGACAGCCTCTTAGATACTGGAAAACTTCTCCCATGTCACACCTAGTCCTTCTTTTTATTAAACTAAACATACCTAACTCCTACAATTCTTCCTCATATTTTTTTAGCTTCCAATCCTCTAATCATCTTTGTTAACTCTTCTTTGTACTCTTTCTAGAATTTCAATATCTTTTTTGCATTGTGGTGACCAAATCTGGATGTAATATTCCAAGAGTGATACCATGACAGCAACACATTGAATTCTCTGTGAGTTGTTTTTGTGGATTCCTTATGTTACTAAGTAATAGTTCAAAATTTATGAGTTTTAATAAGGAATTTCAAATGACCTGACTATGGTTAATAAGAAAAGAAGAATTGTGATCTTTTAGCTGTCTTAATCTAATGGATATCAGATTTATGGTAAAATTGTTCTGTCAGGATTTTTCAGGATTTAACATTTGCAGTAACATCCTAAAGACGAGTCAAGTGAAAAAGGAGCTGTTATATTTTCGTGACAGAACATTCCACAATTAGCTTAAATTTAAGTTTTGTCTTAATTTCATAGTTGTAAATCAGTTCAGATATTCCACCAAAGATCTGTGAAAGATTGAAGTAGTTTCTCAAGTGCCCCTTAGAGATTTTCTCTTGTTTGTTGACGGAATAAAAGATAAAATAAAAGTTGAATCAAAATCCAGGTATTTTATTTTTAAGTCATTTGCATGGCTTCCATAGCAGTTATCAGCTCATGAAAAGAATGATCAGGAAGATGATGTAAAAGACTTTGAATTGTCTGTGAAAGAAAACTCATGTAATTGCATGTAATGTCATTTGCCTCAATGTAAACTCCAATGTCAAAGTAAGTCAGCTTGGCAGAGGCTCCTTCATTTGATTTGATTATGATTTTCAAATACATATACATATTGTTGAAAATAAGGTTATCTTTGTTTGATTCTTATTATTCTTGGCTAACTAAATACACTTTATTGGGGAAAGGTTCTATTGAATATCTACTTGGGACAAGAACCTAATCAGTGTTGTTTAACACAGTGATTAGAATGCAGTCCTGCAGGCTACTTCTGCTGATCACCAGCAGCCAGCAGTTTGGCAGTTCAGGTCTCACTGGCTCAAGGTTGACTCAGACTTTCATCCTTCTGAGGTCAGTAAAATGAGTACCCAGACTGTTGGGGGTAATATGCTGACTCTGTAAACCACTTAGAGAGGGCTGTAAAGCACTGTGAAGTGGTATATAAGTCTAAGTGCTATTGCTATTAAAGAAATAAATGAAAGATGATTATCAAACAAATCTTTCTAAGTAATAAAGAAGATGGGAGAATCCTATGTCAGAGACATCTATACAGCCTTAATCTTCTCAAATAATTTCAAGACAGTTTTAGCTTATTAGGGAACCATGCCATCTTCATTCACAATAATGTCTGTACTACCCAAGGACCTTGATGGAGTGAGTGTGGAATATTACCTTGAATTTCAAAGAGACATTTAATTCCTTAGCCATGGTATGGATTACCTTCATAGATCTTACACTTTAACCATTCCAATGTCCAATTCCAACCATTGTCCACATTCAGAAAAATAGGGCAAAAAATATGATAACAGGTTGTTGCTTCATTCTTTTTGATATTTACCTGAAAACACTGGAAAAGTCTTTCCAGAGTGCTCGATTTCAGAAGGAACTAAACATGGCAATAATATCAGTAGAATAAGCAACAGAATAGCACAAATGTGAAAGAAGGAATGTACAACTAAAATATATAATCTATGAGGTATCATTGAAGATGATGATGAATGCAACAATGAAAATACTTACAGATACTGATCAAGCAATTCATGAGAAGGAAGACTTTGAAAAGTGATTTCAGATGTAAGAAAAATAATCTGATAAATGATGGCAGAAATGATGTAATCTCCAGATTGATAATACTTGTGAACACTTGGAAGAGGATTTCTATTGATGTTGCAGACGGGGAGAGGAAAATCTCTCCTAAGGTGGGTATCACCTTAGTAAGAATCTCTAAAGCCATTGCATGAAAGACCAACATCTCAATATAGGATGTAGTTGTTTAAAACACCCAGCAGTAATTTTTATCCTACTGTTTGGGTTTTGAGGAGCAGAACCTCAATTAACTAGCCGCTCCTTAAAATAACATAAAATGTAGTCAAAAAGCGTTCAAGTTGAAATACATAATCCTTCATTATGCCTCTGCCTCCATCTCTGTTTTTTCTGAATGGATATTAGTGTAACATTTTAATATGGCTGTTGGGATTTTCTTGAGAAATAAAGAAGGGTTAATTATTATATTTAAGGCAATAGTTCCAAGGCATGGTTTCCTTAAGGTAGTAGCTTCTTCACAACATGTCAAAAGTTAGCATGTTTAGCCATTCTCAGTTGTGTTTATGTTGACATGTGTGGAGAATTATAATATTATTATTGATAATAAAGGGCCATAGGTGTGGCACCTGGGTGGGTGGACCCTACAGTCCCACTCTGCTTGCACTGGACGCTTATCTATCCCACAGCTATTACCCATCCCAAAGGTATCCCTGACCATCCCACTGCTATCTTAACCCATCCCACAAGCATGCAAAGGCTCAAACCATCTCTAAAAGATTCCACTTCTGATACCACTGCTCTGCAACTTTCTTCCATCCTTCTTCAGTGGTAGGGCACTGGAGGAGCTCCACCTTGTATTCTTCGAGGATGGCCCACACTAATTCTCTGACAACAAAGCTGATGGTGCTGGATGGCACCCTCCAGCCGTACTGCATGCTCCTGTAGGGGGTCCCTTAGGCCAGGTGGCACAGAGTGAGTGCCACCCTGAGCCCAGGTTCCAGGCTGGGTGGGAAGTGGGTTTTTGTCTTGCTCAACCTGGGTGTCAGGTGCTGTAGAAGTTCATCAAATATGGCTGGAGGCATATTCATGAAGTTCTGGAACGCACGAGTGTCTTTGCTCCTGAGCTCCACCATCAGCTTGTCGTAAAGTTGGTACTGTGCTCTTCTGGCTAACCATCTTTGGACCCAGATTTTTTTTGGGTGCCTCCTTTTCTTCCCGTAGTAGAGTTCACAGAGACTGTTGATGGTTTCGCAGTGATGCAGAAGGATGTTGGCTGCCAAAAGGATTTTGTCGCAATCCATGGTGGAGATGACTGGATGCTGTGGAAGAGGAAGAGGCAGATGAAGGCTGCAGAGGTCTGCACCGCTGGTCTGCTGGTCTGAAAGTGCGATGCAGATGAGTTGCTCCCCCTTTTTATAGGTAGTATAAGTGTCCCTTTGCATCCTCTAGGCATCCTCTAGGCATCCTCTAGGCATCCTCTATACATCCTTAATATCTGAGATAGGTCCCCTCTACAAACATTTTTTCCATTTTAAACGCTTTGTTTCCATTCTGCATCCGTTCTGCATCCATTCTGCATCCATTCCACTTCCTCCTTGCATCCGTTTACCACTGGAGCGGATGGAGTTGTGCAGATGCGCAGCGGATGCCTAGCGGATATAGCGGATGCGTAACAAATGCATAACAGATGCGTCGCGGATGCCTAGCGGATACAGAACGGACAAACTCGATACATTTTCTGCTCAAAAGTTTTAGGCAGCCTAAAACTTTTGGAGCGGATAAAACGTGCATAAACAGATGCTGGACGGATTGAGAGAAAGCCAAATGGAGGCAGTGAGTACATCGCGTTTTAGAACGGATGGCAAGATTTTTTTTCCATTTTGCTTCCTCTTTGCATCCATTTTTGCAGTGTGACAGGGCCTTAAGAAACCAAGTTTAGGAGGTGCCTGTTATATTTCGAGTATTATGGACCATTACTCAAGAAATGCTTTCTGCTATCTTATGAAAAACAAAACAGTAACTTTCCAACATTTCTTTAACTGTCTCAGGTTTGCTGAGAAAAAAATGAAAAGTAAAGTAATTATTTCAGTAACTGATAATGGGACTGAATTGGTTAACAAAAGACTCCAAAATATGCTGAAATTGGCTGGTGTTGAGCATAAATGTTCTGCACCTTACAGACCACAACATAACTCGTTTATAGAACAAAAAGGGCAAACATTACAAGCCATGACTCGCACTATGTTATCTGACTCAGGTTTACCTGAAACACTGTGGGGTAAGCTCATAATGTGTACTAACCATGTTTTAAATAATGTAGTAAATACAACAACTGGAGAATTGCCATTCACTCGTTGGCATGGCAGAAAACCACATTTAAGTTATTTACACATATTTGGAGTTCCACCATGGGTGCATATTCCCTCACATGTAAGACTAAAATGGGCAACATAGAGCTAAGAAGTTATTTTTTGTGGGATATGAGGTCAACCACAGATCATTTAGATTTTGGGATCAAGGCACAGCTCAGGTTTATTGTAGTGCTAGTGCAAAATTTCTTGAGCACGTTGGGTGGGATAAACTGGAACAGGAATCCAGCAATGATATTATTATTGACACCCAAATAGTCCCTAAAGATAAAATCAATACACCCCAAATAGCCATTAAAGAGGAAGGACAGGAAGAAGTAGTAGAACAAGCACAGTAAGAAATAGAAGAACAGGAGCAGATGGCACAGGAAAGTCCCCCAGTAATCCCTGTATTACCAAGACATTCAACCCGAGTAACACGACCACCTGATAGATATCAGGCTAGTGTTGTATGCCAAGTGAATACAGTTTCAAGTAATCATAATGAATTAAAACTGTATCCTGCTAAGGATCAGGCTGCTTGGCAGAAAGCAATGGATAAGGAACTGGAATCATTAAAAAAAGTAGATGTATACAAAAATGTTAAGTTACCACCAGGTAAACATGCCATAGGATGCAAATGGATATATAAACTGAAGACAGGTGTGGATGGGAATGTTACTCATAAAGCCAGGTTAGTAGCACAAGGATTTAATCAGACAGCAAATGACTATGATGAGGTGTTTGCACCTATTCTGAAGGCTACTACATTAAAGGCAGCATTAGTGGGGGAGCTAAGGAGAAATATGTAAATCATTTGAATGTAGAGACAGCTTATCTGCATGCACCATTGCAACACACTATATATTTAAAGAAACCTTTAGGTCTCAAAAATGACAATACTGATTATGATTGCTGGAAATTGAAAAAGAGTCTTTATGGTTTAAAGCAATCAGGATATGAGTGGAACCAATGTATAGTTAAAGAATTAACTAAAATAGGGTTTGTAGCTGGCATGGCTGATTCATGTTTGTTTAAAAGAGAAAATAATGGTATGATTTCATTATTGCTATTATTTACTGATGATTTACAGATGATTAACTTACTGATTAATCACCAGAACTGAACAAGAAGCTACTGAGAAAATTTCACTGCTGGAAAATAAATTTAAGATAAAAGAGGAGAACTCAAACATTATCTTGATTTAAAGATAGAACTAGGGGAGGATACAAGATCTCACAGGCAGATAAAATTAACCAATGGCTAAAAAGTTATAAAATGGAACTTTGTAAGCCAACTAAAACACCAATGAGCCAGGAATTTAGCCATAGTGATGTTCAAAGTCCTGTTTTGATAATTACATTTATCAGTCCTTGATTGGTAGCTTCTCTTATCTCAGTAATTGGTCAAGGCCAGATATTGCATACAGTGTTAATCAATTAGCGAGATTTAATGCTGAGCCCTTAGAAAGGCACTGGCAAGCTGCTAAATATGTGTTAAGATATCTGAAACAGACAATGCATTATGCATTGTATTTGGAGCCAAAAGATGAACTGAATTTGACTGCATATGCTGAGTTTTGCTACAGACATAAATACACAAAAATCTACATCAGGTACTGCTGTATTATTGGGAAAAGCATTGATTGGATGGAAATCTATCAGACAGAAACATCTAAGTTTGTCAACAATGAAGGCTGAATTCTCATGTTTGTCTTTACTATGTACAGATTTAGTTTTGTATAAGCAATTATTGATTGATATGGGAATTGATTTAAAAGAACCTATTGCTGTTTATGAAGATAACCAATCAGCAATACAGATGTCTGTCAGGTGACAAGACACATATAAAGACTGAACTATGCACCCTGACTAAAGTACTGACAGCAAACGGCTTCCACAAAAACAAAATCACCAGCTTGCTCCACAAAAACACACTAAGACAGAATAGAGACCTAGAAGATAAACAGACCTATGGAACAGCTGTCCTGCCTCACATAAGAGGTATTACAAACAAAATCAGTAAAGCCCATGTCACACTGAACCAATGGATGCAAAGAGGATGCAAAACGGACAAAAAACCTTGCCATCCGTTGGTTAACGCGATGTATCCGTTCTGTACTCACTGCCTCCGTTTTGCTTCCTCTCTATCCCTCCAGCATCCGTTTATGGACGTTTCATCCGCTCAAAAAGTTTTGGGCTGCCTAAAACTTTTGCGCGGAAAATGTATCCAGTTCGTCCGTTCCGCATCAGCTACGCATCCCTTACGCATCCCTTACGCATCCCCTATATCCGCTTGGCATCCGCTTCTCATCCGCGCAACTAGCATCCGCCCGGATGCAGTGAGGAAGCGAAACGGACACGGAACAGATGCAGAACGGATGCAGAATGGATGCACCATGGAAACAAAGCGTTTAAAGTGGAAAAAACGTTCGCAGAGGGGATCTATCTCGGATATTAAGGATGTCTAGAGGATGCCTTGAGGATGCCTAGAGGATGCAAAGGGACACCTATACTGCCTATAAAAAGGGGGAGCAACTCATCTGCATCTCACTTTCAGACCAGCAGCCCACCTGTGCAGACCTCTACAGCCTTCATCTGCCTCTTGCTCTTCCACAGCATTCAGTCATGTCCACTGTGGATCGTACTACAGTCCTTTTGGCAGCCATCATCCTTCTGCAACAGTATGAAGCCATCTACAGGCTCTGTGAACTCTACTATGGGAAGAAAAAGAGGCGGCCAAGAAGCGTCTGGGTCCAAAAATGGATTGGGAGAAGAGCAGAGTACGGACTGTACCACAACCTGATGGTGGAGCTCAGGAACAAAGACACTCGGGCATTCCAGAACTTCATGAGCATACCTCCAGCCATGTTTGACGAAGTTGTGTAGCGGCTGACACCCGGGTTGACCAAGGCAAACACCAACTTCCGGCCCAGCCTGGAACCTGGGCTCAAGGTGGCACTCATTCTGCGCCACCTGGCCTCAGGGACCCCCTACAGGAGCATGCAGTACGGCTGGAGGGTGCCACACAACACCATCAGCATTGTGGTCAGAGAAGTGGTGCAGGCAATCATCGAAGAATACAAAGAGGAGCTCCACCAGTGCCCCTCCACTGAAGAAGGATGGAAGAAAGTTACAGAGCAGTGGTATCAGAGGTGGAACTTCCCACACACCGTTGGAGCCATCGATGGCAAGCACGTGGCCTGCAAAGCACCAGCCAAGTCGGGCTCCACTTATTTCAACTACAAGGGCTTCTTCAGCATCATCCTATTCGCCATGGTCGATGCTGACTACAAGTTCATGTACATCGATGCTTCAGGCTACGGCTCATCTTCAGATGCCCAGGTATACAACACCAGTCATCTCAAGGAGGGACTACAATGCAACCTCATCATGGGCTTCCCAGATCCAGACCCCCTGCCCAACAACACGCAAGATGTGCCCTACTTCATCGTGGGGGATTACGCCTTCTCCCTCAGAACCTACCTCATGAAGCTATACACTTCTTGACTCCTCACCCATGAAGAGAGGATCTTCAACTACAGGCTATCCAGGGCAAGGCGGGTGGTGGAGAACGCCTTTGGCATCCTGGCCAACAGGTTCCAGGTACTTCTCACCAACATGCAGCATCGCCCAGAGACCGTAGATGCTTAATGGATGCTTCCTTCAGCCTGTCTCATCACACGGATGAGATTGGGCCATGTATGTTGGGTGGGCCTACAATGAACAGGGCATTTAATAAAGAGTTGTGTTTGTGTTCAACTGTGTGGATCAATGCTTACATTGTTATTGATAAAAAAGGGCCCTAGGTGTGGCACCTGGGATGGTAGACCATACAGTCCCACTATGCTTGCACTGGAGGTTTATCTATCCCACAGTTTTTAGCCATCCCAAAGGTATCCCTGCCCACCCCACTGCTATCTTAACACATCCCACAAGCATGCAAAGGCTTAAACCAATTCTAAAAGTTTCCACCAAGACTTTATTACAAAGAAAAGAAATGAAGCAAGTGTGTGAATCAAAGATAAACTTTATTGAACAACAAGCTGTAAAAAAAAAATGACCCAAGTAAAGTGTCCAAATAAAGCCCTCAGGTAGCCAACAAGCCGGTTTTTGGAATTCTTTTTGGTCACTCAGTGGTGTGCCCAGTCTCAGGGGTGAAGTGTCCAGGTGCTGTGGTGGTGGGTGGTGCTGGAGTGCCTGGCCTCAAGAGTACAACAAGGGATGGTGTGTTTAGAAAGGTGTCGGACAGCTGGCTCAGTCCCATGATGCTGAGAGGTCCTTCCTCCATGCCATGGGGTGTCAGCCCCAGTACTTATGAGAGATGTACTGAGGCCGGGCTTGGCTGTGGGGTGGAGGAAGGAATAGTGTAGTGGGGCTGTTTGCTCTGCAGCTAGGGTGAGGACTGGCGTGGGTGACATCGCTGTCGTGGGTGGCATCATTGGCGTGGGTGGCCTCGGTGGCATCAGTGAAACAGGTGGCAACGGTGTTGCCCGATGACTCTGTGCATGGACTGGGAAGGGCTGCTGCCTGTGCTGCTGAACCTCCTGGTAGCTATAGCCCTGGTAGGTGAGGGCCTGTGAGAAGCCTTGGAATGGGAGGGACATCACCTGGGGTGGAGGAGCAGGCCTGGACTGGGTGGGAGCAGGTTCCTCTGGGTCTGGAGGGTTGTGAAGCAGCTTGGTGATCCAGTCCTTCACCTGCTGGTACTGTGGATCCGCCATTTCCTTGAGGGTCTGCTTGACATAGGTGAGGAAGTGCTTGCGGCTGGAGGATGAGGAGACGGTGTGGACCAGCTGAAAGAGGAGATCTATGCTGGTGCGGATGGTGTCCCTGATCGCCAGCAGGACATTGTAGCTCTGGCCCTCCAGCTGTCCGGCTCTCTACCTTTCTGCGGAGGCGGAGGCGGGTGGTGGTGGATGCGGCTATGACTGTGGTGGACTCAATGTCTCCTTTCTCCCACCGCACCAGGGAATTCTCTACACACTCCAACACGCTTACCACACCTGTCCACGGGTTCTCCCACATGGCACGCTCCACAGAAACCTGTCTGGAGATGGGGACTGACTCTCAGCCGGAAGAGGACTGGGTGGCAGCAGGCTGCCTGAGAGAGAGGGTAGTGAGAGGGG
The DNA here is from genome assembly GCA_015471245.1 of Laticauda colubrina. Classification (NCBI taxonomy): domain Eukaryota; kingdom Metazoa; phylum Chordata; class Lepidosauria; order Squamata; family Elapidae; genus Laticauda; species Laticauda colubrina. The sequence continues at coordinate 1,649,168 of BLBF01000070.1, forward strand.
CTGCTGGTGCTCCTCGGTGGCGGACCTCACCCTTAAGGAAGCTGCACCTGGCCATGACGTAGGTCTCTCTGTCTGTCAGCTTCACAGTGGCCTGGCCAGATTTCTTCAGGTGCAGCTTCCTGTACCAGGTGTGCATATGTTTTCACCAGCCGAGGATCACCTCTGAAGTGTAACCCATACTCTTTGCCCTCTCCCTCCAAGCAGCCTGCTTCCGCTTGGTGTCCCTGTACAGCCAGTGTCCCTTCTGCCACAGATAGTCGTTCTCTCTCAGCCACTCCAGCACCACATCCTTGTGTGTCTCCGCAATGGAGTATTGCCTCCTCTCCCGTTGTTGCATACGCTTACTCCTCCCTTTGGCAGGACCAGATGGGCCCTCATCAGAGGGGCTCCCAGGTAGTAGGGGCTGCTCCTCCACACCACCACCACCAGCAGCAGCACCAGCAGAATCATCATCATCATTATCATCATCATCATCATCATCCTCACCAGCAGGATCATAATCAGCATCAGCATCATCATCAGCAGCAGCAGCAGCAGGAACACCAGGACCAGGATCAGCAGCAGTAGAGTAAGCACTAGCAGGGCCACCAAGTCCAGGAGCACGAGCAGGACCAGGAACACGAGCAGGACGAGCAAGTCAAGGAGCATGAGCAGGTCGAACAGGTCGAGCAGGACAAGGAGCAGCTTCAAAAGAGTAAGCAACAGCAGAAGCCCCAGCACTAGCAGAAGCACCACCGCCAGGAGCAGCTTCAGCAGAAGCCCCAGCAGAACTGGAGTCAGGGGCAGGGGGTGGGAGGTTGGCCCTGTCCCTCTTGCCAGGGATGGCGGCAGGTTGCTGAGGCTTTCGCTTCCTCCCCATGGTTGTGGGGTTGCTGGCTGGCAGGGAGGCTGGCAGGCACTAAGGCTGGCAGGAAGCCTGGCAGGAAGGTTGACAGAAAGCCTGGCAGGAAGGCAGGAAGGTAGGCAGGCACCAAGGCTGGCTGGAAGGCAGGCTGGCAGAGCAGGCAAGGAACTCGAAGTGTCCAGCAGCAGGTCTTTCCTCGGAATGCTGGCCACGTGCGAGCTGCTTCCCTATATATGCGGGGGGCTTATATAATACTTACCCCCCACATGCGGAATTAACGCTCGGCATCCGTTCCGCTTCCGCTGTGCATCCGCTAGGCTTCTGCTGTGCATCCACTTTATCGGCTGTGCATCCGCTGTGCATCCGCTTCATCCGTTCGGTGTCCATTCTGCATTCGCTGTATTCATTCCAAGTCCGCTTCGCTGAGGCCCCCCGGAAGACCTGCAGTTGCACCATCCGCTCCCATCCACTTCCATCCGCTGGGCTTCCATTCCGCATCCGCTTTGCATCCGCCCTGCGTTCTCCCCGTGTTCATGTTATCCACTCTGGTTATTCAAATTTTTGCCCCTTTTGAGAGCGGATAACAACGGATGGAACATTTTCCTCGTCCGTTGTGTCCGTTTTGCATCCGTTGGGCAGTGTGACATGGGCTTAAGATACTACACAGGCATCACATCAAGACTGCCTTCAAAACAGACAAAAAAATAGCAGCCATCCTTAGAAACCCCAAAGTATCTAAATCCCAAAATTGACTTTGAAAACCAAGGCATATATGAAGTTCCCTGTGCATCATGCCCGGCCACATACATTGGGCAGACCAATAGAAGAATAAGTACCCACCTGGATGATCACAAAAATGCAGTAAAAAAGCTGAAACACACCTCCTCACTAGTCCAACACATGAAAGCCACATGTCACAACATCAACTTCAATGGCACCAAAACCATAGCCACTATAGAAAACCCCAGCCTCAGAATCATCAGAGAAGCCATAGAGATTGAAAAAAGACCTGAAAGCATGAATAGAAGAGATGATTCCACCAGACTGTCAATTATTTGGAAGCCTGCACTCTCAAATAGAAAGATCTCCACACCACAACCCAGGCAAAAACCTGGGCACAAACAGACTCCCCATGATACCTCCAGCTCAAACACACCCCAACCAGGCACACAGATGAAACCTAGCTTCCTAGGCTTCCTAGCCGTACTTTCACGCAAAGCCAAGCTGCATTGAAGGCCTCCAATACAGGAACAGAGTGTTGCCAGCCAATCAAAGCCACAAAACAGACAGAAGAAACCAGAAACACCAATCAATCAAACTCCAAGTCCACTGAACACAGACCAAGATTCCCAATCAATCAGGATTAAAAAAAAAACATTCTGGCAAAGCACTAGGCTAGCCTCAAATTTAAAACCAAAAACTGTGATAGCCTGACCCACATACAAACTCAATACAGAAGCCTGATGATGGCAGATGAGATTCTGCTGAAATGTTGCTACAACTTTAACATCACTACAATGACGTGGGATAATACCCGAGGGAAGCTAAATAGCACACATGTAAGTACCTGCGAAAACTTAAAAACAGAAACAAATATATATATATATAGATAGATAGAAAGATAGATAGATAGATAGATAGATAGATAGATAGATAGATAGATAGA
>BLBF01000070.1:1691756-1703412 GCA_015471245.1 Laticauda colubrina
ATATAGATATAGATATAGATATAGATATAGATATAGATATAGATATATGCTTGAGCAGGAGTTTGAACTTCCAAGGTCCTTTCCAACTATGCTATTCTGTAAGTGGATGGGATACTAGTTACCTGTTATATCTGTACTCCCTTTATGAAGTACAAAAATCACAGGATTAAATCCTAGTCAGAAGGCAATTTACCTGCTCTCGGTACAGATAAAAAAGAGACAGCAAAACATGAATCAACCAGAATAAATTGTGATGAAGTTCCTCCATATTGATATGCTTTGACAAATTTGAGCTATTCTAGTAGAGTAATCTGAATGCATGATTTTCTACAATAGTTCCTATGCCCTATTATGAGTGCTGCTGGAAATTAAAAAAATTTGTAGACTTCAATATGTAAATCAGTGACTACCCATGTTTTTGGACATATAACCTTTCAGCTTTGACTTTTCTGGATGCTAGAAATTAGTGGCTTATTAAAATCTGCTATGTTTGAAAATAATAAAGCAATGCATTAAAACTCTTTTGTTGTTGGCATTTCTTTAGTCAATTTTCCAACTCAAAGGTTAGATATATCATTCAGGATTGTCAAACAAAGGCTTTTGGAGAAACAGAAGCTTCCACTAGTAATTTCTATTCCAAATTACTGAGGTTTTTGGGAACTGAATTGGATTGTATGGATTACATTAGAGCCTGAAATATTTGTCATCGGTGAGAATTTTTCTCCAAACCACTTAGGAGAGGAGTAATGAAAAATTCCCCAAATATTATTCCCAATATCAAGCTCTCTATAATGCTGTACCTGCAGAAAATATTCATATTTTTAAAATCTGAGATACAGTATTTGTTCCACATGTGAGAATTCTTCCCAAGGGAACCAGCATTAGTGTTACTTGAGAGAATTTTGTAGTCCTGGTTATAGATTTCTTCATAGGAATTTTTCTCTTCAATATGGGTGAGTGATAGAAGTTTATGTTGAGATGATAATTATATGTTAAAAGTATGATATTGAATCAATAATTCTGGCATGAAATGAGTCCCACATTTATTGTTGGAATCAGGGATGCATTTAATGCATCCCACCAATAAGCAAACTCTGAATCATTTCTTTATTAACTGTCCCTTTATATTCAAATCAGGTCTAAACATAATGATATAGCATTTTGGGAAAAAGATGCAGCCCAGTAACCCAGATGCCGAAGCCAAAATGGAGAAGATCTCTACAGCCACCATATATTTTCCCTTGGTACTCAGATAGGTTGGAACAAATGATATCCAGACGCTACAAAAGACCAACATACTGAAAGTGATAAATTTGGCTTCATTAAAGGTGTCAGGTAACTTCCTGGCTAGAAAGGCCATTGTGAAGCTGATAGAAGCCAAAAACCCCATAAAGGCAAGGACAAGATAAAACATAATGGCTGAACCTTCATTACATTCTAGGACAATTTCTTCAGCCATGGAGTGCATGTCTACATGTGGGAAAGGGCGAGAAATTGCCAACCATATTGTACAAATGGTGAATTGTGCTACAGAACAAGATAGGATAATACTTTTCGCCAACCTGTTCCCCACCCATTTCCTCATTTTGGAGGCTGGCTTAGTGGCCATAAAAGCAATAACAACAATGGTTGTTTTCCCCAAAATGCAAGAAAGGGCTATGGAAAAGATGATGCCAAATGCAGTTTGTTGCAACAGACATTTCATTTGGTCAGGTTTCCCAATGAAGAGTAAACTGCATAGAAAGGAAAGGAGGAGGGCAATGAGAAGAATGTAAGTGAGGTTTCTATTGTTGGCTTTGACTATGGGTGTGTCCTGCTCTTTAATGAAGACACCCAGCACCAAAGTTGTAATGAAGGAAAAGAAGAGACTAACAGTGGCCAAGGTGATTCCCATTGGCTCACTGTAAGACAGGAAGGTTGTCGTTTTTACAATACAGAGATTTTGAGCCTTGTTTGGATATTGATCTTCTGAACAATGGAAGCAATCAACTGCATCTGGAAAAATAAAGCATTAAGATCCATTTCTAGAAATAGTAATATAGGGGAACAGATAGATAATTAATAGAAGAGTTAATGAATGAGATTAATTAAAAATGCCTGTTTAATATACAGTATATTTAGTGTTACAATGCAAGTATGCTAGAGTGTCTAATGCTTACACTTTGCTTTGTGATTATAATTCTACCCTGTTCCTTTTTTATGTAGCTTCTCCTCCCTCTCCCCCTCCCTCCCTTCACTCCTTCTTTCTCTTCTATCTTTCTTGGGAAAATCCCTCATTCTACAATAGAAAAAGGTTTTCATTAGGCTTATCTTTTCATAGTTTTGTTCCTGGTTAATCAGAAGCAGTAATGTGCAACCTGAATAGTTCATTTATTTTTGGATTCTCTGAAATATCTTTTTATTTTTAAATTTATGAAACAATGTCATTCATTCAGTCATGATATTAACAGTCCCCTTACGAGTTTTAAATATTAGCATTTCAAATCACAGTTCCTGTAAGGAGTCTGAATAGTTTTTCACAAAGCAACTCTTACCCATCTGGTTTGAAATTTTCCCTTTTGCACATGGAATGCAGCCATAACAGCAAAATGGCTTTCCTTCTATTTTCCTCTTCCTGGTCCCTGAATAGCAATTGTCACTGCATACAGAAATAGGTTGAATCTATCAAGAAATCAAATCAGGATTTATTAAAGTGACAATTTTCTATCAGAAAATTCTATTTCTGGGTGAATTTTACTTTTAAATAATAGCGTACAAGTGTCAATTGGTTTAGAGTAATTGTAATAAATTACTGCAGAAAATGGGCACTAGCATCAAAACTGGAGATAGGAACACTATAAACTGGAGACCCAGGAAGACAGCAACATTTGTAGGGAGCTTCTGCGGTACAGTGTTTAGAGTGTAGTACTGCATACTACTTCTTCTGTAGCCAGGTGCCTAAAATTTGGCAGTTCAAATCCCACCAGGCTCAATATAATAGAAATAAGAATAAACATAAATTTAAATATTAGAAATAGGAAATAATAATTGGGGACAATAGGTCAGGGATGGTAGGCATGATTTTGCAGTTATGCAAGCCCCTTACAGACCTCTTAGGAATGGGGTGAGATCTGTAGAAGTTAGTTTGGAGGGAATGGATTGGATGTTTGAATAGATGGCAACAGATTAGGGTAGTTTGTTTCAGACATTCACCACTCTATTGCTGAAATTGTACTTTCTGCAATCAAGTTTGAAGTAATTTACATTAAGTTTATATCTGTTGTGTGCTCTTGTGTTGTTGTGATTAAAGCTGAAATATTCATTAACTGGTAAGATGTTGTAATATATGATTTTATGTACTATACTTAAGTCCAATCTTAGCCAGTGTAGTGCAAGGTTGTCTAAGCCTAGAATCTACAGACTGCAGTAAAGTAGCAGATATTTTTTGTTTGAGGTCAGTAGTTCACCTTGAAATGGCAAGTAAATATATATTTTACAGTCCAATTTTTCTTTGTGATATATCTGTTTAAATGATATATCTGTCTAAGTCTTTCTGTCTCTCTGTCTATCTTTCTCTGCTTGTCTGTCTGTCTCTCTGTGTGTGTCTCTCTATTTTTTGCTCTGTCTGTATTGTGTATATGTGTATTTGTAAACATTTATTTATTCTCTTTAATATATAATATAGGAGACTGGTGGTAAGGACTGAGTGTAATATTTGAATGATCTGCACATATTGAATTGCGAATGAGATTTTCAATACAACTCACAACACCAAAAATCATTTTTCATGGGACTGTGTGGCACCTTCTCTGTACATATGTACAAGCAGAAAATTATCTGCATGTGTGTCTCTCTGTGTTTGTATATTAATTTTTAAAAGTGGATGGTTTGATGCTTATGGTGATGACAGTTCCTTGTAAGATCTCAGGTGTGTCTCAACAATTCTATAACTAGAAGAAGGACCAAGCAAACATTCAAGGATCCAAAGCTGCACTAAGTAGATTCATTATAAAAAACAACCTATGCAGTCATTGTGAAAGAATTTCTGTGATTGCTATATAACGAGTACAAAATATGTGTATTATGAAATCAAGCTTTACTTTCTGATTGCATCTACTCCCCCTATGATGTAAATGGCATCATATTACATATGCTGTAGATGGCATCACATTAGGCTGTTTGCTTTTGAACTTGTGTTTTAACACTTTGACTTCAGAAGTTGTGGGTGCTCCAACACTGGGTGATTTTTAGAAGAGATTAAACAGACATTTTTTGGGAATGGTACAGGGTCTCATGCATGGGTAGGGGTTGGACTAGAAGATCTCCAAAATCTCTTTCAACTCTTTTATACTATATTCTGAGATTTGGCCTTTATATGAATGGATCCTTGACTTTCTTCTGCCTGTACCCCAACTGGACAGCCCTGATCTTGCTGCTCACAGGTAAGCCTGTGAGTTGCACTAGCCCCTCCTCCACTGTCCTCGAACTTTTCCAGACCTTCCCATCCCCAGGCTTGGCTGGCTGCCTAAGCCAGCATGGTTCCATCCCCTGTGGCACTTTCCCAACTTTCCCTACCACATGGCGGCTGTAGCGTAATAAGGGCAGTTGGATGTCCTAGCCAGGGTTCTGAAAATTGCACGCCGCATGTGCAGCCTGGGCTGGAACATCCACTCGCCCTGCGCTGCTGTCCCACCACCACCCACAAGAAAGCAAGGTGCTTTTGGGGGACTGGAGTGGGGGAGGTGCTCCACGTCCCCACCGGCTACCAGAGGTCTTTGGGAGGGATGGCAGAGGCTGCTGCTGCCATTCACAAAGGTGCTTTGGGAGGAATCCAGCATTGGAGTAGTTTTGCAGGTAAACAGACATGCATTTGCAGCTAGCCAACACCCACGAGAAACTGAGTCTGGGAGCAGTTTAGAGGAGGACTGCTCCTCCACCCTAGCCATGCATTTTCAAGCAGCCATTTGAAAACACATGACTGTGGGCAAAGCAGCGGTACATTAAGGCCCTGTCACACTGCCCAACGGATGCAAAACGGACACAACGGATGAGCAAAATGTTCCATCCATTGTAATCCGCTCTCAAAAGGGGCAAAAATTTGCATAACCGGAGCAGATAACACGGATGGGGGGAGGATGCAGGGCCGATGGAAAGCGGATGTGGAACGGAAGCCCAGCGGATGGAAGCAGATGGGAGTGGATGGCACATCCGCAAGGCTTCCGGGGGACCGCAGCAAAGCAGATGCGGAACGGATACAGCGGATGCACAGCAGAAGCCTAGCAGATGCACAGCGGAAGCCTAACGAATGCCGAGCGTTAATTGCGCATGCGGGGAGGATGCATTGCGTAAGCCCCACAGATATAAGGGAAGCAGCTCGGAAGCAGGTCACCATTCAGAGGAAAGACCTGCTGCCAGACGGATTGACAGCTTTGCCTGCCCTGCCTGCCTGCATGCCTGCCTGCAAGCCTTGCTGCAAGCCTTGCTGACAGCATCCCTGCCAGCCTTGCTGTCTGCCTGCCTGCCAGCCTTGGTTCATGTCTGCCTGCCAGCCAGCCTTGGTTCATGTCTGCCTGCCAGCCTTGGTGCATGCCTGCCTGCAAGCCTTCTTGCCAGCCTTGGTGCCTGCCTCCCTGCCAGCCTTCCTGCCAGCCTTGGTTCCAGCCTTCCTGCCAGCCTTGGTGGCTGCCTTCCTGCCTGCCTTCCTGCCTTCCTGCCTGCCAGCCTTGGTGCCTGCTTTCCTGCAAGCCTTCCTGCCAGCCTTGGTGCCTGCCTCCCTGCCAGCCTTCCTGCCAGCCTTGGTGCCTGCCTCCCTGCAAGCCTTCCTGCCAGCCTTGGTTCCTGCCAGTCTCCCTGCCAGCCAGCAACCTCACAACCATGCGGAAGCACAGCAAGCCTCAGCCATCTGCTGCCAGCCCTTGCAAGAGGGACAGGGCTACCATCCCACCCCCTAGCCCTCACTCTGGTTCTGCTGGGGCTTCTACAGCATGGGCTCACTCTTCTGGGGCTGGGGCTTCTGCTGCTTCTGCTTCTGGAGGAGCTGATGACAAGCACTCCAGCACCAGCCACTTCCACAGCACCTGGAACCTTCACCCCTGAGACTGAGCGACCAAGAGGAGTGCCATAGACTCATTTTTTGTTTTATAGCTTGTTGTTAATAAAGTCTATTTTTGATTCACACACTTGCTTCATTTCTTTTTTTTAATAAAGTCTTGCTGGAAATATTTAAAAATGGTTTAAGCCTTTGCATGCTTCTGGGATGGGTTAAGATAGAAGTGGGGTGGGTAGGGATACCTGTGGGATGGGAAGGGATACCTTTGGGATGGGAAGGGATACCTTTGGGATGGGTAATAGCTGTGGGATAGGTTGCACTGCTTCTTCCCTTCACATGAAGCTCTGTTGGGGCCTTGCACATCGACAGTATCTATCAGGTTTCGCCCTTGCCTCCATTCCCCAGGCTCCATGTCCCCATTCCCTTGCTGACGGTCGAAAAGTCTGTTCTGCAACACTGGCTATCAGGTGTGCATGAGATTGTGCAGGATGCAGCAAGCTTCCACGATCCTCCTCACGGTCTCTGGGTGATGCTGCATGGTGGTGAGAAGTACCTGGAACCTGTTGGCCAGGATGCCAAAGGCGTTCTCCACTACCCGCCTTGCCCTGGACAGCCTGAAGTTGAAGATCCTCTCTTCACGGGTGAGGTATTTGGAGGTGTAGGGCTTCATGAGGTAGGTTGTGAGGGAGATGGCGTCATCCCCCACGATGAAGTAGGGCACATCTTGCGTATCGTTGGGCAGGGGATCTGGATCTGGGAAGCCCACAATGAGGTTGCGTTCCAGCCTACCCTTGAGGTCACTTTCATTGTATACCTGGGCATCTGAATATGAGCCATTGCCTGAAGCATCGATGTACATGAACTTGTAGTCAGCATTGACCATGGCGAAGAGGATGATGCTGAAGAAGCCCTTGTAGTTGAAATAAGTGGACCCAGACTTGGCTGGAGCTTTGCAGGCCACGTGCTTGCCATCGATGGCTCCAACGGTGTGTGGGAAGTTCCACCTCTGATACCACTGCTCTGCAACTTTCTTCCATCCTTCTTCAATGGAGGGGCACTGGAGGAGCTCCTCCTTGTATTCTTTGATGATGGCCTGCACCACTTCTCTGACCACAATGCTGATGGTGTTGGGTGGCACCCTCCAGCTGTACTGCATGCTCCTGTAGGTGGTCCCTGAGGCCAGGTGGCGCAGAGTGAGTGCCACCTTGAGTCCAGGTTCCAGGCTAGGCCGGAAGTTGGTGCTCTGCTTGGTCAACCTGGGTGTCAGCCACTGCACAACTTCATCAAACATGGCTGGTGGCATCCTCATGAAGTTCTGGAATGCACGAGTGTCTTCGTTCCTGAGCTCCACCATCAGCTTGTTGTACAGTCCGTCCTCTGCTCTTCTGGTGAACCATCTTCGTACCCAGACGCTTCTTGACCGCCTCTTTTTCTTCCCGTAGTAGAGTTCACAGAGCCTGTAGATGGCTTCACACTGTTGCAGAAGGATGTTTGCTGCCAAAAGGACTTTGTTACAATCCACGGTGGACATGATTGGATGCTGAGGAAGAGGAAGAGTCAGATGAAGGCTGCAGAGGTCTGCAGCTGGGCTGCTGTTCTGAAAGTGAGATCCAGGTGAGTTGCTCCCCCTTTTTAAAGGCAGTATAGGTGTCCCTTTGCATCCTCTAGGCATCCTCTAGGCATCCTGTAGACATCCTTAATATCCGAGATAGGTCCCCCCTGCGAACGTATTTTCTGTTTTACATGCTTTGTTTCTGTGCTGCATCCGCTAGGCATCCGTTCTGCATCTGTTCCATGTCCGTTCCACTTCCTCCCTGCATCCGAGCGGATGCGAGTTGTGCGGATGCGAAACGGATGCCTAGCGGATATAGCGGATGCATAACGGATGCAGAACGGATGCGTAGCGGATGTGTAGCAGATGCAGAATGGACGAATTGGATACATTTTCCATGCAAAAGTTTTGAGCAGCTCAAAACTTTCTGAGCGGATGAAACGTCAATAAACGGATGTTGGACTGATAGAGGGGAAGCAAAATGGAGGCAGTGAGTACATCGTGTTTTCCAATGGATGGCAAGCTTTTTTGTCCGTTTTACATCCTCTTTGCATCCATTGGTGCAGTGTGACAGGGGCTTTCATCTGCAAGACTGCTCCACAGCTGGATATTTCATGGACACTGGAAGTATTGCTTCTTCTTGTGAGTAAAATGCTTGGAATGAGAGGGAATGAAGGCTGAGGGGGGAGGGGAGGGAAATCCAGCTGTGTAGAAGTTTGAAAGAGCTGGGAATGCCTGTCTGTTAACTTGCAAAACTGCTCCAAGGCTGGATTTGCTTCCCCCTGTGGGGAAAGTGCCTGGAGTGGGAGGAAAAGAAAGTGACAGGTATGTGTGTGTGTGAGAGAGAGAGAAAGAGAGAGGGAGAAAGAGAGAGAGAGAGAGAGAGAGAGAGAGAGAGAGAGAGGGAGAGAGAGAGAGGGAGAGGAAAGAAAAAAAGAATAAGAAAGAGGGAGAAAAAGAAAGAGGAAGAAAGAGAAAGAAAGAAAGAAAGAAAGAAAGAAAGAAAGAAAGAAAGAAAGAAAGAAAGAAAGAAAGAAAGAAAGAAAGAAGGAAGGAAGGAAGGAAGGAAGGAAGGAAGGAAGGAAGGAAGGAAGGAAGGAAGGAAAGAAAGAAAGAAGGAAGGAAGGAAAGAAAGAGAAATAGGGAGAGTGCGTGTGGTGTGTGTGTGAGAGAGAGAGAAAGAGGGGGGGAGAGAGGGGAGAGAGAGGAAGGGAGAGAAAGACAGAAAGAGACAAAGAAAGAGAAAGAAATTGGTAGGAAGGGAGAGAGAGAGAGAGAGAGAGAATTCTGTGCTATTATTTTTAATTGTTCCATTATTTATCATGTGATAATATTTTACTCTGTCCCTACACCTAGAGTGATTCTTTTGCCCAGGATTATCACATATTTTTTCAGTGTTTATTTTACATGTATTCATTGTCGATAGAGCATGTGTGTTTAATAGAGTTGAAAGTAATTTTGGAGGTCTTCTAGTCCAAGTCCCTGATCAGGTAGGAAAACTGAGGATGCCAAATTCTAAGTAGAGGTACTGGGAAAGGTGTCAGAATAACAGAATGAAATACTTAGAAGGGATTTTTGGGGAACCCTATACCATTTCAGAGAAATGTTTTTTGAGTCTTTTAAAAACTTCCAGTGATTGAGCACCCAGAACTTCTGGGGAAAAGCAGGTCCACTGGTTAACTGTTCTCACTGACAAGAAGTTCTCCTTCTTTTTAGGTTGCTTCTCTCTTTGTTCAGTTTCCATCCATTGCTTCTTGTTTGCCTTCTGGTGCTATTTAGTTCTAATATATTTTATATATTAGTATATATTTATATAATATTATATATATATTATATAAATATATCTAATATATTTCTAATATATTATTTCTAATATATTTCTGGGAAAATATATTGCCCTCTTTCTTTCTGGCAGCCCCTTAAAAGCCTATTGCCTATTACACACTTGGGCAAAGCATGTGAGCCATTTCCTCCTTCCAGTGGTCCATGAAAGAACATTTATAGTATGTACATATTAAAATCAAAAAAAGGTGAACATTTTTATAGAAAAGTTGAGGCTGTGACAAGGAATGGCTGGGAAGGGGGGCACCAGGCGAGGCAGCCCTTAACATGAGTGACATTAATTTGGCCACACCCAGCCAGTCACATGAGCACTAAGCCATGTCTACCCAGTCACATGATCACCAAGCATGCACACCCAATCACATGACTACCAAGCCATGCCCACCAAATAAACCACGCCCACAGGACTGGTAGTAAAAAATTTTGAATCCCACCACTTAAGTGACACCACATGTCACTTAACTACCATAATTCCACATGACTACCATAATTCGAGGACTACCAATATTTCTTCACTGTTGCAGTTTTCAATATGACAACTGTATTAGATTCATTCAAATCAATAATTTTGGAAACAAGAAGGGATAGGGAAGAACACACAGTTTGAAATATGAGTAGGCTATACCTGCTTAAACATGGTGGGCCAGATGATGTCTTTTTCAGAAATGGTGAATAGCTTATTCGGAGAAGCTATTGGGTCAATCTTTCCAACTTTGACTTTAATAAAGGTCTCATTTGGGAAGATGACCCAGTTGATAATGTCTAATCCAGTCTCTAAATCTCCATTTTCATTAAAGGAAATTTTCTGTCCTGCAGTGTTATTAAATGAGATAGTTCTCAAATAGTGATGGAGCTAAATAGAAGCAGAAGTACACAATTAATGAGAAAGAATGAAGGAAAAGAAAAAAAAGAATTAGTAGTATTAAGTTAAAGATTGTTCATTTAATATGATTGGGCAAATTAATAGAACAATTGTTCATTCAATATTTCTTCACTGCCACAGATGTATTGAATCTCTGAGAAACTCAGAGATGCTACTGTATCTTATTCATGCTTTCACATTCTTGTAGCATTGTTATATCTTCACAATTACAAAGATTTCTCAAAACAAGAGAAAAATAAAGTGGCAAGAGACTTAAAAATCATCACTCCACAATTCTCATTGGTCCTAACCTTTGGCGGACAACTTATTCATTAGACAGAAGAGCAATAGGAAATAATTATTTATGCTTTTATTACCTGCCATGCTTTTTGAGCCAACAATATTTCTCTCCCAACTTCTATCCTTGTTTTGTATTTGGATCGGAGGGAAAGCATGGCTTGTAAGGCATGTGCCACACCATAGACTGCATTATAGATGTTGTAACTCTGCCCACTCATGGTGGTATCAAACACAAACTTAGGCAGTTTCTCCAGCTTCTCTTCTCCTGTGCACACTATTTTATCTTCATCTAATATATCTTTAGGGAAAGAACATTCAAAAGCTTGTTCCCAGAACACTCTCATTAAATAGTCTTCTTCTTCTGAAGTTGGGTTTCTCATCTCAAGGAATTGATTGAATCCAGAGATCTCCTTGGCAGAAACTCTGAAAGATATAACACCATGGAAGGCATGCATAACCATTGTTCTTTGAAGTGCAACTGAGGTAAACTCCATCTGGGCTGGCATTATCCAAACTTTATCTTTTCCCTCAATGGATGTCTCTACAAGTATTTCAACATAGGGTAACATTCTAAGAAAGATAGTGTTCTGGTTTTCACAATATAGGATAATAACATTGACAGTGCTCTGCATGATAATCGTGTATGTTTTACGAAAAGCTGTAAGGACACTCAAAAGATCATTAGAAAATGTTTCCTTGACCATCTCTTCTATGAAGTCAAAGCAGACACCTTTCTGGGAAAACAAAGGAACAGCATTTTGTACAAAATATTCTCCAATCACATCAGGTTGGGAAATCAGTCCAATCCATATCCATCTAAAATGCAGAAGCAACTGGAGAATACCCTTAATCTGTTGATCACCATTTGGGAAAAAACGATGAAAAAAAACAGTTTGTATCTTGTCATGTGTCATTGGAGAAGACCCATATGTCAGCTGAATATAGTAAAGAAGAAGAAACATAGTTTTTCCAAAATGAAACATTAATTATTTTTTTTAAAAAAATCTGCTCTTAATTTATGGTTTTAGAATAGAATAGAATAGAATAGAATAGAATAGAATAGAATAGAATA
>BLBF01000070.1:1703422-1744176 GCA_015471245.1 Laticauda colubrina
TAGAATAGAATAGAATAGAATAGAATAGAATAGAATAGAATAGAATAGAATAGAATAGAATAATTGGAAGGGACCTTGAAAGTCTTCTAGTCCAACCCCCTGCCTAGGAAGGAAACCCTACCCCACTTCAGACAAATGGTTATCCAACATCTTTTTAAAAACTCCCAGCGTAAGAACATTCATAAATTCTGAAGGCAATTTGTTCACCTGACTAATTGCTCTAAATGTTAGGAAATTTCTCCTTAATTTTAAGATGCTTCTCTCCTAGATTAGTTTCCACCCACTGCTTCTTGTCCTGCCCTTAGTCAGGTGCTTTGGATAATAGCTTGACTCCCTCTTCTTTGTGGCAGCCCTTGAGATATTGGAACACTGCTAACACATCTCCTCTAGTCTTTTCATTAGACTAGACATACCCAGTTCCTGAAATCATTCTTCACATATTTTAGCTTCCAGTCCCCTAATCATCTTTTTTTAGTGAATTACAGAGGTGGAATTTATTCTCCAGCATTACATATGAAAAGTAGACAATTTACCACATGCAGTTGGCTGTTTTCATTTACCTGCACTTTTCCCAACATTATTATGGCTTTAGGGTATGGCTTTAGGACTAAGCATTTTCATCAACTCACAATATTTTGTTTTTGTTTTTTATCTTTGACAAATGGTTCAAACATAAAGTTGTTATTCTATAATTATGAGTCAGAATTTCTTTTCTGAAACAACTGCAATCTGGACAGGATAAATGTACAAATCTCAAAATACTTTAACTCACAAGAATACTTTCCTTAGAAGATGACAGCTAGAAATATTCCTTCAAAGTTTCTTTGTTGAATCTAAATTCACTGTTTCATTTTTCTACTGGTAATAGGAAACAGTTCTGTATAACCATATCATACTCTGTAAAAATCATATTTATAATGTCTCCCAGCTTGATTCCCTCTTCTTTTTAGCAGCCCCTGAGATATTGGAACACTGTTAGCATGTCAGTTAAAGCCAACCTCTTTAACACAATGTTTGGCTCAATATTAGTAAACAGCAATGGATCATGCCCAGTATTTCCTAGTCAAACTACAGACAACTACAATGATCTAATACATATCAATTTTACAGAAGACAATGTTGAAAAAGCACTATGTAATATAAAACCATCTCTATCCATTGGACTGGACAGAATATGTGCCTACTTCTGAAAAAAGCTATCCATTGCCATAGCTGAACCTTTAAGCATACTTTTTGAAAAAAAAAATTCCGACCATCTCCTTGCCAAACTAATGGTCACTAGCCACAGTTATCCCAATCTTCAAAAAGGGAGACCCCAGCCTAGTTGAAAATTATAGACCAATCTCCTTATGCTGCATCACCTATAAAGTCATGGAATCAAATTATTAACCAATCTATTATCCTCCACTTAGGACTCTCTAATACACTATTTGGTTTCAGAAAAAAACTATCCTGTAATCTGCAACTCTTACACTGCAAAAACATATGGACTACACAACTCGATCAGGGCAAAGCAATAGATACAATCTACATAGACTTCTGTAAAGCCTTTAATTCAGTGGTACATGACAAATTACTCCTAAAACTAAAATCTTATGGTATCTCTGGACACTTGCATAACTGAATAGAAGCATTCCTGTCAAACATACAACAAATGGTCAAAATTGAGAAATCCTATCAATTTCTGTACATGTCAACAGTAATGTCCCACAAGGCAGTGTTCTAGGACCAACTCTCTTCATACTCTACATAAATGACCTCTGTGATCATATTAAAAGCAACTGCGTTCTCTTTGCAGATGATGTAAAGCTATTCAACACAACTGACAATATCATTGCCCTTCAAAAAGACCTTGACTATGTATCAGAATGGTCAAACAAATGGCAACTTCAAATCTCAACAAATAAATTCTCTGTCTTACATATTGGCAAAAAAAATATCAGAAAATAAAATACAAGCTGAATAGTCAAGACCTTTTTGAGTACTCATCTCGAATGATCTAAGTGCTAGAGCCCACTGTAACTCCATAGCCAGAAAGGCATTAAGAGTTGTTAACCTAGTCCTACGTGGCTTTTTCTCTGGTAATATCACACTGCTAACTAGAGCATACAAAACATTTGCTAGACAAACACTTGAACACAGCTCATCAGTCTGGAACCTGTTTTACATATCTGATATTAATACAGGTGAGAAAGTCCAGAAATATTTCTCAAGAAGAGTTCTCCACTCCTCTACTCATTGAAGAATAGCTTATGCCACCAAACATGAAATCCTAGACCTAGAAAACCTAGAACTATGCCACCTTCGATCCCATCTAAATATAGTACATAAAATTATATATTGCAAGGTCCTACCTGTCAATGAATACTTCAGTTTCAACCATAATAATACAAGAGCACACAATAGAAACAAACTCAAGGTAAACTGCACCAAACTTTATTGCAGGAAATATGACATCAGCAACAGAGTGGTCAATGTCTGGAATACTCTATCTGACTCTGTGGTTTCTTCCCCAAACCCCAAAAACTTTAACCTTAGACTGTCTACTATTGACCTCACTTTTTCCTAAGAGGTCTGTAGGGGGCGTGCATAAGTGCACCAATGTGCCTACTGTCCATGTCCTATTGTTTCTTTTTATTTTTCTTATATGTATCCATTTCATGTATTCATAACTATGTTTATACTGATACCTGTTATCTTATAATTGCTTGACAAAATAAAATAAATAAATAAAATATCTCCCCTAGTCCTTCTTTTCATTAGACTAGACATACCCAGATCCTGCAACCGTTCTTCATATGTTTTAGCCTCCAGTCCCTTAATCATCTTTGTTGATCTTCTCTGCACTCTCTTTCTAGAGTCTTAACATCTTTTTTACATTATGGCATCCAAAACTGAATGCAGTAAGTTTGGCCTTACCAAGGCATTATAAAATGGTATTAGCACTTAATGTGAACTTGATTCTATCCCTCTATTTATGCAGCTCAGAACTGTGTTGGCATTTTGGCAGCTGCTGCACACTGCTGACTCATATTAACATGGTTCTCCACATGGAGTCTGAGATCCCTCTCACAGTTACTACTTGCTCAATAGTGGTAAACTGTGCATTGATTTTTCTTGCCTAAATATAGAACCTTACTTTTTTCACCAATAAATTTCAGTTTGTTAGATAGTGCCCAATGTTCAACTCTGTAATAACCAGGATCTAATCATGTTCTGAAACAACTAATCTGCAGAATATTCATTCAACAGTTTGCTATTGTAGTATTAGAACAAAGCCTGAGACCTCAGAAATGCATTGATTCAGGAAACAAATTTAAAGAGAAAAATAACTATTCCCAAATAATAATATATTGAATTTTTAAAATCATGAATCCTTAATGTTATTAATATTAAAACATGGTAAGAAAATATATTCATAAAATGTACTGGGTGCAATCCCAAAACAACTAGAGCACCACTTGAACACTACTGGCAAATATAGTTCAGCAAAATGTATTTATAAGTCAGTCAAAGAACCATAAATTATTAATAGGTTTGGATTAAGACTGAGAAATTAATCAAGTACAATATCTATTTGCCCACCATATTTTTTTCATTTCTGTTTGAATTGCCAATTATTTCTTTCCAAATAATAAAATGTAATATAAAATGTATATCATCATCATCATTATATTATTATCATTTTGCTTTGTAAACACAACTTTGTAAATGTAGCAGGAGGAGGAGAATTGTTTTCAAACTTGTGGGCTTCTGGAACTGTAACTTTATAATAAAAGTATGTTTAGTATTTGTGATTTTGGTTTTCTAATCTTGCAAGAATTACTCCCTCCTCTACTTTTACATTCGAAAGAACAAGGAAGAGTACATTCTGAGTTGCTTTCTCAAATTTATTTTTTGGTGTGGACTCAGATGCTTTTTATCAGATGATTTTTTAGAATGTGCCTCTTGAAGTTCTTTTGACAGACTATTACATTTCATTCAAGGGCAAATCTTACCTGGGGCATTTTGTAGACATTCAAGACATTTGCTATGAAGGGATAGATGTGAGAGTTGGGTCCTGCAATAACAGAGATTGCCCTATCCTTGGCATCACACTTATAATTGGAGATAAATTTGCCCCGTGTTGAGAGAAGCTCTATTGAAGCCAAGTATGTCCATCTCGCCATGAAATAACTATTAGCGATGTGCATACCCAAAGTCAAATTGGATAAAATGTGGCTGTTTTCATTGATCTCTTTCACAGCAAAAGCCAATGCCAGAATATGCTGATAGTTCTGTAGGAAAAATCTGCAATAAGAAATATATTCCAAAGTATATTTCATTTCTCAAAGAATGTGACATTACATATACTTTTTAAATATTTCAAATAAACACTACAGAACTAAATTAATCATGTAAATAGCTAAGCACTCAGAAATTGAACAATGTTCTAATATAACAGTAGAAAATCTAATGAAATACTTGAATAATAATTCAAATAATCTGCAAAAATATTTCAGAGTCTTATAAACATAATTTTTGATGAAAGGGAAAGCTCTCTTTGGAAAAACATAAAAGTATATTTTTTTAGTGGAAGAAGGCTGACTGTTATGGTTCTTTCATTCATTATAAACAATTTCTGCTAAAAAACAGATGAACTGTTTGAAGTGATTTTATTAATCCTATTATCATCTACATGTAATTCTTAGACATACTTCTAGATTTATATATTAGCTTATTATGGTAATTAAATATATAAATAAAAATCAGATATATATTAGCATCATCCCTTTCTATTTCTTTCAGGGGGGTTGTGGGTATATGAAAAACTTGTTCAAAGAAGCATGCTTGAGGACAAATGTATATAAATCTTTTTTCTTTGCTCATAATAGACTTAGAGTGCTCCTTTATCCTAAGTAAATTGTTGCTTTTTCATTAGTGCAGACAGAGGCTAGATATTTGTTCCAGTCTTACTGAAGTACCTGTTTAGAAATCAAGTTCAAAGTGCAATATAATACAATTTTCCCGAATATTTAGAGGAACCATCACAAAATGATGACATTTAATTGGCAACAAAAAATGATTGCACCATAAAGTTTTGATTATTTGCTTCAAAGTAATTAAATGAGAAAAGCTTAATATGAAATTTTAATTAATAACTGAATTGAGATATGTCATACTGTAAGTGTGTGTGTGACTAGATATTTATTAAGGTAGCAATTTATGTTAGAATGAAGGAACTAACCAGAAACAGGAGAAATAAATTTCTGAGGCAAGTAACAATACTAATTAATTCAATCCAAGCATCCTATTATAGAAAGATAACTGGTCTGAGATATGCTACAGTTAAGAAGAGAAAGCCTTTACATGAGCTGATCAACTAGTTCTTCAGATGGTTGTCTTGTGAAAAGTACTGGATCAGATATCATGTAGAATTGAGATAGTATCCCAGCCACTATGAAATCACCTGACAAAAAATACTTGTGTTTCATAAGGGGAGATTTCCCCACAGCACATGCATTCATCTGAAAAGTAAAGCATGTAAACTCTGGCAGTAAAACTGCCATTACTGCAATGAAAAACACCATCTTCTTCAAGAATACCTATGCCACCATATATGAACAAGTTTCTGACTGCAGCAATAAAACATGACAAAAAGTAACCCCTCTCATTAATTAGAAGAGCTTCTATATATATCCTTTCTCAAAGAGCAGATTGTTACATTTCTAGCTCTGGTCCCACAATTAATATCATCTTTTAATCTTGACCTGTTCTTTTGGGCTTATCCCTTGGTGATCCCCAAGGATTTGAGAAAGAACTACATAACTAAGACTCCCTACATAATTATAGGGGAAATCAATGGATATTCAGTGAATCTTATTGGAGTTTTTGAGGGTTATTTTATTTGTAACTTAATCATATTTATTTTGTTAGCATTCATAATTGGAATAGGTCTGTAAATTGCTCAGAATTCTTTGGGATGGACACAGCATGTAACGCCAAGTATAAACTTATTTATTATTTAACTTTCAACTTTCTCTGGTTGTGATCTATATTGGCATGTGTTATGGTTCAGGTTAATCAATACTGACATGACACTATCAATCCTTTCTTCAGATGAGGATGCTTTCTGAAATCCAGTATGTCAGATTTACATGTGGGACTGAGAAAGAATGCCAGCAATGACGATGTCCTGACTGAAAATATTAATGTTCAATGTATATATGAAAATATAATGTTCAATATTATGTTAATTCATAATAACAAAAAAATAGTATACAATCGATGTTCACACTTATTACTGTCTCAGCATCACCATGGTCACATGGGCATTTCGCAACTACTGTACATTTATATGGGTTGAAGCACCCTGGGGTCACGTGATCACTATTTGTTCCTTTCCAGCCAGCTTTCAACAGCCAAGTCAATGCAGGATTTTATCAATAACCATGTGGTTCATTCAACAACTGCAGTGTTTCACTTAACAGCCATGTCAAAAGGGTCATAAAATCAGGTGTAAATCACCTAACAACCACCTTGTGTCAGCTTTGAAATTCAGCTGCCACATTTAATCGAAGGGGGGTGGAGGTGTTGAAAAATTCAAAGTTATTCTGTATGTCGTACTAAGAAATTCCAGTTGCAGTTAATTGGTTCTTGTGATTTATGAAGTGTACAAGTGGGAGGAGAGAAGGTGGATTCTGTGTAACATGCAAAAATACTTTCACTTTGGGAAATTGCCTTAGACGAACCAGATCTGTTCCAAAATAAATCAGTTGGAAAGAATATGTCTCGGACTGATTGATATCATGGATACTTTCTGGACGCCTTACATTTTTTTTCCCAAAGTCTACTTTTATTTTTTGAAGGGGCTTGGCTCATACCCTGGAGGTCTTTTCCCAGAGATGAAAAAAGACCAACAATCAGCCGAAGTTGGAGATGTGCAGGAGGGAGCGTGTGGGGGCCCTCCCTCCAGAGCATTAACTGGAGGAGATGTTTGGAGGAGATGATGGATGCTTTCAGAATGGCAGTAGAGGAAAGAGATTTGGGAGCTATACTGCAGCATTTCAACTCAAGAATTTGTTATAACCCAGATGTAACCCAATAAATCTTTCTCTAGCCCCGGACATATTGCTATTCTGTCAGATTGGAAGGAAGAGCAACAATTGGGGTCAGAATTCTTTCAAGAAGACAAGCCCAAGATTTATACTGGGAGTCCATTGAAGGCAGATTTAGATCAATAGTTCCAGAATTTAAAGGTGACAGGCCTGGACTCACAGTCTGTTTGGACGGGTGGAAACTTGAGACCACCCATGTTCACTTACCCAAGTACTGTAAGGACTGTACAGATGCCAGTTGGTGGAGTCTAGCAAGAAACATCAATTGACAGAGGTATGTTGTAGCCTCTGAGGCAATCCCCTCATTTTCCAGAAGGAATTTTGCCTTCTGCAGGGAGTATCCCTCCAGGATGGGGATTTTATCCAGACCAGGGGCAGACTGAGTGCCAATGGCAGCCAGCACCAACACAGCCCTGGTCTGAAGGGGAATTGCCCAGACAGCAGATAGCAGCCACTTCCCCTCCACCTGACCAGGGGGCCTGGCCACACCCATCTTCCTCCTGGCAGTGGCAAATGCAACCCCAACCTTCAGTGAGGCTACAGAGACCCCTATTCCAGAGAGGCACCACCTAGCCAGGCTTCAGGGGGCCTATCCAGCCTATATACACCATCCAGCTGGTTCCTTTCATTCCAGTTCAACCTGCAGGGATCTGGCATGTGCCACCTGCCCAACCATGACCCCACCAAACCAAATATCCTTTAAGGCCATATTCTTTTTAAAAAACAACAACAAAGTTTTTCTTTTTTACAAGAAACATACAAACAAAACATAAAAACATAAAACCCTCTTTCAATTATATACATACAGTGTGTCACTTGGTTACAATCTTTTGTGCTATCCTTTTTTTTACCATTACTCACAAGTTATATAAATTCTCACCTTATCAGTCTAGCTTGTGCTAATATAATATCAATTATTAAACATTCATTTGACTATTTTTCCATCATTTTATATGAGATATTCTAATTTTCATTATAATTTAATCTTATACATTCATTGAATGGTTATATATTTTATATTGTATTCTTTATCAGTCTATTATCTTTTATTGCAAGGCTTACTAGTCTATTTCTTTACCATGTCTTTTTATCTAACCATTGATAAATTAAATCCCATATCATATAAAATTGTTCAGCCTCTTGTTCTCTAATTTCAAATGTCAATTTATTCATTTTGGCACACTCCATGATTTTCTTAATAATTTCCTCCTGCATAGGTATTTTTTCATTTTTCCAATTCTTAGCAAATACAATTCTAGCTGCTGTTAAAACATTTACAATCAAATATTTCAATTCTTTACAATATATTTCTGGTATAATTCCCAATAAAAATATCTCAAGTTTAAAGTCGATGTGTTGTTTTATCATTTTTTCCAAACATGAATGGATTATAGTCCAATATCTTTTTGCATCTGAGCATGTCCACCACATGTGGTAATATGAACCAGGAATCTGATGACATTTCCAACATTTATCCGATTTATTCTTGAACATCCTCACAATTCTCATTGGAGGTAAGTGCTATATGTAAAACATCTCATACAAATTTTCTTTATATGCAGTTGACATTGTCATTTTATAATTTTGAGACCACAATTTTTGCCATTTATCTAAATCAATCCCATATCCAAAATTTTTCTCACGTGCAATCATTGTTTTTTTACATGTTCTTTCTCTAATATAAACTCTAGCAAATGTACAAAAGGTTTTTTGATTACTTTTTCATGAGTACTTTCAAACTTTTATCTAAATCAGTCAACTTATCATAGATACCTTTTGTTTTAAAATCTTTAACAAATCTAGATTGTATTTGCAAATATGAAAACCAATTCATTTTTACATCTTGTTCGTCCAACACTTGCATAGATTTAAGTTCACCCTTTTCATTCAATATCTCACCATATCTAACTATTTGTTCCTTTTTATATATTATTGGATAGGAAAAAGCTTCAACAGTAGATAACCAAAGTGGAATTTTAAAATAATATTGCTTTTTTATCTTCTCCCAGTTTAGAAACAATGCTTCTCAAAATAATGTCTTCTAAAATACCGCTACGTTCCCTTATACCAGAGGAAGGCATGCCACCCTAACTGCAGGTCATGTCCTTCTAAATTTAAAAGTCTAGTATTCCTTAGTGTTATCCATTCCTTTACCCACATCAGACTCATGGCTTGGTAGTATAATTCCCAATTGGGCAAAGCAAATCCTGCTCTTATTCTTTCATCTTGTAACAATTTAAGTTTTATTCTCACTTTCTTCCCCTGCAAAATGTATTTTAGCACTATTTTGTTTAAATCTTCAAAAAATTCTTTCTCTAATCTGATCGGAATTGTCTGGAAAAAGTATAAGATTCTAGGCAAAACATTCATCTTAACTGTAGATATTCTCCCAATCAGTGATAATTGTAAATTTTCCCATTTTATCAAATCTGTTGCAATCTGTTGTTTAAGTTTGAGATAATTGTCCTCCTTAAGTGTGCTACATCTTGGTGTTATATGTATCCCTAAATACTTAGCCTTGCTTGTGACCTGGATCCCCAAAACTTCCTCCAATTCTTTCTTTTGTCTTACTAACATGTTCTTTGCTAAAATATTTGTTTATTTTCAAACCTGCTACGTTCCTATACTATTCTATCTTTTCTATCAGTTTATATGCAGACTCTAATGGATCCTCTAATATAAATTTCAGGTCATCTGCAAAAGCTTGTAATTTATACTCTTCTTTTTAAATTTTCATTCCTTTTATTTCATTTTCTTCTCTGATGTTCCTATTCAGCACTGCCAGGGTTAACACAAACAACAGAGGTGACAGTGGAAAGCCTTGTCTGGTCCCTTTTCTCATATCTATAAAGTCTGTTAACTCTCCATTTATCATAACTTTTGCAGTTTGTTTATGATATATCATTTTGATGGCTTGAGTAAATTTTTTACCAAAGCCCATTTGGTCAAATTGTAACAGAATAAAATGCCAATTCACATTATCAAAGGCTTTTTGTACATCTATAAACATCAGAGCCATTTGTTTTTCAGGATGTGCTCCAGTGTATCTAAAATTATTCTCATATTATCTTTAATCTGTCTCTTTGGCAGAAATCCATTTTGATCAAGATGAATAAAATTGTTTAAGTATCTTTTCAGTCTTTCTGCCAGAATTGAAGAAAAAAATTTATAATCTGAATTTAATAGTGATATAGGTCTGTAGTTTTTAACTTTCTGTGGGTCTGTGTCCTCCTTCGGTACAAGTGTAATGTGTGCTTCTGACCATGTTTTGGGTATTCTCTTCTTTGTCATAACTTTATTCATAATTTCTAATAGGTGAAGATTCAATGTTTCCTGGAATGTCTTATAAAATTCCAATGGCAAATTGTCCGGACCTGGTGCTTTCCTCATGTTTTGTTTTTTTTAAGCTTCTGTTAATTTCATCATTGTTACGTTACTTTCTAACATTGTTTCAGTAACATTGGGTATCTGGGGCAAATTTGCTTCCTGTAAGTATTGTTGAATTCTTTCTTCCTGAACATTCTCTTGATGGGACAGTTTTCCATAGTAATCTTGAATAATTATTTTTTCTTCCCCGCAATTCCATAGC
Source organism: Laticauda colubrina (assembly GCA_015471245.1). Taxonomy (NCBI): domain Eukaryota; kingdom Metazoa; phylum Chordata; class Lepidosauria; order Squamata; family Elapidae; genus Laticauda; species Laticauda colubrina. The sequence continues at coordinate 1,714,109 of BLBF01000070.1, forward strand.
ATACATGTCCTTGTTCATTTATCAGTTGATTTATCCTTCTCGAATCTCTTTCCTTTCTCAGTTTATATTCTAGCCATCTGCCTGGTTTATTTGCATCTTCAAAATAGTTCTGCTTAGCATTTTTATTTTTTGTGCTATTTCTTCTTTTTCCATTAGCCCCATTTTATGCTTAGTTATGTCCATTTTAATTTTAATGTCCTTTTTTGTGGAAAGTTCTGTAGTTCTTTTTCCAACTTCTTGTAGTCATCTTCCAATATTTTAAAGATTTTTTTCTGTTTTGTATTTCTTTTCCTTGTATAGTCCATTATGAAACCTCTTATATAAGCCTTAATTGTGTCCCAGAGGTTCTGTAATGATGTATCCTCTTTTGTATTTTCTTGAAAGAAAAAAGTCGATTCTCTCTCAATTTTCTGTTTAAAGTCTTTTTCCTTTAATATCATATTATTTAAAGTCCATCTAGATCTCCTTTTTTGTTCTTTGCATACAAGCATTATTGGATTGTGATTTGCCCAGGTACATGCTATTTCAATATCTTGTGTGTTAGAAAGCAATTCTGTTGAAATCTATATCATATCTATCCTAGACCATGATGCATGTCTATTTGAATAAAAGGTGTATTATTTATTTTCTGCATTTCTCTTTCTCCATGCATCTTTTAAGTTTATCTCATCTACCATTTGAAAGAAGGATTTTGGCAATGTTTTTCTTGTTTTCTTTGCTGTTTTTTGTGTTTTATAATCCAATTTATCAATTATTATTCCATTAAAATCTCCCATCAGACAGATATTAGCATAGTCTATTTAATTATTTTCTTTTGTAATTTCTTGTAAAAATCTTCTTGATTATCATTTGGTGCATAAATTGCTTTTAAGTGTCTTTAGATTATTGTCCGTTATCTCCACCATCAAAATCTTTCCATCATCATCTGTATATATTTGTTCCGCAGGGATTTTATCTCTAATGTACAACACCACTCCTCTCTTTTTGCAGTGTGTCAACATTGTAAATTATTTCCCTAATTTTAGTTGTTTCAATATATAATCATGTTGCTTTTTAATATGTACTTCTTGTAGGCAGATTATATCAAATTTTAATTTCTCTAATTTATGAAATACTTTTCTTCTTTTAATAGCTGAATGAAGCCCATTTATATTAATTGTAATCAGTTTTTTCTCATCCATTTTAGACTTTATAAGAAGGATTTGTTGCTCCAGAAGATCTTGGTTCTCATTGTTCTATGGGTACACCACCTATGGCTCCTTTTTTTTCAATCACTGCTCTACATTCCTCTTGAAATTCAGTTAATGACTCTTCTTTTCTTGTATCTTCCTCCCTTCCTTTAAAATATTCCAAATAGACTAGCTCAGCTTTTTCAACTTGTCAATTCTGTGTCTTTGTTCCTGCCAAGTAAACATGAGACCTTCGGGTATCAGCCATCTGTAATTTATTCCTCTCTTAAGTAACTCTTTGGTCAAGAATAAATATTCTCTTCTTATCTCTCTCACTCTTTTTGCTTCCTGTTTTCATACAACTATTTCTTTATCTTTGTACTTTAGTGTTTTTTCTCTTGCTGCTTGCAGTATTTGTGATTTAATTATTTTCTTAGTAAATCTGATATGAACTTCTCTTGGCTGTTTATTTTTCATTGCATATCTTGTATAGACATGAAAAACCTTGTCCATTCAATCCATCATATTCTCTTTAGTTACCTCTAATGCTTCTGCCAGGATTTTGGTCATCATTTCAGCAAGGTTTTCATCCTTTTCTTCTTCTATATTTTGAAATCTAAGATAGAATTCTGATCTATCAATTTCCCATCCCAATGATTGCAGAGATCTGCCCATATCTCTTTCCACTTCACTCAATTGGGTATCCATATCTCCAGTCTTCTTATCCCTTTGTACATCTTGTTCTTCAATTTTCTTAATTCTTTTCTTGTATTGCATCATCATCTGTTGAATATTTTCATTTTTTTTCATCTTTCTTTTCCATTCTTTGCTCAATATTCTCCATTCTCTTTTCAATATTATCTGTTTTTACTTGTATCTTTTGAATTCCTTGCATAATCATCTGCAGTATCCTTCTCTTGTTGTAACATAATCTGCATTGATCATTGTCCTCCAGATGGTGAGGAAAAAAAAGTTGAGATTGAAGAAGCTGAAGCTGGTATTTTTCTCCTCATCTTAGAGTACTTAATAGAAAAACTGAAAAGAAAAAGCAAGAGCAGCCAATTGCCACTCCAGTAAAAAATAAAATAAAAGAGGGAAGGGAAAAATCTTCAGGCACTTGAATAGCTTAATCCAATTGGTTCCAAATATGTAGCAAAAAAGGAAAAAAAGAAAAAAAAAGAAAATGGAAAAAGGATGAAAAAAATAAAAAAATAGGAAAAAAATTAAAAAGACAGAAATCTATATATTCCCCTTGCTAAAAAGGTAAAACAAAGGGAGGAGGGAGGGGGGAAAAAAGGTAATCTTATTCTTGGATCAAAGGATTCAAATTCCAAATATAAAAAGCCAACTGGGGGGAGAATAGAAAAAAAAAGGAAAGAGAAAATGCAATTCTGTCAATAAGCAAAACACTGCCACTATATGTTCGAGGCTCTTTACTAAATCAAGAAACAAAATTTCCAGTTTTCTTTTCAAGGTCACTTCAATATTCTTTCTTCAATTTCAAATCCAGACTCCAGCTATCAGGAGTTCCACAGAAGAGCTCCTGCAAACTATCTACATGTTTTTCCCACTATCTTTTCAATAAAAAGCACAGAGTCCTTGAATGTAACACCAAATGTATCAACAAGAAAGAAAGAAAGGAAAACAATGTATCCAAGCCTCCAGGTGGTAGCGCTACTTGTTTCCCTTTCCTTCCCCTCTAATATTAAAACCAGGAATTAAAAAACATAAAAAATGTAAAATTAAAAGAAAATTAAAGAATTAATTTAAAGAAAAAATTAAAGAAAAAACAAGAGAAAAAACTTTTCCAAAGAGTTATTTTGAAAGGAAAAAATAAAAATTCAAAAGGAAAGACCAGTCCAGTTGAAAAGTTGAGAAGTGTTAACAAAATCCAACGTTCCAATAAAAAGGAAGAAAAAACCTTCAGGTTTAATTTGTGCTTAATCTCACTGCTTAAGCACTTTTATCTTTACTTTTAAATTTACTTTTTAGTCTTTTAGGGTGTTCTCTCCAGAAAAAAAATAAGTAGAAAATTATCTCACCAAACTGATACATTTTCTCTCCAACTTTCTTCCATTCTGGAGCTGTCCCAGTTTCAGCAGCTTTAATTTCGAACTAAAATTCTACTTTAAAAAGAGGTGAATTATAAATGGCTGATTCCAGAAGGTTTAATGTTCACATGGCATGAATAGAGATATAGAACTGATTCAATTGAGAAAGCTGAATCATTTTATACAGAATTTTTCAGAGGGAAAGAGGAAGAGGCAGAAAAAGAAATTTCACTAATTAAATTCCAAGAGGACTGCCAAATGATGACTGAAAAAGAGAAAGGTGCAGTAGGTGGAAAGGAGGAAGCCAAAGAACATGAACCAAGATCCACGAGAGCTGCCAAATCTAATTATAAAATAAAACCATAGAAGAGAAAAAAACTGATTACAATTAATATAAATGGACTTAATTCAGTCATTAAAAGAAGGAAAACTTTCCATAAATTAGAGAAATTAAAATTTGATATAATCTGCCTACAAGAAGTACATATTAAAAAGCAATATGAACAATTGTTGATACAGCCAAAACTAGGGAAAATATTTACCTCCTTGACACAATGCAAGAAAAGAGGAGTGGTTTTATATATTAAAGAGACCATTCCAGCGAAATTGATTTAAACTGATGATGACGGAAGAATACTAATGGTGGAAATAATGAATAATAACACAAAAACACTCCTGATTGCAATCTATGCCCCGAATGACAAACAAGAATAATTTTATAAAAAATTACATGTGAAAATAATTGAACTGGACTATGCTAATATCATTATAATGGGAAATTTTAATGAAATTGTAGACAAAAAAACTGGACTATACAGCACAGAAAACAATAAAGCAAAACGGAAAGACTCTCCCTAAATCTTTTTTTAAAAAATGGTAGATGAAATAAACTTAAAAGATACATGGAGAGAAAGAAATGCTAAAACTAAACAATGCACCTTCTATTCAAATAGACATTTATCATGGTCCAGAATAGATATGATATGGATGTCAACAGAATTGTTAACTAATATTCAAGAAATAAATATTGAAACAAGTAAATGGGTAGATCACAATCCAATGACAATTAAATGGAAAGGACAAAGAAGAAGATCTAGACGGACATTAAGTAATGCTATTTTAAAGGAAAAAGACTTCACACAGTGGATGGAGAAAGAACTGGCTTTTTTCTTTAGAGAAAACAAAAAAGAAGATACATCAATCCAGAATGAATGGGATACAATGAAGGCATATGCCAGAGACTTGATAATAGACTATACAAGGAAAAGAAATACTATGAAAAGATTAGCCTCTAAGGCATTAGAGGATGAGTATAAAGGACTTGGAAAAAGAGCTACAGAAAATGCCACAGAAAAAGGGCATTAAGTTAAAATATAACCAAACATAAAATGGGTCTAATAGAAAAAGAACAATTAGCAAAGAAAATTAGGTGCTAAACAGAACTATTTTGAAGATGCAAATAAACCAGGTAGATAGTTAGCATATAAATTGAGAAAGGAGAAAGAAACAAGGAAAATATTGCAATTAATAGATGATCAAGGCCAAGTTTGCTATGGTATTAAAGAGAAGAAAGAAATCATTCGAGACTATTATGGAACACTATACACACAAGAGAATATTGATGAGAAAAGAGTCAAACAGTACCTACAGAATGCTAAATTACCCAAGATACCGAAAAAAATTGAAACAATGTTAGAAAGCAATATAACGATGATGGAGTTAACTGAAGCACTCAAGAAGCAAAATAATGGAAAGGCACCAGGCCCCGATGGACTTCCAGCAGAATTTTTCAAAACATTACAAAAATTGTTGAATCTTCCATTGCTAGAAGTTATGAATGAAGTTATGTTAAAGAAAAGGATACCTAAATCATGGTCAGAAGCTGATATTACACCTGTTCCAAAAGGGGGAGGCTGATCTATCACAAATCAAGAACTATAGACCTATTTCCCTACTAAACACAGATGATAAATTTTTTGCTTCAATATTGGCAGAAAGACTTAAAAAATACTCAAATAATTTTATCCATCCTGATCAAAATGGATTTCTGCCAAAGAGACAAATTAAAAACAATACGAGAGTAATCTTGGACACTTTGGAATACTACAAGGCACATCCTGAAAAACAAATGGCTCTGATATTTTTATATGCACAGAAAGCATTTGATAATTTGAATTGGCGATTCATGTTATTACTGCTGGAACAGATGGGCTTTGCTAGAAAATTTATTCAAGCAATTGAAACTATATATTGTAAGCAAATGGCAAAGGTGATGATAGAGGGAGAACTGACAGACTCTTTTCATATAAGAAAAAGAACAAGACAAGGGTGCCCAATATCATCTCTGTTATTTGTGTTAACTTTGAAAAGAATATAAAAGGGATGAAAATTAAAAAGGAAGAATTTAAGTTGCAAGCATTTGCAGATGATCTGGTTTTTATCTTAGAAGACCCACTAGAAACAGCATCAAAATTGATAGAAAAGATAGAGACATATGGAAAGGTGGCTGGTTTGAAAATAAATAAAGATAAGACAAAGATCTTGACAAAGACTATCCTATCAAGACAAAAGGAAGAACTGGCAGACCTATTGAAAATTCAGGTCACAAATAAGATCAAGTACTTGGGGATATATTTGACAGCAAGATGCAGTACATTAAAGGAGAATAATTATAACAAACTTAAACAGCAGATAGCGTTAGATTTGGCGAAATGGGAAAATTTACAACTGTCATTAATAGCGAGAATATCAACAATCAAGATGAATATATTACCCAGAATTTTATATTTGTTTCAAACAATTCCAATTAGGCTTGGAAAAGATTACTTTGAAGATTTAAATAAAATTGTGTTGAAATATATATGGCAAGGTAAGAAAGCGAGAATAAAGTTAAAACTTTTGCAAGATGCTAAGAATAAGAGGAAGTTTTGGTTTGCCTAATTGGGAATTGTATTACCAAGCTACAAATTTGATGTGAGTTAAGGAATGGATAACATTAAGAAATACTAGATTGTTAACATTATAGAAGGACATGATATGTTGTTGGGGTGGCATGCTTTTTTGTGGTATAAAGGAACAAAAACACAGGGGTACTTTAGAAGACATTATATATGGGAGTCTCTGTGGTTAAATTGGGAGAAGATTAAAAGACAATGTTATTTGAAAATTCCAGTCTGGCTATCTGCTATTGAAGCATTTTCTTATCCTATAATATACAAAAAGGAACAAACAGTTAGATATGGTGAAATATTGAATGAAAATTGTGAACTTAAATCTATACAAAAATTAGAGGAACAAGGCATAAAGATGAATTGGTTTTCATATGCACAAATACATTCTGAAACAGAAGGTTTTTATGATAAACTGACTGATTTAGATAAGATTTTGACAGGTACTAATGAAATGGTGATTTAAAAAGTGTATGGATATTTGTTAGAAATTAAACTAGAAGAAGAACAATTTAAAGAAAGTATGATTACTTGGGGAAGAATTTTGGATATGGGATTGTTCTAGAGAAATGGCAAAAATTGTGGTCTCAAAAATATAAAATGACAATGTCAACAGCATATAAAGAAAATTTGTATAAGACTTTTTACAGGTGGCATTTTCCCCCAACAAGAATAGCAAGAATGTTCAAGAATAAATCCAAAAAATGTTGGAAATGTCATCAGACACCTGGCTCATATTACCATAAGTGGTGGACTTGTGCGGATGCTAAAAAATACTGGACTAAATACTGGACGTGGTTGAAAAAAATGATAAAAAAAAATATAGATTTGAAACCAGAGATATTTTTATTGGGAATTTTACCTGAAATATATAGTGAAGATTTGAAATACCTGATTTTACAGTCTTAACAGTGGCTAGGATTGTATTTGCTAAAAACTGGAAAAACGAGAACATCATCACAAGAGGAAATCATTTAAAAATATTGGAATGTGCTGAAATGAGCAGATTGACATTTGAAATTAGAGAACAGGACGATAAACAATTTTATAAAACTTGGGATCTATTCTATCAATGGTTAGACAGTAAAATATAGTAATGAAATATGTAGACTTTTAGAAAATACTAAATATATAAAGATGTATTCTTTCCTTATATCTACAAAATGATTTTAGGATAGATTTGGGATGATAATATGAATTGTCACAAAATAGATTAAGTAAAATATGATTATTTCCTAAAGCATGAATGAATAAAAGTATAGCCAAATGATTGATTAATAATGATACCAATGTATTTAATATTGCATTGAAAATACGAGATTATATATAATGTAATTGTAATTGAACACTATGAAATTGAAGCACAAAACAATTTGTAAACCAACCGATACACTGTTTGCACAAATATGGAAGATAGCCTGATGTTTTTATGTTTTGTTTGTTTATGTTTGTTTTAAAAACCAATAAAAATAATAAAAAAAAAGAATTCATGATTTTATTTTTCTGACCTTGCAAGTCTAAAAGTATTCCCCCCTCCTCTCCCCTTTCATTCGAAAGAACAAGGAAAAGTCCATTCTGATTTGCTTTCTCAAATGTCCTTTCTGCTTTGGGCTCAGATTCTTTTGATCAGATCATTTTTTATACTGTGGCTTTTCCTCCTGGCTCTCAAGGCTCTTTTCTCAGCCAATTACATTTCAATCAAGGGCAAATCTTACCTGGGGCATCTTGTAGACATTCAAGATGTTTGCCATGTAGGGATAGATGTGAAACTTAAGTCCTGCAATAACAGATATTGCCCTATCCTTGGCATCACACTTATAATTTGACATAAGACTGCCCTGTGTTGAGAGAAGTTCCATTGAAACCAAGTATGTCCATCTTGCCATGAAATAACTATTAGAGATACGCATACCCGGAGTCATGTTAGATAAAATGTGGTTGTTTCAATTGACTTCTTTTTCAAGAATATATTGATAGTTCTGTAGGAAAGATCTGCAATGAGAGACAAAACGTATTTCATTTCTTACAAAATATGACATTACATATATTTTATTTTCAGCTAAACACTACACACAAAACATGATCATACACAACCATTCAGGAAAGCATGTAAATGCCTCAAAAATTGCTATATATACTCAATCATATGAACAATGTGTCGATTATACCTGATGTATTCTAAAGCCCCTGTCACACTGCACCAACGGATGGAAAGAGGATGTAAAATGGAGAGAAACACTTGCCATCTGTTAGTAAATGCGATGCATCTGTTCTGTACTCACTGCGTCCATTTTTTATACTCTCTATCCATCCAGCATCCGTCTACTGACATTTCATCCGCTCAAAACGTTTTGAGCTGCACAAAACTTTTTGAGCGGAAAATGTATCCAACGCGTCCGTTACACATCTGCTACGCATATGGGGAACATCCGTTATATGTCCATCGTCATCCGTTACACGTCTGCAATATCCACAAGGCATCCGCTGTGCATCTGCGCAACTCACATCCGCTCCAGCAGAAAACAGAAACAGGGAGGAAGTGAAACGGACGCGGAACGGACACGCAGCATTAGTAACATGGACGTAGAAAGGATGAAAGTGGATGCAGCTCGCATACAAAGAATTAAAATGGAAAAAACGTTCAAATACATGACGTATCTCGGATATTTAGGATGTCTGCAGGATGCTTAGAGGATGAGGAAGGACACCTAGCGGAAAACCTATATTTCCTATGAAAAGGGGAAGGAAATCACCTGGATCTCACTTTCAGTCCAGCAGCCCTGCATTGCAGACCTCTTCAGCCTTCGTCTGACTCTTGCTCTTCCATAGCATCCAGTCATCTCCACCATGGATCGTCACACACTCCTTTTGGTAGCCGCCATTGTTCTACAACAGTGCGAAGCCCTCTACAGGATCTTTCACCTGTTCTACGGGAAGAAAAGGAGGTGTCCAAGAAGTGTCTGGATCTGAAGATGGATCACCAGAAGAGCAGAGTACGGACTGTATAACAAGCTCATGGTGGAGCTGAGGAACGAAGACACTTGTGCATTCCAGAACTTCATGAGGATGCCGCCAGCCATGTTTGACGAAGTTGTGGAGTGGCTGAGACCCAGGTTGACCAAGGTAAACACCAACTTCTGGCCCAGATTGGAACCTGGGCTGAAGGTGGCACTGACTCTGTGCCACCTGGCCTCCGGGACCACGTACAGGAGCTTGCAGTATGCCTGGAGGGTGCCACACAACACCATCAGCATTGTGGTCAGAGAAGTGGTGCAGGCCATCATCAAAGAATACGTGGAGGAGCTCCTCCAGTGCCCCTCCACTGAGGAAGGCTGGAAGAAAGTTGCAGAGCAGTGGTATCAGAAGTGGAACTTCCCCCACACCGTTGGAACCATAGATGGTAAGCACGTGGCCTGCAAAGCTCCAGCCAACTCAGGGTCCACTTATCAGAACTACAAGGGCTTCTTCAGCATCATCCTCTTCTCCATGGTCGATGCTAACTACAAATTCATGTACATCGATGCTTCAGGCAATGGGTCATCTTCAGATACCCAGGTATACAACGCCAGTCACCTCAAAGAGGGGCTACAATGCAACCTCATCATGGGCTTCCCAGATCCAGATCCCCTGCCCAACAACACACAAGATGTGCCCTACTTCATTGTGGGGGATGACACCTTCTCGCTCAGAACCTACCTCATGAAGCCCTACACTTCCAGATGCCTCACCCGTGAAAAGAGGATCTCCAACTACAGGCTGTCCAGGGCAAGGTGGGTGGTGGAGAACGCCTTTGGCATCCTGGCCAACAGGCTCCAGGTACTTCTCACCATCATGCAGCATCGCCCAGAGACCGTGAAGAACATCGTGGATGCTTGCTGCATCCTGCACAATCTCATGTGCACCCGCTACCCAGTCTTGCAGAACAGGCTCATGGACCTCCAAAAAGGCAATGGGGACATGGAGCGTGGTGAATGGAGGAAAGGGCGAAACCTGATAGATACTGTCGATGTGCAAGGCCCCAACAGAGCTTCACATGAAGGGAAGAAGCAGAGCAACCTCCTGAAACACTGGTGCAACTCCCCAGCTGGAGCAGTGGAGTGCCAAGACAGGATGGTAGATGCTTAATGGATGCTTCCTTCAGCCTGTTTCATCACACCGATGAGATTGTGCCAGGTATGTTGAGTGGCCCTACAATGAACAGGGAATTTAATAAAGAGTTGTGTTTATGTTGAAATATGTTGATGAATGATTAAATTGTTATTGATAATAAAGGGCCATAGGTGTGGCACCTGGGAGGGTGGACCATACAGTCCCACTATGTTTGCACTGGAGGTTTATATATTCCACAGCTATTACCCATCCCACTGCTATCCTAACCCATCCCACAGCTATTACCCATCCAACAGGTATCCCTGCCCATCCCACTGCTATCTTAACCCATCCCACAGCTATTACAAAGCCCACAGGTATCCCTGCCCATCCCACTGCTATCCTAACCCATCCCACAGCTATTACCCATCCCACAGGTATCCTAAGCCATCCCACAGCTATTACCCATCCCAAAGGTATCCCTGCCTATCCCACTGCTGTCCTTACCCATCCCACAAGCATGCAAAGGCTTGAACCATTTCTAAAAGTTTCCACCAAGACTTTATTGACTAAAAGAACTGAAGAAAGTGTGTGAAGCAAAGATAAACTTTATTAACAAACTGTAAAAGCAAAATGACCCAAGAAAAGTGTCCCAAGCAAAGATAAAGTCAACAGGTAGCAACCAAGTCTCTGGCACTCTTCACTCTGAGGCATGCCCATAGTCTCAGGGGTGAAGGGTCCAGGTGCTGTGGAGGTGGCTGCTTCTGGAGTGCTTGTCTGAGGCACCATTGGGGTGCCTGGCCCCGAGAGGACAACAGGGGATGGTGTGTCGAGGAAGCTCTCAGAGAGCTGACTCAGTCCTGTGATGTTGAGAGCCCCTTCCTCCATGACATGGGGTGTCAATCCCAAAAAACCTTGACAGATGTTCTCAGGCCGGGCTTGACTGTGGGGTGGAGGAAGGAGTGTAGTGGGGCTGTCCGGTCTGCAGGTGAGCAAGGTGAGGCATGGGAGGCATCTGTGGTGTCGGTAGCATCTGTGGCGTGGGTGGAATCTGTGGTGTGGGTGGAATCTGTGGCGTGGGTGGAATCTGTGGCATCGGTGGCATCGGTGGCATCAGTGTTTTTCGATGAACCTGTGCCTGGACTGGGAAGGGCTGCCTGTGCTGCTTGAACTCCTTGTAGCTGTAGCCTTGGTAGGTAAGGGCCTGTGGAAAGCCTTGGAAGAGCTGTGACATCACCTGGGGTGGAGGAGCAGACCTGGACTGGGTCAGAGTAGGTTCAGCTGGGTCTGGAGGGTTGTGCAGAAGACTGGTGATCCTCTCCTTTATCATCTGGTACTGTGATTTGGACATGTCCATGAGGGTCTGGTTGATAGGTGAGGAAGGGCTTGCAGTTTGAGGATGGTATGTCGGTGTGTACCAGCTGAGAGAGGAGATCTATGCTGGTTTTGATGGTGTCCCTGATCTCCAGCAGGACAGTGTGGCTCTGCCCCTCCGGGCTGGCTCTCTGCCTCCTTTCTGTGGAGGTGGAGCTGGGGGTGGTTGTGGGTTGGTCTCTGGTGGAAGTGCCCTCTCCCTGTTCTCACTGCATCAGGGGTCCTCCCTGTGCTCCGCCATGGGGAGTGCAGCTGTTGGGAGGGTCTCCGTCGTGGGATGCTCCACAGATACCTGCCTGGACACAGGAACTGAATCTTGGCCAGAAGAGGACTGGCTCTCTGTGGGCTGCCTGAGAGAGTGGGTTGTCAGAGGGGCTGCTCCTCGGTGGCAGATCTCACCCTCCAAGAAGCTGCACTTGGCCATCACGTAGGTCTCCCGGTCAGGGAGCTTGACCGTGGTCTGGCCAGATTTCTTGTGGTGCACCTTCCTGTACCAGGTGTGCATTTGCTTCCACCACCCGAGGAGCACCTCCAAAGTGTTGCCCAGGCTCTCCGCCTTCTCTCTCCAAGCAGCCTGCTTCCTCTTGGTGTCTCAATAGAGCCTGTGTCCCTTCCGCCATAGGTACTCATTCTCCTCAGCCATTTGTGCACCTCATCCTCATGTTCCTCTTCGATGGAGTATTGCCTCCTCTCATGCTCTCGCGTATGCCTCTTCCTCCCTTTGGCAAGGCCATCTGGGCCCTCATCAGAGGGGCTTCGAGGTTCTACGGGCTGATCCACCACACCACCACCACAGCAACAGCAACAACAACAGTAGCAGCAAAAGCAGCACCAGCAGCACCAGCCGCACCAGCAGGACCAGCAGGACCAGCAGGACCAGGATCAGCAGCAGCAGAGTAATCACCAGCAGGACCAGGAGCACCAGCAGGACCAGGAGCACCAGCAGCACCAGGAGCACCAGCAGCACCAGGAGCAGCACCAGCAGAGTAAGCAACAGCAGAAGCCCCAGAACCAGGAGCAGCGCCAGCAGAGTAAGCACCAGCAGAAGCCTGAGCACCAGGAGCAGCGCCAGCAGAAGCCCCAGCACCAGAAGAGTCAGCCCGAGCAGCAGAAGCCCCAGCAGAAGCAGAGTCAGGGCCAGGAGGTGGGATAGTGGCCCTGTCCTTCTTGCCAGGGCTGGCAGCAGATGGCACAGGCTTCCTCTTCTTCCCATGGTTGTTGGCTGGAGATGTGTCTGGCAGCAGGTCTTTCCTCTGAATGGTGACCTGCTTGGCAGCTGCATCCTTTTATATCTGCGGGGCTGATTCAATGCATCCTCCCCGCATATACAGTGAACGCTTTGAATCCGCTCGGCATCCGCTCTGCACCCGCTCCTTCTGCTACACGTCCGCTTCGCTGTGCTCACCCGGAAGCCCTGCGGATGTGCCATCCGCTTCCATCCGCTTCCATCTGCTAGGCTTCCGTGGAGCATCCGCTTTACATCCTGGCTACATCCTCCCCCCATCCGTTCCTTTCTGTTGTTGTCTGCTCTGTTTATGCAAATTTGGGGCACTTTTGAGAGCGGATAACAACCAATGGAATGTTTTCTCGTCTGCTGTGTCCTTTTTAAATACTTTTTACATCCATTGGCCTATGTGACAGGCCCTTAAGAGTATGAAATTTAATAAAATATTTTCTTTAAATGAAAATAGTTTGCAGAAATATTTCAGTGTCCAACACATTATTTTAGAGGAAAGAGAAAATGCTCTTAGGAAAAACATAAAAGTGCAATTGTTCACTAGATGGCTGCTAATTCATTTTATAGAATTTTCACATGCAAACAGAGAAAATGATTTACATTAATAATCATATTATCATCTGGCTGTAATTTTAGGCACATTTCTCATTTTGTATCTTTAACTGTTCCTTTTCCCTCTGGTTGTTTTTTTTTGGGGGGGGTGTATTTGTGTTTATGTGTGTATGTTAGAGAGAGTAAAACATCTGTTTTGAAGCATGCTTGAAGGTAAATGTTCTATATAAGTCTCTCTTTTTTAATCTTCACACAACTTTCTTATCCTAAGTATAGGTAAACATAGATGATTATCCTCTTACATTAGGCAGAAAGACCCTACCTTTGTGCTCCATGCTTGCTGAAGCACCTGTTTAGAATCAAATTCAAAATGCTATATAGTACCATTATTCCTTAATATTCATAGCAACCATTAAATCATGAAATCTTGACATTGAATTAGCAATAAAGAGTCTTTTGACAGTCAAGCACTGATGATTTTGCAACAGTAAGTAAATGAGAAAAGCTTAATATGGAATTTTAAATAAAAATGTTTATTATTTAATTAGCAAGTAAAAAATATCAGTGGGAAGCAATCTATTTCAGAATGAAGGAACTAACCGGCAAGAAACAGGAGAAATAATGTAACACTGCCATTATTGCAATGAAAAATATCACCTTCTTTGAGAATACCTGTGCCACCATATATGAACCAATTATGTCTGAAACAATGGAACATGACAAAAAAATAACCCATCTCATTAATTAGAATAGATTTCATATATATCCTTTCTCAAAGAGACGATTGTTACATTTCTAGCTCTCTGGTCCCACAATTAATAACACTTTTCAATCTTGACTTGTTCTTTTGGATTGTCCCTTGGACATCCCCAAGGATTTGAGAAGAAGCTACATAACTAAGATTTTCAAGATAATTATAGGTGAAATCAATAGATGTTCGGAGAAGCTTCCCAGAGAGTTTGAGTGGGAAAATAGAATGATGGCATTGTGCCAGATTTTCTTCCCTGGCTTCCATGACATTCTGGAACCTAAAGCCCCTGTCACACTGCACCAATGGATACAAAGAGGATGTAAAATGGACAAAAAAGCTTGCCATCCGTTGGTTAACGCGATGTACTTACTGCCTCTGTTTTGCTTCCTCTCTATCCGTCCAGCATCCAATTATTGACATTTTATCCGCTCAGAAAGTTTTGAGCTGCTCAAAACTTTTGCGTGGAAAATGTATCCAATTCGTCCATTCTGCATCCGCTAGGCATCTGCTATATCCACTACGCATCCGTTCCACATCCGCGCAACTCGCATCCGCTCGGATGCAGAGAGGAAGCGGAACGGACACAGAACAGATGCAGAACGGATGCAGAATGGATGCAGCACGGAAACAAAGCATTTAAAATGGAAAAAACCTTTGCAGAGGGGACCTATCTCAGATAATAAGGATGTCTAGAGGGTGCCTAGAGGATGCCTAGAGGATGCCTAGAGGATGCCTAGCGGAAAACCTATACTGCCTATAAAAAAGGGGGAGCAACTCACCTGCATCTCACTTTCAGACCAGCAACCTAGCTGTGCAGACCTCTGCAGCCTTCATCTGACTCTTGCTCTTCCATAGCATCCAGTCATGTCCACCGTGGATCGTCACACAGTCCTTTTGGCAGCCACCATCCTTCTGCAACAGTGCAAAACCATCTACATGCTCTGTGAACTCTACTACGGGAAGAAAAAGAGGCAGCCAAGAAACGTCTGGGTCTGAAAATGGATCGCCAGAAGAGCAGAGTACGGACTGTACAACAAGCTGATGGTGGAGCTCAAGAACGAAGACACTTGGGCATTCCAGAACTTCATGAGAATTCCTCCAACCATGTTTGATGAAGTTGTGCAGAGGTTGACACTCAGGTTGACCAAGCAGAGCACCAACTTCCGGCCCAGCCTGGAACCTGGGATCAAGGTGGCACTCACTCTGCGCCACCTGGCCTCAGGGACCACCTACAGGAGCATGCAGTATGGCTGGAGAGTGCCACACAACACCATCAGCATTGTGGTCAGAAAATTGGTGCAGGCCATCATCGAAGAATGCCTGGAGGAGTTCCTCCAGTGCCCCTCCACTGATGATGGTTGGAAGAAAGTTGCAGAGCAGTGGTATCAGAGGTGGAACTTCCCACACACTATTGGAGCCATAGATGGCAAGCACGTGGCCTGCAAAGCACCACCCAAGTCGGGCTCCACTTATTTCAACTACAAGGGCTTCTTCAGCATCATCTTCTCCGCCATGGTCGATGCTGACTACAAGTTCATGTACATCGATGCTTCAGGCAACGGCTCATGTTCAGATGCCCAGGTATACAATGCCAGTCACCTCAAGGAAGGGCTGGAAGGCAATGTCACCATGGGCTTCTCAGATCCAGACCCCCTGCCCAACGACATGCAAGATGTGCCCTACTTCATCATGTGGGATGACGCCATCTCCCTCAGAACCTACCTCATGAAGGCCTACAATTCCAGACTCCTCACCCGTGAAGAGAGGATCTTCAACTACAGGCTGTCCAGGGCAAGGCGGGTGGTGGAGAACGCCTTTGGCACCCTGGCCAAGAGGTTACAGGTACTTCTTACCACCATGCAGCATCGCCCAGAGATGGTCAGGAGGATCGTGGATGTTTGCTGCATCCTGCACAATCTCATGCGCACCTGTTACCCAGTCTTGCAGAAGAGGCTCATGGACCTCCAGCAAGGCAATGGGGACATGGAGCCTGGGGAATGGAGGCAAGGGCAAAACCTAATAGACACTGAGGATGTTCAAGGCCCCAACAGAGCCTCACGTGAAGGGAAGAAGCAGCGCAACCACCTGAAACACTGGTGCAACTCCCCAGCTGGAGCAGTGGAGTGGCAAGACAGTATGATAGATGATTAATGGATGCTTCCTTCAGCCTGTCTGATCACACTGATGAGATTGGGCCATGTATTTTGGGTGGGCCTACAATGAACAGAACATTTAATAAAGAGTTGTGTTTGTGTTGACATGTGTGGATGATTGATTACATTGTTATTGATAAAAAAGGGCCATAGGTGTGGCACCTGGGAGGATGGACTATACAGTCCCATAATGCTTTCACTGGAGGTTTATCTATCCCACAGCTATTACCCATCTCAAAGGTATCCCTGCCCATCACACTGCTATCTTAACCATCCCACAAGCATGCAAAGGCTTAAACCAATTCTAAAAGTTTCCCCCAAGACTTTATTTAAAAAAAGAAATGAAGCAAGTGTGTGAATCAAAGATAAACTTTTTTGAACAACAAGCTGTAAAAGGAAAAAGACCCAAGTCAAGTGTCCACATAAAGTACACACCCAGTCTCTGGCAGTCTTCACGGTCAATCAGAGGTGTGCCCAGTCTCAGGGGTGAAGGGTCCAGGTGCTGTGGAGGTGGTTGCTGCTGCAGTGCTGGTCTGAAACCCCACTGGGGTTCCTGGCCCCAAGAGGACAACAGGTGACGGTGTGTTGAGAAAGCTCTCGGATAGCTGGCTCAGACCCGTGATGCTGAGAGGTCCTTCCTCCATACCATGGGGTGTCAGCCCCAGTACTGATGAGAGATGTACTGAGGCCGGGCTTGGCTGTGGGGTGGAGGAAGGAGTAGTGTAGTGGGGCTGTCTGGTCTGCAGCTGGGTGTGGACTGGTGTGGGTGGCATCGCTGTTGTCCGTGGCATCATTGTCGTGGGTGGCATCGGTGGCATCAGTGGAACCGGTGGCAATGGTGTCGCCCAATGACTCTGTGCCTGGACTGGGAAGGGCTGCTGCCTGTGCTGCTGGACCTCCTGGTAGCTTTAGCCCTGGTAGGTGAGGGGCTGTGGAAAGCCTTGGAATGGGAGGGACATCACCTGGGGTGGAGGAGCAGACCTGGGCTGGGTGGGAGCAGGTTCCTCTGGATCTGGAGGGTTGTGAAGCAGCTCTGTGATCCGGTCCTTCACCACCTAGTACTGGGCTTCCTCCCTGTTCCTGAGGGTCTGGTTGACATAGGTGAGGAAGGGCTTGCGGTTGGAGGATGAGGAGTCGGTGTGGACCAGCTGAGAGAGGAGATCTATACTCTGTGCGGATGGTGTCCCTGATCTCCAGCAGGACAGTGTGGCTCTGCCCCTCCTGCTGTCTGGCTCTCTGCCTTTCTGTGGAGGTGGAGCTGGGGGTGGTGGATGTGGCTACGACTGTGGTGGACTCGATGTCTCCTTTCTCCCACCGCACCAGGGAGTCCTCCATGCGCTCCACCATGGTTACAACACCTGTCCGCGGGTTCTCCGCTGTGGCACACTCCACAGAAACCTGCTTGGAGACAGGGACTGACTCTCAGCCAGAAGAGGACTGGGTCTCAGCAGGCTGCCGGAGAAAGAGGGTAGACAGAGGGGGTCCTGGTACTCCTCGGTGACAGATTTCACCCTCCAGGAAGCTGCACCTGGCCATGACGTAGGTCTCTCTGTCCGTCAGCTTAACCGTGGCCTGGCCAGATTTCTTCAGGTGCAGCTTCCCGTACCAGGTGTGCATATATTTCCACCAGCCGAGGAACACCTCCGAAGTGTAACCCATACTCTCCGCCCTCTCTCGCCAAGCAGCCTGCTTCCGCTGGGTGTCCCTGTACAGCCGGTGTCCCTTCCGCCACAGATAGTCATTCTCTCTCAGCCACTCCAGCACCTCATCCTCGTGTTCCTCCTCAATGAAGCATTGCCTCCTCTCCCGTCCCCGCATACGCCTCTTCCTCCCTTTGGCAGGACCAGATGGGCCCTCATCAGAGGGGCTCCCAGGTGGTAGGGGCTGCTCCTCCACACCACCAGCAGCAGCAGCACCAGCAGGATCATCATCATCATCATCATCATCATCATCATCATCATCACCACCAGCAGGATCATAATCATCATCATCATCAGCAGCAGCAGCAGCACCAGCACCAGCAGGATCAGCAGCACCAGCACCAGCAGCACCAGCACCACCAGCAGGACCAGGAGCATGACCAGGACCAGGAGCACGAGCAGGACCAGGAGCATGAGCAGGACCAGGAGCACGAGCAGGACCAGGAGCACGAGCAGTACAAGCAATATGAGCAAGTCCAGGAGCACAAGCAGGAGGAGCAGGACCAGCAGAACCAGCAGGACCAGGAGTAGCTTCAGCAGAGTACGCAGCAGCAGAAGCACCACCACCAGGAGCAGCTTCAGCAGAAGCTCTAGCACCAGAAGAGCGAGCCCAAGTAGCAGAAGCCCCAGCAGAAGTAGAGTCAGGGACAGGGGGCGGGAGGGTGTCCCTGTCCCACTTGGCAGGGATGGTGGCAGGTTGCTGAGGCTTTCGCTTCTTCCCCATGGTTGTGGGGTTGCTGGCTGGCAGGAAGGCTGGCAAGGAGGCTGGCAGGCACCAAGTCTGGCAGGAAGGATTGCAGAAAGCCTGGCAGGAAGCCTGGCAGGAAGGCAGGCAGGCAGGCAGGCACCAAGGCTGGCAGGCAGACTGGCTGGCAGGGAGGCTGGCAGCAAGGCAGGGCAGGTAAGGACTCAATGTATCCAGCAGCAGGTCTTTCCTCCGAATGCTGGCCATGTGCGAGCTGCTTCCCTTTATATCCGCGAGGCTTACACAATGCATCCCCCCCGCACGTGCAATTAACGCTCGACATCCGTTAGGCTTCTGCTGTGCATCCGCTCGGCTTCCGCTGTGCATCCGCTGTGCATCCGCTTTATCCGCTCGGCATCTGCTCTGCATCCGCTCTTTCCGTTCCACGTCCACTTTGCTGAGGTCCCCTGGAAGCCTAGCAGTTGTGCCATCCTCTCTCATCTGCTTCCTTTCGCTGGGCTTCCGTTCCGCATCCGCTTTACATCCATCCTGCGTCCTCCCCCCGTCCGTGTTATCCGCTCCAGTTATGCAAATTTTGCCCCTTTTGAGAGCGGATAACAACGGATGGAACATTTTGCTTGTCCGTTGTGTCCAT
This sequence comes from Laticauda colubrina, assembly GCA_015471245.1. Taxonomy (NCBI): domain Eukaryota; kingdom Metazoa; phylum Chordata; class Lepidosauria; order Squamata; family Elapidae; genus Laticauda; species Laticauda colubrina. Next base: position 1,733,473 of record BLBF01000070.1, read on the forward strand.
TTTGCATCCGTTGGGCAGTGTGACAGGGCCTTAAGATACAATGAAGCCAGTCCATCTATAAATAGATCAAAAAGTCATTCAGTTCTTTATTCCTTATTTTCATTTTTTGGTCAACCATTTATAATATTTTCTTCATTTGTTCCATTCACTTTTTAACTTCTTTTATTATGCGTTCATTCTTTTCTAAGTCTTGCTGAATTGAGCCAACTTTCTCATCTAATTTTGATGTCTGATTTCATTTGACTTTTGAGGTTTCCCATTTCTTCTTTAACTTTGTTTATATTTGCTTTTGTTTCAGCATGATTCTTCATGATAATTTCCTGGAGCTTTGTCATTGATTCTTCTAAAGTTAGTAGTATGGTTTGTATACTGATATTTGCAGCTGGTTTCTGTATTTCTAATGTTAGCATATCTTTAATTGTTTTTTGTGTTGAGGGTGAGGTTATGTCCACTGAAGTTATTGGCACAGGAGTGATCTTCCCTGTCTTCATCATTGTAGTAGTGATGCTAGTCATTTCTTTCAATATTTTGGTTTGTTTCTTTAAAATACTACAGACCAGCGGTCGCCAACCAGTGGGCCACTGGTGGGCCATGAGAAAATTTTGGTGGGCTGCAGAGTAATCTCACCCCCAGAGCATCCCCATAAAGCAATTAATCCAGGCTGTGGCTGTGCCACGCATATGGCCTGTGGGAACTCTCCCCGCCCACTCACTCCTTACCTGGTAAACTTGCCTGCTAAATTGCTATTTTTCCTTTTACTGACCATCATCTGTTCTGCTGTGCCAGGAGATTTAGATTAACCAGGAAGCAGGAAATGATTGGATTTCTTGCTTTCTAGCTAGTCTTTAGATCTTTGGCTAAGCACAGCCAAACCTCCCTTAAGACTGAAGGTTTGCTTGCAAGTAAATTCAGTGCAGACTCACAGCACGTAAATTTGAGAGAGTGAGCTAGCCGATGGCAGATAGATAGATCACTGAATGATTCTGTGAGGAACTCTATCTGCCTGCCTGCTTTGTCTGATTTTGGGTAAAAATTGTTCTTTTTTATAAAAAAAAAAAATCAATATTTACATGCGTGGTGTTTTGTGAGTTAATTTTATGAGTTTGCTTGCAAGCAAATTTTATGTGACAGACTGAGCTAGTCAATGGCAGATAGATAGATCTCTGAATCAATTTGTGATTCTGTGAGCAATGTACCTGCTTTGCCTGATTTTGTTAAAAGTTGCTCTTTTTTTTATAAAAAATTCAATATTTATATAAATATTTATAATATTTACATACAAGCCATGCCCAGCTAGTCACATGACTACCAAGCCACATCCACTAATTAGGCCATGCCCACAAAACTGGTTAGTGGTCCCTGGAATCTAAAATTATGAGTCTGGTGATCCCTGAGGTCCAAAAGGTTAGCAACCCCTGTTATAGATGTTATCCCAGATTAGCATCAATTAGTATGGGCCACTAATTTCAAGAGCTTATCAATGTTATATTCCTAATTATTATAGCTCCTAGTCAATTCAACTTTCTTGTTTAAGGATCTTAGAAGTCCTTTTAGTTCTTAATTTAATTCTGTTAGTTTCTATTCCTATGAAATATAAAGATCATTTTTAAAGAGAAATTATCAATTTATATAATTTTGGATATAATATAAACTATAAGCTACTTATTCAAATGGCCACCACTGTCCCTAATTCATCCACATTTATCAATGGCAATTATCCCCCCCTTATTAATATTTCTAAATTTAAAGAGAAAAAAAAGTTATCCCACCATATATATGTAAGCATATAAATAGATTAATATAGATATAAACTATAAATGTACCAAATATAAATACAATTTCCCCCCTGTTGATATTTCCAAATATGAGATTTATCCAACTGTATATAAAAGAAATAAATGTATATAAATGTATAAATATAAATAAAAACAATAAATAAAATAGCTATAGGAATAAATATAATTAATTAAATACAGTTAATTAAGTACAATTCAGACTAATAAAAATATTATAAGCTCTAAATTTCTAATCAACTACTATAAGCTATTTTTTCTAGGGATCAATCTTTTACTAAATTCATATGGTTATGAGCATTTATCTCGTTAAATCTTTAAATCAACTATAGTTAAGCAGAGGAAAGGAAAAAGAACAAATAGTAAGAAAAAAGTTCAATATTTCAAGAGTTCATCAGGTAGTGTAATCCTTGTATGTCCAACAGTTCAGTTCTCTTATCTTAAAGGGAAAGTTGCTGAGTAATAGTTATTTTCTCAATGGACGCTTATCACTTCTGTTACTCTGCTTCCTTTTCTATCTTCACTCTCCTTATCAAAGTACAGTACTTACACCCTAGAAATTAACATTTAACCCAATCACATTCTTCTTTTGAGTCTGAAGGTTTTAAAGTATTACCATTTTTTTCTCTCCTTTTTGTTTGTCTCCAATCTCCCAGGCAAGGCTTGCTTCCTCCTCTCAGCTGTTCTGTCAGGGTTTCGTGGCCACCATTCAAAAATGACAAGTTCTTGTGTGCTGGGCTCTGAGAGCTTCTCCTCATCATGGAAAGTGGTCACCCTCCACCACTCCACTGCACATGTCTTCCCACATCATCACAAGTCTCTCTGGGATCTGTGCACCCCACTGGATTGTTCCAGCACCAAGGAAAGATTATGAAAATGGGAGCCCTTTCTTCCTTGCCTCTCTTTGTCCTGATGTCACCACAGGAAGTCCCCATTTATGCATTTTTTCATCTTGTCTTTCAGCTACCTCCTCCTCTTCCTGGACATTTTGAACATTCACTAGTCTTTTGTATTGTATTTCCCAGCTTTTCATCTGTGTTCTCCAATTTTTCTATAATTTTCTGGCAATGCTTGTCAGTTTCTCCCTTGTACTTTAAATTGCCAATGTCACCTCTTCCCAAATTCCAATCCATTCTTCTTGATGAAACATTTTGTTGAATTTTATTGAATCCTTCTTTTATCAAATAGTCCAAAAATCATATGTTCAAATCTTCAAAAACTTTTCTAACAGTTCAATGTTTTTGTTTCTTTGTCCCCAATTTAGTCTGCCTATACCTCTGAAATGCACTGTAAACCTTCTAGCACCTTCTTAGGTCCTTCTATAAATACAGTCTTTTGTTGTAATCCTCAGGGTTCTTTTCAGCAATATTTTCTTTCCTTCTGTGTTTAATTCTCCAATAAACAGTTCTGAGAATATGCTATTCTTCCTTTCATCAGCAAGTGGCACTCTTTATTTAAAATTTCAATATTAAGATGTTTTCCCAATTTTTCCACAATATAAAGATGATGTTAATTTTTAGGTAAATATTTCCAGCATTTCAAAATGCCCATCCAGCAAAACACCTGCTCAGATTAGAAGTCCAATTTTCTATATTTTAAGCATTTTTTTCTGTCTTTTTTCTTCTAGCTCTTCCAGTTTCAATATTTTTTTCAATGTGACAGGTCACTGTTAGATTAAATATAATTGTAAATCTTTTTCCAGATATTTTTTGGTGTTTAAAGATTTCAATTAAAAAAATTCTTCTCTTCACCAACTTTGCTCCAGTAATATTCTTAGATGTTCCATGGCTGTCCCAACTTCATGGTGGCCATCTTGGCTGTCTCTTCCTTTTGTGGTGGCATACAGGAAAAAAGCTCCAAGACTTAACAGGAGATTGCAATCCCTCCTGTGGTCTCACAGAGTGCTCCTCCTTAACTTTGCCTCCCATGCAGGGAGGCTTAGGCTCCTATCAGAGCCCACAAATGGAGAAGCCAGAGAAGGAATAGACAGCTCTATTTCATTGCATCTAGTACCATAGCAAAATCAGCCAGAAGTCTTGTTCTCAATCACTGTTGATAGGAAGGAAAGGACCCAGTCCTCACTCACTGCTTTATGGGGTTCCACAGGGCTTGGTATTTGCTCCATTCCTGTTCAACATTTATATGAAGCTGCTGGGTGAGATCATCTGTCACCATGGACTGAGGTATCTCTAATATGGTGATGTTACTCAACTGTATGTCTCTGCCAGTTGTGAGTTAAATGGTGCTGTGTCCTCCATCTTCAAGTGTCTGGAGGCTGTTAGGAACTGGGTGGAGAACAATGGGTTGAAACGAAACCTCTGCAAGACCAAGTGACTCTGGGTTTGGAGTTCATTGGCTCAAGGAAATTGCCACCTTTGGTCTTGGATGGGGTGGAACTTCCCCAAACAGACCTTGTGTGTAATCTAGGGGTTCTCCTGGACTCACAACTCCTACTCAAAGGGCAGATGGCAGTCATGGCCAGGAGGGCCTTTGCACAACTGTGGGTTGTGCACCAGTTATGCCTTTCCTGGACTAATGATCCCTACTCACAGTCACTCATGTCCTAGTCACTTCCTGTCTTGACTATTGCAATGCGTGCTACATGAGGCTGCTCTTGCAGAGCATCTGGAAGTTCCAGTTGGTGAAAAAGGCAGCAGCTTGCATGGTTTTGGGCAGACCCTGATGTGTATCTTCTGCGGGAGCTGCATTGATTGATAATTCCAGGTACAATTTAAGATACTAGTTGTCACCTTCATGGTTGGGATCAGGTTATCTGAGGACCATCTCTTGCCAGTCACATCGAACCAATCCATCAGAGTGGGAAAACAGGGGATGTTACAGGTCCTATCCCACCTGATGGGACCCAGAAGAAGGGGCCTTCTCAGTGGTGGTTCTCTCTCTCTGGAACATCATTTCCCCATAAACAAGAACTGCCCAGACTATAATTCTCTTCTGGAAGCCGCTGAAGACCTGATTCTGCCAGTGGGCCTGGGGAACCAAGAGTGGGATGGAGCTCATTAAATGGCTCATATGACCTGCTGTCACTGGGGTGGGGGTGGTAGTTGGGGGTTGATTTTGTTATATTGTATTGTATTAATTTATTTGATTCTTTTTGTTAGTTTTTATTGTTTTAAATGTGGTTTTACATTCTCTAAGACGCTTTGGTCTTGAGCTATTGGCAGCAGTGTAAGTTAAATAAATAAATACATACATAAAATGTCCTGAGGCTGGGAGCTGTATTTATCCAAGACATTGATTGGGCAACTTCTCTTCTACAGCTGATAAGAGGCAGATTCTGACATTCTGTTGACATAAGTTCTTCTGCTTCTCTAGATGATGACATATACAGATGTACTATTGCATTCTGTCAAGATTTCAAAGTTGGCAGGTTGAAAAATAAGAATCCTTTGGTTTTTAGGAATGACCTTTATTTTTTGTGAAGTAAATGGGAAAAAACTTGAAAAAATGTCAAAATTACTCTAAAGATCAACTTATTCCTAGTGAAATTGAAGAAAATATATACTAAATCTCTTTCTTATGCCTGTCTTCCCTTTCCTCAGGAATATCTTCTGTAAAAAAAAATTTCCTTCTATTTATCTGCAGTTTGCTAAGATTTCTTTTGTACATACTGATTTTTAGTTGTATTTCTTAGATATTTCCTTTAAATATGTAATTCTTGTAAATAAATATGTAATTCTTGTCTATTATTAACATATAATCATCATACCGTCCTGCCTCTGGAATCTCAATTATGTCAGAATTTTTCCATGAGCAGACAATGAACCTACACTGCAAAATTCATCTCTTTTAATAAAAACAAAGTATCCAAAATTCCATAGGTATCTATTCACCAGAAAAGGAGTGAAACTAGAAGATTTAGGCCCTGTCCTACTGTAATTACGGATGCAAAGAGGATGTAAAATGTTAAAAAAGCTTGCCATCCATTGGAAAATGTTATGCATCCGTTGTGTACTCACTGCATACGTGTTTCATACACTCTATCCGTCGAGCATCCATCCACTGAGGTTTCATCCGCGCAAGAAGTTTTGAGCTGCACAAAACTTTGTGAACAGATGAACTTTCTGCCGCGTACAATGTACATCCATGACATATACGGGCAACAAACGTTCTACGTCTGTTATCATCCGTTAAATGTCTGCTGTATCATCTCAACATCCTCTGGCCATCCCCTCAACTCACATCTGCTGCAGCTGAAAATGGAAAGAGGGAGGAAACAAAAGATACACAGAACGTCTACACAGTGTTAGTAGCACAGAAATAGAAAGGATGTAAGCGTATGCATCTCGTATATAAAGTATTAAAAACGGACAAAACGTTTTTATCTGGGATATATCTCATATATTTAGGATGTCTGCAGTATGACTAGAGTATGAGAAGGCCCCGTAGTGGACAACTGATATTTTCCATAAAAAGGGGGAGAAAATCATCTGGATCGCTGGGATGGTGGACCATACAGTCCTACTATGATTGCACTGGAGGTTTATCTATCCCACAACTATCCTTATCTATCCCACAACTATCCTTATCTATCCCACAAGCATGCAAAGGCTTAACCATTTTTTCAAAGTTTTCACCAACACTTTATTCAGTAAAAAAAATGAACCAAGTCTCTTAAGCAAAGATAACCTTCATTGACTTTATTAAATAAGCAAAATGAACCAAGTAAACTGTATTAAGTGTCTTAAGCAAAGATAAACTTTCTTAGGTAAACTTTATGACTGTATTAAATGAGCAAAATGAACCAAGTAAAGTGTCTTAAGCAAAGATAAACTTAACAAGTAAACAACTCAGTCTCTGACACTATTCTCAGTCACTCTGAGTTATGTCCATGGCCTCAGCTGTTAAATCGGCAGGGAGTATGGAGGTGGCTGTGGTTTGAGTGCTGGTCTGAAGCACTATTGGGGTGCTTGGCCCTGAGGATACACAGAGATGAATGAAACCATGAATTGCATATCTACAATTATTTACTTCACCTTCAAGGTTAACACAAAGTAATCAATGCTGTCTTTATGCATTAATCTCAGTAGGGCAGAATTTGATGTCATCTAAGGCACAGGAATAATAGTGATATCATAATTAAATAAGTCAAAGTTGGGACAATAGTAGTCATTATGAATAAGAACAGTTTCTCAAGGAAACTCAGGGAAGTTATCCAACACTATTTTCTGCAAGCAGCTCTCCCTGTACCCAGAACAACATACTTCTTGGCTTTCAAGACTAGGGGAAGACAAGAACATGTTGTCCCTGTTTTTGACCCAACACCTTACCTGCCATACCAAAGTGACTCTCAAACTTTCAAAATTATGGAAAAGGATGTTAATTTGTATTTTGCTGTACCTTATAAGAAGGATTAGAAGGAATATTGAGAATCTTTAAGTAGCAAATAAGGCACTGATGTTATTCCTTATTTTTTTTTTATTAACAGCATCTCAAAACAGAAAATGATGACAAACCTTTGCCTTCACACCTACCAGGGATGCTTTTAGTTTTATGAGTGATATAAAATAGCCATTTTCTTTATTTTGATAGCAATGTTGTGAAGCTCATGGTTTGCAGCATTTAAATACATTCATTTTTACATTCATGCATACTATATCTACTTCTTCATTAATTATTGCCTACTATTCTGATTAAGGCTCAGAATCATTATCTAACCTTTAAAAAAAGATTAAAAGGACATTTTTAGGTTCTGAAGTGAGCTCCTCAGAATTATTGCTTTGTATGTCATATTGATGTGGTGACAGAAGAAAAAAATTCAGAACCACAAATTGGGGAAATAATCGCTATATGCTAAATGCAACCAATTAGAATTCATTAAAACGATATGGTGTCAAAATCAGTTTTATTTTTTCACTAGTTGCTCCTTCATATTCAGATTAGGTCTCAGAACAATGATATAGCATTTGGGGGAAAATATGCAACCTAGTAATCCAGCTGCTGAAGCTAAAATGGAGAAGATCCCCACAGCCACCATGTATTTCCCCTTGGTACTCAAATAGGTGGGTACAAATGACACTCAGACACTGCAAAAGATCAACATGCTGAAGGTGATAAATTTGGCTTCCTTAAAGCTGTCAGGCAAATTTCTAGCTAGGAAGGCCATTGTGAAACTGACAGCCATCAAGAACCCCAGAAAGCCAAGCACTGTGTAAAACATAGTGGTTGAACCTTCATTACACTGTAGAACAATTTCTTCATCCATGGAATGCATGTCAGAATCTGAGAAGGGAGGAGAAATTGTGAACCACAGCACACAAATGCAAAATTGTGTCAGGGAGCAAGATAAGACAATAGAAATAGCCAGCCTTTTCTCCACCCATTTTCTCATTTTGGATCCAGGCTTGGTGGCCATGAAAGCAAGGACCACTATGATTGTTTTACCCAATATGCAAGAAAGAGCTACAGAGAAGATGATGCCAAAAGCAGTTTGTCACAAGAGACATTTCACTTGGGTAGGTTGCCCAATGAAGAGCAAAGTGCAAAGGAAAGAGAGCAGGAGAGCAACAAGAAGGCTATAAGTGAGGTTTATTTATTGAATATCCTGAGCACCTTAGCTGAGATGACAGTAAAGGAGACTGCAATCACCACCAAAGAAACCCCCAAAGGTTCTTGATAAGTTAAATAAATTATACGTTTTGGAAAGCAACTATCCTTATCCTTGTTTGGATATTGATCCTCTGGACAAGGGAAACAGTCATCTAAGTCTGAAAAAGAAGCCGTTCAAAGAAACATCGTGTCATCATTTCATTTTTAGTATATTCCAATTTTACAGCATTTTGTAGGTTTAATGAGAATCCAATTTGATTACTGGAATGACCTTTATATCAGTGGTCACCAACTAGTGGGCGGGGACCACTGGTGGTCTGTGAGAAATTTTTTGTGGTCCACAGAGAGATGTCACTCCCAAAGCAATTAATCCAGGCTGCATGGTAACCCAAGGCTGCGCCACCCACATGGTCTGCGAGAACACAAGGTTTGCATCACTTGCTTTGTGTGAGGGGTACTTGCTTTGTGTGAGGTCATGAGGGGAGGGGGGAAGGGGGGAGGGGCCAGGCACATGAAGTGACCCACTCATTCCATGTGCCTGGCCTGGCCACTGGGCTGATTCTTTCCACTTCTTTTGCTTTTGGCTGCACACAAGGAAAGCAGCCAAAGTCTTTCTTTATCTCCCTCAAACTCCACCAGAAATGAGTCTTTGGGACCCTATAAGGCAACCTTCTTTAAGAGTTATGACAAGTCTCACAAAGACTCATTTCTAGCAGAGTCTGGGGGATAGAAAAAAAAAACTTCTTCTGCTTCTGCTGCTTTCCTTGAATGAAGCCAACAGTCTCTCTCTCTCTCCCCCTGAGAAAACAGCTGGAGATGGTATCCTGTGATCCCAAATAAAGAATGATTGATCGGTAGGAAAATGGGGTGGGAAATTTTCCTGCAGACTTTCGGGGGGATTTTTCCAGGGTCTCTGGTCCACGGGATTTAAAATTATGAATTTGGTGATCCCTAAGGTCCAAAAGTTTGGCAACCCCTGCTTTATGTGGTGCTGCCGGTCATTTCAAAAGCAAAACTGGTCTTGGAGTGGACATGCATTCTATTCCTCCTGCATGAATTATACTGGTTCCTAGTTGCTTACTCTATGCAATTCAATTTTCTGATTATCACCATTAAATCCCTGGATGTCACTAGGCCAAATTATAGGTGAGATCACATTTATTCAATGGTATCTGGCTATTCAATGGTATTCTGCAATATATTTGACAGGTAGATGTACTCCAGATCTTTTGTGTTGAATGTTGCCATTGGGGAGTTCAGAGTTGTATCTGGTCTATAGGATGCCTTTTCCAATATTCTTCCATCTGAGTTGTTTGGGTTCCCTATCATTTTATCTTTCTAGAAGGATTGTTGTTCACTTAAAAGAATTAGGCTACAATGGGGGTTGACTTAGGAGCCTGATTTTTCTGTTACCTGTTGGCAAGGGTGGGTTTTTTTAAACAAAATATTATTTGTGTCTCTAAAGATTGTGGTAAGCCACCTAGATTTATAATATGGCAACCATATGTATTTCAGAAAAATCAATCAATCATTTGGCTAGAATAGGCAATCAATCAACAAACAATTAAAAACTATGCAAAAATTACAAATGCAAAACTACCTTTATTTCAAACAAAGTAATGGCACAATATGTTTAATTTTTTTTACAAGGACATGACAAGGAATAATTCAAATCTGAGAAATCTACTGATACTTCAAGTTAGAATAAATTAATTGGTTTTATCACCAAATAGCTCAGTGAACTATGAAAATAATTCAAATGTTTCATTGCTTCATACCAGTGTGATATGAAGCTCAGGTTTTTCAATCACATAACATTTATTAAAAATATAATTTATATTTATTATACGATTGATACATTTAATACAATCCTTTTCTTACCCAGTTGATCAGCTATCTTCCCTTCTGTACATATTTTACAATCATAGCAGCAGGATAATTTTCCTTCCACTTTCATCTTCCTATGGCCAAGAGGAAACTCTTTGTTACACATGGAATGAGGTAATGCCTGCTCATAAATAAAATTAGAATTCACAGAAAGAATTTATTTTTGGTGGATTGTTTTTTTCATCAGTTATCCATATACAAACTCTTTTTTTTTTTTAAGAATTTTATTAATTTTCTACAAACAGACATAACATACAAAACATTAAAAACATCTACTCTCATATATACTTCCGGTGTGTCAGTTGGTTCATCAGTTTTGTGCATTCATTTTATAGTCTCAATTACAGTTATATTACATAACCACTCATATTATCAATCCATATCCTAATATTACCAAAAAAAAAATTAAAATAAAGTCTTTTTCTGACTATACTTTTAATCATTCATGCTTTGTGAG
>BLBF01000070.1:1774176-1801542 GCA_015471245.1 Laticauda colubrina
GGGCCACCATGCTATATCAGTAAAGAAATATATTTTTATTAAATTCATTTTATATTTTCAAATATAGAATTGGCAGGTGAGAATTGGAACAGAAAATCTAGACAGAGATGGATCTAAAAAATCACTTTGGTCCTTTTGAGCATTTGACAAATTGTGAATTAATTTTCTTCCATAAATATTTGAAAACAAAAGAAATTAAATTGTAATTTTCTTCAGTTGTTGACAAGTTTGCTATTCATTTGAAGTAATACTATTCCTATTTTCACAAGATTTCTTGTCAATTTTTTATTATTATAATTCCTTTTGAATCTTAGTGTCTATGGAGATTCTTATTAATCCAAAGATGTCCTAAATGTGGTTTTTTTTTTTCAAAAAGAAACAGAAATTTCCTTGTTTTTCCTTGAAGATGTTTTTCTTCTTGTCCAAGAAGCTTCTACAGTTCTAAACTGATACAAAACAACTTCAAGAAAAATAAAGAAATTTTGGTTGCCTTTTGGTCCTTTGAAACAGTAACTCCAAAATCCAGCTGGTGAGGAATAATAATTTTTAGTAGCAAAATAATTTTCACGATGCTACATTAAAAATAGTCAAATACAATGGATTGAATAAGATCCTGCACATACCATTTAAAGGCTAGGTCCCACTGGCCAAAGGATGCAAAACCTATGCAAAAAGGACACAGTGGACGAGCAAAATTTCGGGGGTGGCTCCATCTGTTGTTATCCACTCCAAAAAGTGCCCCAAATTTGCATAAAAAGAATGGAAAAGAACGGAAACGAACGGACGGGGGTAGTACTTAGCGAGGATGTTAAGCGGATGTTTGTAGGAAGCCTAGTGGATGGAAGCGGATGGAAGCGGATGACACATCTGAAGGGCTTCCAGGGGAGAATTGCAAAGTGGACGCATAGCAGAAGAAATGGATGTGTAGCGGATGACATGGATGCATCACAGATGCCTATATGATGCATAGCGGATGCAAAGCGGATGCACAATGGATACATAGCGGATATATAGCAGATGCATAGTGGATGCAAAGCATTCACTGTGCATGCGGAGAGTATGAAATGCGTCAGATCCATGGATATAAAAGGATGCAGCTCACAAGGAGTCACCATTCAGAGGAAAGACCTGCTGCCACAGACATTTTCGAATAACACCATGGTTAATCAGTCAGGGAAGAAGAGAAAACCTGTGCCTACTCCTACCAGCCCTGGCAAGAAGGAAAGAACCACCCTCCCACCCCCTGGCACTGACTCTGAAGCTGTTCGTGTTTCTCCTGATGCTGGTGCTGCTGGTGCTGCTGGTGCTTCTCCTGATGCTGTTTCTGCTGTTGGTGCTGCTGGTTTTGCTGTTGGTGGTGCTTCTCCTGCTGCTGCTGCTGCTGCTGCTACTGCTATTGCTACTGCTACTGCTACTGCTACTGCTACTGCTACTGCTACTGCTACTGCTGCTGCTGTGGTGGACGAGCCCCAAGGCCCTCAAAGCCCTGCTGCTCAAGACCTTGAAGGCCCTGCGGCTCAAGCCCCTGCCAGAGGGAGGAAGAGGCAAGGGAAGGAGAAGGGAGAGAGGAAAGAGTACACCCTTTCCGAGGAGCATGAGGAGGAGGTGCTGGAATGCCTGAGGGAGAATGAGTACCTGTGGAGAAAGGGCCACAGCCTCTATCGTGACACCAAGAGGAATCAGGCAGTGTGGAGAGACAAGGCAGAGAGCCTGGGCTACACTTCAGACCTACTCCTGGGATGGTGGAAGCACATGCACACCTGGTGTGGCAAGCTACACCTTAAGAAATCTGGCCAGGCCACTGACAAGCTCACTGACTGGGAGATGTACATCATGGCCAAGTGCAGCTTCCTGGAGGGTGAGTTCTGCCACCGAGGTGCAGCTCCTCTGACAACCCTCTCCCTCAGACAGCGAACAGACAGCCAGTCCACTTCCAGCCAGGAGACTGCTACCGTGTCCAGGCAGGTGTCTTCAGAGGGCCCTATGGCAGAGACCCCCCAACAGCTGCACTCCCCATGCCAGAGGATGTGGAGGACCCCCTGTCACAAATGGAGGAAGAAGCGGCAAGAACCAGAGACCAACCCACCCCCACCCCCAGTTCGACCTCCACAGAAAGCAGGCAGAGAGGCAGATTGAAGGGCCAGAGCCACACTGTCCTGTTGGAGATCACGGAAAGAATCAAAATCAGCACAGATCTTCTCTCTCAGCTGGTCCACAGTGACATACCATCCTCGAACTGTAAGCCCTTCATCACCTATGTGAGCCAGACCCTCATGGAACTGTCCGAGGCCCAGTACAAGGTGATGAAGCAGAAGATTACAGCACTTCTGCACAACCCTCAAGGCCCAGCTGAACCTGCTCCGGCCCAGTCCAGGTCTGTTCCTCCACCAGCCAATGTCACAGCCATTCCATTGCTTTCAACAGCCCCTCACCTACCAAGGCTATGAGTACCAGGACTTCCCACAGCAGAGGCAGAACTTCCCAGTCCAGGCTCAGGTCCATGGCATGCCACAGATGCCTAACCTCACCCAGCTGCAGACCAGATAGCCCCACTACACTCTCCTTCCTCCACCGCACAGCCAAGCCCCTCAATGGACAATCTGTCATCAGTCTTGGGCCTGACATCCCATGTCCTTGATGAAGGGCTTTTCAACCTCACGGGACTGAGTCAGCTCTCTGAGAGCTTCCTGAACACACCATACCCTGTTGTAATCTTGGGGCCAAGCACCTCAATGGCGCCTCAGACCAGCACTCCCACCACAGCCACCTCCACAGTCCTTGGCCGCTTGACAGCTGAGACCATGGACATGCCTCAGAGGAGTGAAAAGAGTGCCAGAGATTGAGTTGTTACCTGTTCATTTTATCTTTGCTTAAGACACTTTACTTGGTTCATTTTGCTTTTTTAGTAAAGTCATACAGTTTACTTAAGATAGTTATTAATAAAGGTTATATTTGCTTGTCAGGCGGAGCTCCATTCAAAATCCAGGAAAGAAATACTTAGACTCCTTAAATTAGAGAAAAGATATCTTTTACTGAAAGTGAAGTGGTAGCAACCAAATAATTCTGAATCTGAGAAATTAGGCACACAATTCACATATACAAAGTGATGGAAGTGTTCCCACCCCCAATAGTTCAGATGAAACTTCCAATTAGAAGTTGTGAATATGATCATGTGGGCATCTTCAGGTGATGATGAGGCCTTTGTCCATTGACCTTGGGCATACTTTGATAACGGGTTGCAGTTGCGCAAAGAAAAGAAAGCTAAGCGAGAAATAGAAACCTATTGTATGCTCCCCCCCTCATTTACACAACAGAAAAAATGTAACACCTCCAGCTCACTTCCCAGACTTATCCCAACCTCCCGTACCTCCCATTTCTTATGACAGCCAAAAGATGCAAAGCGATAGTAGAAGATCTTGAAGGCTGACTTTCGGCCCTCCTAGAAAAAGGAAAACCATCAATCCAAGAAGAGAGAAAGGAGAAAATATAAAGACAATTATTAATCATCAAACAATTACAAAAGAATACACTCCTAGGGCTTATCAGGATACTTGAAACGAAATGCTTTGATCAACTTAGGAGCTTTAACATCGGTTTCACTTACCCATTCGGCTTGTGAAGAAGGGAAATGTTTCCAGACTACAAGATACTGGAGCCGACCCCTCCATTTGCGAGAGTCTAGAATTTCTTTAACTTCAAAATGTTGTTCACCTTCAATCAGTATTGGTATGGGAGGGTCAGCTTGGATGGGTCTTAAATGAGAAGTATGTTCAGGTTTTAGCAAACTAACATGGAACACTGGATGAATTCATTGAAGAGTTTTCGGTAAGTTCAGCTGGACTGTTACAGGATTTATAATCTGTTCAATCATGGAAGGACCAACATATTTAGGACCAAGCTTCTTTGACTTTTGAGTGGTTTGCAGGTATCTGGTGGACAGGAAAACTTTGTCGCCCACTTTATATTCTTTCTGTGGATATCTTTTCTTGTCTGCAAACTTCTTATGAGCTTGATGGACCTCATCTAGTGCTTTGTGTATCACTGGCCAGTTAAGTTGGAGTTGAGTTATCCATTCATCCAATGAATGAATGTTAGGCTTTTCATGAGGAAGTTCAGGTATGGGTAGAAAATCTTGTCCCGAAGCTACTTTAAATGGAGTAAATCCAGGACTACTATGTACGGAGTTGTTATATGCCACTTCGGCAAATGGTAGTAAGTCGGACCAATTATCTTGTTGATAATTTATGTAACATCTAAGACACTGTTCTAACACTGAGTTATTTCTCTCACAGGTCCCATTGGTTTGAGGGTGGTGGGCAGAGCTTAAGCCCTGGGTGGAGCCAATCAACTTCAGGAACTCTTTCCAAAAATTCGAGGTAAATTGGACCTCTCTGTCACAGATTATGCGTTCTGGAATGCCATGTAACCTATAGATATGTGAAATAAACAGTTTAGCCAGCGTCTTAGCAGATGGAATCTTGGAACAAGGTATGCAATGTACTTGTTTGGAAAACAAATCGGTTACTACCCCAGATAACCATGTTTCCACTACTTTCGAGTAATTCTACTATAAAGTCCATAGAGATTTTCTTCCAGGGGGCTCTTGGTCTAGCTACATTTTGTAACAACCCTACTGGCTTACCAGGAGGTCTCTTTGCCAAAGCACAAATTGGACAGCTAGCTACATAAGGTTCAATGTCCTTCTTTAAAGTAGGCCACCAGAATTGCCGCTTAACCAGGTGTAAGGTTTTCACAAATCCAAAGTGATCAGCTGCTTTAGAATCATGAGCTTGTTGTAGTATTTGGCCCCTTAGCACCTGTGGCACATACAACTTGGTCCCCACCCAAGCCAAACCATCTCTAACTGTATAGTCATTTGAATGAGGCAGGAACCAATCATCCAGTTTTAAAGCTTCTTTTAGTTGTTCGGTTAGGTCATTCGATAAATCCACTTCTTGTTTCTTCTTTTGGGCTCTGGTGATCACTGGGGCGGCTAGATGTTTGGATGAGACAATTGGACTTATCACCTCCTGGCGCATAATATTATATTGGGGTAGTCTAGAGAGAGCATCCGCCATGAAGTTCTTCCCTCCTGGAATGTACTTCAGTGAGAAATTGAACCGCTTGAAATACTGGGCCCAGCGAACTTGTTTCGGGCACAGCTTCCAAGGCGTTTTTAAGGCTTCCAAATTTTTATGATCAGTCCATACCTCAAATGGATGTTTTGCTCCTTCAGGAAATGTCTCCAGGTCAGTAAGGCCCAACGAACAGCAAAAGCTTCTTTTTCCCAGATGGCCCACCTTCTCTCGGTTTCAGACAGTTTACGGGAGGTATACACACAAGGCTGTAAAGTCCCTTTCTCGTTGATATGAAGTAACACCTCTCCAACAGCCACATCAATTGCATCGGCTTGAATCACGAAAGGAGCTTCCATATCCGGGTGCTTTAGCACTGGTTCTGCAGCAAACAGTCATTTTAGCTTTTCAAAAGCTGCTTGGCTTTTGGACCACTCCATGGACCACTCCAACGGCTTGCCCGGCCTTGGCTTCACCTCCCCTTTTGTTTTTAAGAGATTTGTGATGGGCATTGCTATCTTAGGAAATGTCAGGATAAATTGCCGGTAAAAATTTGCAAATCCCAAGAAGCTTTGAAGTTGTTTTCTGGTACGTGGTGGAGCCCATTCCAATATGGCACACACTTTTTCTGGATCCATTTCTATGCCTTCAGATGAAATACGATATCCCAAATAGTCAATTTTCTCTTGATGGAATTCACACTTTGACAGTTTAGCATACAACTTAGTGGCAAACAGTTTCTGTAGAACCGACCACACCAGTTTCACTTGTTCATCCAGAGTTTCCGTGTAGATAAGGATATCATCAAGATAAACCAGAACCCCCCTGTATAAATGTTCATGTGACACTTGATTGATCATCTGCATGAATACAGCTGGGGACCCTTGTCAACCAAAAGGAAGAATGTTGAATTGGAAGCAATTCAACTGCCCATCGGGCAGTTAAAAGCAGTCTTCCACTCATCCCCTTCCTTAATTCGAATTCGGTAGTATGCTTCTTTCAAATCCAACTTCGTGAAAATCTTCCCTTTCACTAGTTGGGCCAACATGTCCTTCATCAAAGGAAAGGGGTACACGTTTTCCATGGAAATGGCGTTCAAATTTCTGTAGTCCACCACCAAGCATTTGGAATCATCTTTTTTTCACAGAACAACACTGGGGCCGCTACCCGGGGCCTAGCAGGTTGAATGAAACCGCGTTCCAGATTTTTATCTATAAACAATGTTAGCTCCTCCAATTCCTGTAGTGTCATTGAGTACAACTTCGATTTTGGGAGCTTCACCCAGGCAAAATCTTAATAGCACAGTCTGTAGGCCGGTGAGGTGGAAGCTCATTCGAGGCCTTCTCACTGAACACTTCTTTTAAATCCCAATACTCTTTGGGAATTTTCTCCTCCCCTTTCATGGGTTCAGTACTTGTGGAAGCTATTTCAATCAGAATCTGGAGCTTTGGCTGAGATCTGCCCTCTTTTCCCGGTCGCTGCTTGGTGCGTATGCGCAACAACCCCTTTCTCCAGTTAACCTGGGGGTCCATTTCCGGAGCCAGGGCAATCCCAGTATTAATGGTTGCTCATCATGCTCTCCCATGATCATTTCTATAGGTTCCATGATAAAATGTGCAGGGCAACCTCCAGCCACTGATCCATCTAATTGGCAAAAGGAAATGGGCATCTTCAAAGGTTTTACTTTTAAGCCCATTTTCTCCACTACTTCTGTGTTGATTGTACACCTTTTGCACCCAGAATCTAACAGGCTAGCATCTCTCCTTTGACCCCTGAATTGGGTACCCTCAACTTCACTGGAATGGTCCTAGGGCCCACGCTTGGACTTACCAGGAAGTCATCTTCCGAGTCGAAATCATCCTCCTCAGGGGTAACTGGCGTTTCTGATTCCTCTCCTACAGGATGGGCGACCTCTGCCGTCTGTTTCAACTTTAGTGCTGCTTCGCAAGGCTTCACTGGGGATTTTTCAGGTTTCTTCCCTTCTTTTGGTGCCCCCTTTGGTTCCAGCTTGACTTTGTAGTTCACAGCCCGGTGACCTTCCTTCCTGCATCGAAAGCAGGCCGAGGGGTTGGGTCTTGCCACCACTCCTCCCCTCTGAGGTTTGGGGACCTCTTGAGGACGTGGGGGGGAAGGCTTGCTCCACCCAGAACCTCCCCGCTGTCTGCTTTGGGTTAAATCAATTTCCACTTCTTCTGCCAGCAAGTACCACATCTGCAAGTCATTTGGGTCTCTTCTAGCAATGCATCTCTGGTACACATCTTCATTTAAACCATCTTTAAACGTTTCTATCAGGGCTTCCTGGGACCAGCCTCGGATATGACCAGTTAACTGTCTAAATTCTTGGGTGTAGTCAGCCACTGACCTCCGGCCCTGATTTATGATCTTCATCTTAATCCGGGATTTGCGCTCTGCCAGTGGGTCCTCAAACCTAGCCCGCAGCACAGTCATGAACAGGTTATAGTTCATCAACTGGGGAGCATTATCATTATGCAAGTTCACCATCCACTCTGCAGCTGTTCCCTCCAGAGCCCTGGTAACACATCTCACTTTGGCTGCTTCTGAGGGAAAATGCTCCCCGTATTCTTCCATACAGCTCCAAACTTGGGCTAGGAAAAATCCCAAGGTTTTGGGATTTCCCTCATATTTTACTTCTAATGGAGGTAGTCTAGGAGCTCTACACCTTCTAGGAATTACACCCTCCACTGAAGGCCCCCGGGCTGCTGCTGGCTCAGGTTGATTTATGGGAGAGGGGGCTGCTCTGCCTCTTATAGCTGGCACTAATCCCCCTTCCCCTTCATACCTTTGTGCAGCTTGGAGTTGTTCAAAGGCTTCTTCAAGGAGTCTCCTGTCTTGATTCAGTGAGAGTTCTCTCTTTTCCTTCTCTTGCCATGGCTCCTCTTTTCCACGCCGGTGGTTAGTTGTGATCCGGGGGGGGGGTTTCCTTCTCCAGATCTTTCCAGCCAACCCCCACCAACCATCTGGGCTTCACAGCTGGATCCTCTTCCAGATTGAGCTCTGCTAGTAATTGGTCTTCCTGTACCAGCAAAGAATCTTGCCCTCCAATGGCTCCCAGGTCTTCCTGATCACTAATTGAAGATGACATGATGTCCAAGCCCCCTCAGAAGAAAATTGGGTGTTTTCTCCAGGTAGGCTAGTAGATGCTGATTCAGAATAATGTCAGGCAGAGCTCCATTCAAAATCCAGGAAAGAAATACTTAGACTCTTTAAATTGGAGAAAAGATATCTTTTACTGAAAGTGAAGTGGTAGCAACCAAAGAATTCTGAATCTGAGAAATTAGGTGCGCAATTCACATATACAAAATGATGGAAGTGTTCCCACCCCTCCCCCAATAGTAGAGATGAAACTTCCAATAAGAAGTTGTGAATATGATCATGTAGGCATCTTCAGGTGATGATGAGGCCTCTGTCCATTGACCTTGGCATACTTTGATAACGGGTTGCAGTTGCGCAGAGAAAGAAAGCTAAGCGAAAAATAGAAACCTAACTCTATTGTATGCTCCCACCCCTCATTTACACAACAGAAGAATGTAACAACTTGAGCTCACTTCCCAGACTGTTCCCTACCTCCCCTCCCCCCATTTATTATGACAGCTGAAAGATGTAAAGCAATAGTAGAAGATCTTGAAGGCTGACAAAGGGCCTCTCAACCTCATGGGACTGAGTCAGCTCTCTGAGATCTTCCTAAACACACCATCCCCTGTTGTTCTCTCGGGGCCAAGCACCCAATGGCACCTCAGACCAGCACTCCAGCCACAGCCACCTCCACAGTCCCTTGCCACTTGACAGCTGAGACCATGGACATGCCTCAGAGTGACTGAAAAGAGTGCCAGAGACTGAGTTGTTACCTGTTCATTTTATCTTTCCTTAAGACACTTTACTTGGTTCATTTTGCTTTTTTAATAAAGTCATACAGTTTACTTAAGACAGTTATTAATAAGGATTATCTTTGCTTCACATACTTGCTTCATTTTTTTTTACTTAATAAAGTGTTAGTGAAAACCTTGAACAAATGGTTAAGCCTTTGCATTCTTGTGGGATAGGTAAGGACAGTTGTGGGATGGGTAAGGATAGTTGTGGGATAGGTAAGGATAGCTGTGGGATAGGTAAGGATAGTTGTGGGATGGGTAAGGATAGTTGTGGGATAGGTAAGGATAGCTGTGGGATAGATAAACCTCCAGTGCAAGCATAGTGTGATTGTATGGTCCACCATCCCAGCTGCCACACATATGGCCCTTTTTATCAATAACAATTTATTCATTGATCAACACATTTCAAAATAAACAAAGCTCTTTATAATGCCCTATTCATTGTGGGACCACTCAACATACATGGCACAATCTCATCAGTATTATGAGACAGGCTCAAGGAAGCATCCATTAACCATCTGTCATCCTGTCTTGCCACTCCACTACTCCAGCTGGGGAATTGCACTAATGTTTCAGGAGGTTGCCCTGCTTCTTCCCTTCACATGAAGCTCTGTTGGGGCCTTGTACATCCACAGTGTCTATCAGGTTTCGTCCTTGCCTCCATTCACCAGTCTCCATGTCCCCATTCCCTTGTTGACAGTCCACAAGCCTGTTCTGCAACACTGGGTATCGGGTGCGCATGAGATTATGCAGGATGCAGGAAGTTTCCATGATGCTCCTCACAGTCTGCGGCTCATGATCCATGTTGGTGAGAAGTATTTGGAACCTGTTGGCCAGGATGCCATGGGTATTCTCCACCACCCGTTTTACCCTGGACAGCCTGTAGTAGAAGATCCTCTCTTCACGGATGAGGTATCTGGAAGTTTATGGCTTCCTGAGGTAGGTTCTTTGGGGAAGGCATCATCACCAACAATGAAGTAGAGTACATCTTGTTTGTCATTGGGCTGGGGGTCTGGCTCTGGGAAACCCATGATGAGGTTGCGTTCCAGCTCATGCTTGAGGTCACTGGCATTTTATACCTGGCTATCTGAAGCTGACCCGTTGCCTGAATCATCGATGTACATAAACTTGTAGTCAGCATCAACCATGGTGAAGAGGTTGATACTGAAGAGGCCCTTGTAATTGTGATAAAAGGACCCTGAGTTGGCTGGAGCTTTGCAGGCCACGTGCTTCCCATCTATGGTTCCAACGGTGTGGGGAAAGTTCCACCTCAGATACCACTGTTCTGCAACTTTCCTCCAGCCTTCTTCAGTGTTGGGACACTGGAGGAGCTCCTCCACGTGTTCTTCGATGATGGCCTGCATCACTTCTCTGACCACTTTGCTGATGGTGTTGTGTGGCACCCTCCACGCATACTTCATGTTTCTGTACGTGGTTCCAGAGGCCAGGTGGCGCAGAGCCAGTGCCACCTTCAGTCCAGGGTCCAGGTTGGGATGGAAGTTGGTGCTCAGCTTGGTCAACCTGGGTCTCAGACGCTCTACAAGTTCGTCAAACATGGCTGGTGGCATCCTCATGAAGTGATGGAATGCATGAGGGTCTTCATTCCTCAGCTCCACCATCAACTGGTCATACAGTCCAAACTCCATTCTTCTCATGATCCATCCTCAGACCCACACTGCTCTTGAACGTCTCCTTCTTCTCCTTTTTTATAAAAGTTGAAACAGTCTGAACAGGGCTTGGTTCTGGTGTTGAATGATGGCAGCTACCATAAGGGGTGTGTGATGATCCATGGTGGAGATCAATGGATGATGTGGAAGAACAAGACAAGGGTGAAGAGTTCTGTACACCACGGGTGCTGGAGTCATACTGAGATCCAGGTGATTTCCTCCCCCATTTTATAAGAAATATCAGTTCTCTGCTAGGTGTCCTTCCACATACTCTAGGCAAACTCCAGACATTCTAAATATCCGAGATATATCCCATATACAAACATTTTGTCCATTTTAGTGCCCTATATATGATATGAATCCACTTACATCCTTTCTATTTCCGTGCTATCTAATGCTGTGTGGACGTTCCATGTACCTTTCGCTTTCTCCCTCTTTCCATTTTCAGTTGCAGCAGATGTGAGTTGCGAGGATGTCCAGAGGATGCCATGAGAATACAGCAGACATTTAATGGATGACAATGGACATAGAACATTTGTTGCCTGTATGTGTCACAAATGTACACTGTACTCTGTGGAAAGTTCATCCGTTCAAAAAGTTTTGTGCAGCTCAAAACTTCTTTCACTGATGAAATCTCAGTGGATGGATGCTCAACGGATAGAGCGTATGAAACATGCATGCAGTGAGTACACAACAGATGCATCACGCTTTCCAACGGATGGCTAACTTTTTTGTCCGTTTTACATCCTCTTTGCATCCATTGGTGTGGAGGGACATGGGCTTTAGAGATAAAATAAACTTAGTATGTTACATATTTCTAAATGTCTCTATATTTAAGCATTAGATTCCTATTCATTTTCTATTTTCTTTCATATGAAAATCTCAATTTTATATGAGTGATTTTCATATAGCTTTGAAAGCTTTTCACATAGATTTCAAAATTATATGAAAAGCATTATAATAATTAAAACAAAACAAAACAAAAACCCAATCACTATGATAATTCTTGATTTTCCCAAAATTTTGTATTAGTCAACCTGACTTGCCAGGGTGATTGGAGGAAGAGCTTCCATCTCCTTTCATTCATTTTTTGTTCTCCTTTGAGTTTGGAAGAGCAAATGACCTTCAGAGCATGTACCACAGCATAAACTGCATTGTAGACACTGTAACTATATGCATTTATGGTGGTCTCAAAGGCAGAATTAGGAAGAGTTTCCAGCTTCTCTTCTCATGTGCAGATCCTTTTGGCATTCTCATCTTTAATATCACTGAAGAATGAACATTCAAATTCATCTTTCCAGAAGTCTCTAATAAATCCATCATTTTTTTCTAAGTTTGGGTTTTTCTTCTGCATTAATAGTTGAAATCCTTTGAGTGAATTGCAATGGAAAGAGCACCATGAAGAAAGTCAATGTGTAATTCTCTTTGCATGAGAATGGAGGTGAATTCCATCTGGGCTGTCATGATCCAAACTTTGGCCGTTGATTATTAGTCTCAAAACTAACATGCCTGTAATTGCAATATGCAAGATGACTACAGTAACTGTACTCTCCATAATCACTTTGTGTATTTTATCTGCATCTTCCATCATTTCAGCAGCTTCATTACCATACATCATTTGTGGAAAACATTCTATAAAGTCAAAGCAGATTCCTCTTTCTGAAAACATGTAAAGTCTCTTCTGAATGAACCTCTCTCGATCTTCCTCATGGAGAGACACTAACCCAACACAAGTCCATCCAAAATGCAACAATAAGTGCAGTATCCCTTTGAATTGGGATTCTGGGAACATCCATTTCACAAACATTGCTGTTTCAGTATTTACCAATGGAGCAGATCCATATGTTATCTAAATGGAGAAAGTCAGAAGAACATAGGAATAAAGGATCTCTTCCAAAATAAAAAATAATAATAAAAAGCAAAGAATATGTATTTATTTAACCCAATCTCTGAGTTTTTGTAGGATCCTAAAATAGGAAAGATAAAAATTAGTTTCACATCACATCTGCATTGCTCAAAAAGCAAAATAGGACAGTCCTTTTAAGATATTCCCCATGTCTTATAAATTAATCATGACCTTGGCTCAAATATTTCATTTCAATTAACCAACTTTTGAATGTAATAAATAGCTAGTGAATTTCTCATATTGATCCATTTTTATGTCTCACCTGAGGAAATTTGTAGTTACACAAAGTGATTGTTAAATTGAGACAACTGTTAGTACGGGCTCCTCCAATGATAACTACTGTGTTGGTCTGGTCATTGCATTTGTAGTTGGGTATAAATTTATTCTTTGTAGATAGAAATTCCATTGCTAAATGATAAGTTGTATTTTCCAAAAAATAGTCATTAGTAATATGGAAACCAAGGCTAACATTGGGTAAAGTCCCAGAATGTTCATTGATCTCCTTTACAGCAAATGCCAGAGACAAAGTGTGCTGGTAATTATGAGTGATGAACCTTCAGTAAGAGTTATAAACTGTCAATATATTTCTGTTTTGGAACTGGACAGCTGTTTTAATTTATACATATGTTTAATTTATACATATAAAAAGAAAAAGAAAAAGTAATGTTCTGAACATAACCAACTCTTTATAATATGAAGTCATTGTAGATATTAAATAGTAGCTCCTTTGTTATCATTCAACTGAGGACCACTTATTAATTGTATCTAAAATTAAGATAGTGAATATTATCTAAAATTAACAGAAAGATAAAATAAATTAGTCTTTATTGTTAGTTCTAAACACTTGCAATTTGATCACTATCAAATAGCCCTAGATTGTATCAAGTTGGAAACACTGACCAAGTTCTCGCTTCTTCACAATGAGCTATGGGAGCACTTAGTCAGATCCCATTTGAAATATTTTGTTCACTTCTGGAGACTTCATTTAAGAAAATATACTCATAAGATTGAGTGAGTCCAGAGATGGGCAACACAACTGCTGCAAGAGCTGAGAGACATATCAGGAAATATTAGAGGAAGTGAATATATTCAGCCTAGGGGGCAGAAGGAAAGGAGGTGCATTATTGAAACCTTTAAAAATATTAAAGAGTGTTCTCGAAGGTGGTGTTCATGATATTAAGAACATAAGAACATGGGGGCATAATCTTACAGTAACAGGAGGGAAATCAAAACTAATTTTATTATTTCACAGAAAGACTGGTGGAACCATAACCAACTTCCAGAGGAGGTAGTGGATCAATCAGCAGTAACTGAGTTTCAACTCACTGGGGATAAATATAGGACATTAGACAAAAAAATTCTCCCTATGTCTCTATCTGATTTCAATATTATCTCTATTTTATCTGTATTTCCTGAGAGAATTATGCAAGTTGTGTTTTCATACCTTAAATGTATGTTCTAGTGTAAAATATGCACTAGAAGTTTTTTCATTTATATCTGGATAAAATGAAGGCAAAAAAGCTCAAGAATAACTAGAGAACTTCTGCAATATTTAGATTAGTCAAACTTTTTGCTTTCAACAAGGGACTAAATAAAACAGAATAAAATTAATATACTTTATGATTAAAACTAATAATATCCATCTGAATTTCAACATCAGTATTAGGACAGGTCTAGAATTAAAATAGGAATTAATTATGGTCAGTGGAACAGATCATAACAACTGACTAGCAACCAATATCTTTAAGCATAAAAGTGAAGGAAAAGACAGCTTTTAGGTGGCAATATGGGGGAAGAGGAGGTGTGGTATGAGGAGGAGAAAGAGTAGGATACTTCTCATAACAGATACTGATCAAGTACTTTAGAAGAAGGAAGGCTTTGAAAAGTGATCTCATTTGTAAGAAAGAAGATCTGAAAAATAATAGCAGCAATGATTAAATCTCCAGACTGATAATATTTATGAACATTTGGAAGAGGACTACTAAGTTTGCAGGCACAGGGAGGAGAAATGCTCATCATAGTTGGGGGGAAAAGAAAAAGTAATGTTCTGAACATAACCAACTCTTTATAATATGAAGTCATTCTGATATTAATTAGTAGCTCCTTTGTTATCATTCAACTGAGGACCACTTATTAATTGTATCTAAAATTAAGATAGTGAATATTATCTAAAATTAACAGAATAACAGACCTGGAAAGGACTTTGGAGGTCTTTTAATGAAGTATCACAGATAAAACACATGCATGTCTGTATTTCTAAGCAGATATTAATAGAATGAAATGTCTTAATCCAAGACCATAGTTTTTACAGTGCTTGCTGGCATTCCCTTAAGATTTGGAAAAAGAAGGGAGAATAATTATCCTTAACTGCTGATCAGTACCATTCTTTGCATCAGAACTTTGAGAAATATCTGAAAGATACATGTTTATGATATCTCAGTAGACATTGCTTCACTGTTATGAATCTTTGAAACACATAATATAAAAATGTGGAAATGAGAGTTCATATGCACAGAAGAAAACAAAATAGAACTATAGAAAAAAATAGAATGGAAATAGATCTGTTGAGATCATTTTTCTCAATAATTGTGTTTAATATTTAACACTTCACTGAATATAACACTTTGGTTTTTTAAAAAACAATCTTAAATTGTTCTGGTTTTCAAGCTTCATTTTACTGATTAAATTGTGCACCACCCAGAAGTACCTCTGTGAAGGAGATGGAAAGTAAAGATGTTTGAAACAAACAAGCTCTTAGCTTTGGAATCATTATTGAAAACTGCCACACAGCTGCAGAGGATTGAAGGGGGCTGATGTTGTCTGAGTAGCTCTCAATACACAAAATAGATTCTTTAGTAATTCAAGGTCATTCAAGGCAAGAAATGGTGTTGAAAGGGGATTGATTCATGATGAACTGGTGTTACATTCAAGGACTCTGAGCCTGGTTTATTGAAAAGATAGTGGGATGAGCATGGAAGATTGTTTATACAGGTGCTCTTCTGGAGCTGAAAGAAAGTTTCAAATTGCAAGAAAGAAGATTGCAATGATCTTGGAAGGAGAATTGTAAATTTTGTTTGAAATTCATCAAAAGAGCCTTGGATATTATATAATGGCAGTATTTGCTTTTTTGACAGATCTGGTTATTTCTCTACTTTCCCTCTCATCTAGTTATTTACAGTTGGACTATGGCCTTTTGGTGGAGGAGCCGGAATTGTTCTGTTTTCCATTTCTTTTTTCTTTTTAAGAGTTTATACATTTTTTTTCTCCTTTCCTTTGGAACTTTTAGGGGGATTACACTGCAAAAAACATGTGGACTACACAACTCGATAAGGGCAAAGCAATTGACACAATCTACAAAGACTTCTGTAAAGCCTTTATTCAATGGTACACAACAAACTACTTCTAAAACTAAAATCTTATGGTATCTCTGGACATTTGCATAACTGAATAGAAGCATTCCTGTCAAACAGGAATGTCAAACAGACAACAAATGGACAAATTGGGAGTGTCCTATCAAATTCTGTACCTGTCAACAGTGGTATCCCTCAAGGCAGTGTTCTAGGACCAACTCTTTTCATACTCTACATAAATAACCTCTGTGATCAAATCAAGAGCAACTGTGTTCTCTTCGCAGATGATGTAAAGCTGTTCAACACCACAGACAAGGCTGTTACCTTTCAAAAAGACCTTGACTATGTTTCAGAATGGACAAACAAATGGCAACTTCAAATATCAACAAATAAATGCTCTGTCCTACATATTGGCTAAAAAAATTCAGAAAATAAAATACAGGCTGAAAAATCAAGACCTTGTTGATGATCCAAACTCTATCAAGGATCTTGGAGTACTCATCTCAAATGATCTAAGTGCTAGAGCCCACTGTAACTGCATTGCCAAAAGGCATTCTAGACCTAGAAAACCTAGAACTACGCCGCCTTCGGTCCTATCTAAGTATAGTATATAAAATCGTACATTGCAATGTCCTACCAGTCAATGAATACTTTAACTTCAACCATAACAACACAAGAACAAACAATAGATACAAACTCAAGGTTAATTGCACCAAACTTGATTGTAGGAAATACAACTTCAGCAACAGAGTGGTAAATGTCTGGAATACTCTACCTGACTCTGTGGTTTTTTCCCCAAACCCCAAAAACTTTAATGTTAGACTGTCTACTACTGACCCTTTCCTAAGAGGTCTATAGGGGGTGTGCATAAGCGTATCAACATGCCTACCATCCCTGTCTTATTATTTCTTTTTTTTTTCTTATATGTATTCATGTATTCATAACTATGTTTTTACTTGTACCTATTATCTTGTAAGCAATTGGCAAATAAAAAATAAAATAAATAAAAATGGCAAAGCTGTTCACTTAGGTCAGAGGAAAAAATATTATCTTTTTTGAAAGACTGAAAAACATATAGGAACGTTTTGTTGAAAGAAGTAAATTTCTGAAATTTGGGAATAAATGGGCCAAAGAAGATTGACAAGCACAGAAGATTAGAATTATTTATTAGAAGAAAGGTATAACAATATGTTTTAATCTCTTTTCACTCATTTCCTTTTTTTCCTGACTTTTCTTTTTTCCTTAATTTCTATCTTTATTTACTTTTGTATACTTTTAATGCATTGAATATATGAATGTGTGTGTGTGTGTGTGTGTACATATACACAAATCCAAATAGTTGGGAACTTCAGATCTTAGAGGTAGCTAATCTCATTTCAGAGGGCTATTACTCATTTCAGAGTTATGTAGGTGCTACTCTAGACAATTATTTCAAAGAGATAAATTGGGAAGAATAATAAATTGTTATAAACACTTGTCTTGTACTCTAAAACTTTTTGAAAAAATATAGAATTCACAATTGGTAACTGTTCCCCATCTCACTGGAAATATGAAATGATCATAATTAAAGTTATACAGTAATGTCGGGTTTACGAATGTTCCTTCAGGTTAGGAGAATAAGTGTACAGTCAAGTATATTAATGTCTCCTGTTTTATTGAACTGAAAAACAATAACTTTAATCAGGGATGAGACAGACAGAACTACGCAACTAAAATTAATGGTAGTTGTTTTTATAGGATTCTGACTTTCAGTCACCTGAGTGATGTCTTGTGAATTACCAATGTTAAAAAAAATTAGTGACTGGTCAGACTATTTGGAACAAAGCAAGAAGACTCTCAGATAAAGTCATATCATTTTTGGCTTTGATGATAGTCCCAGTAGTTGTACTTCATGCTCAGAGAAATATTCCTCTGGTTAAATGTCCGATGAAAGCACCTCTACCTATTCTCCACAAGTATTACCAGCCTGGGGATTTCATCGTTGCCAGCATTACACCCCAGGTATACATTTGTATACCTTGTAGCAAGTATTTACACTGTAATGCTTGTAGTCAAGAAAAGAGTAAAGTTACTCCTGCAAACAGACTAAATGGGTTTAAGACCAAAGAACCTTTAGAGGTTGTGTTTGCTGACATAACTGGTCCTAAGAAACCAAGTTTAGGAGATGCCTGTTATAAAAATATAATGAGTATTATGGACCATTACTCAAGATACGGTTTCTGCTATCTTAGGAAGAACAAAACAGAAACATTTCAACATTTATTTAATTGGCTAAGGTTTGCTGAGAGAAAAATGAAAAGTAAAGTAATTAGTTTAGTAACTGATAATGGGACTGAATTTGTTAAGAAAAGATTCCAAAATATGCTGAAATTGGCTGGTGTTGAGCATAAATGTTCTGCACTTTAGAGACCACAACATAACTCATTTATAGAATGAAGAGAGCAAACATTACAAGCCATGGCTCACACTATGTTATCTGACTCAGGTTTACCTGAATCACTCCATTATGGGGTGAGGCCATAATGTGTACTAACCATGTTTTAAATAATGTAGTTAATACAACAACTGGAGAATTGCCATTCACTCATTGGCAT
Organism: Laticauda colubrina; assembly: GCA_015471245.1. Taxonomy (NCBI): domain Eukaryota; kingdom Metazoa; phylum Chordata; class Lepidosauria; order Squamata; family Elapidae; genus Laticauda; species Laticauda colubrina. The sequence continues at coordinate 1,792,656 of BLBF01000070.1, forward strand.
GGCAGAAAACCAAATTTAAGTTATTTACACACATTTGGAGCTTCAGCATGGGTGCATATTCCCTCACAAGTAAGAATGAAAGGGCAACATCGAGCTAAGAAGTTATTTTTTGTGGGATATGAGGCCAACCACAGATCATTTAGATTTTGGGATCAAGGCACAGCTCATGTTTATTGTAGTGCCAGTGCAAAATTTATTGAGCACGCTGGGTGGGATAAACTGGAATAGGAATCCAGCCATGATATTATTATTGACACCCAAATAGTCCCTAAGGATAAAATCAGTACACCCCAAATAGCCATTAAAGAGGAAGGACAGGAAGAAGTAGTAGAACAAGCACAGGAAGAAATAGAAGAACAGGAGCAGATGGCACAGGAAAGTCCACCACTAAGCCCTGTATTACCAAGACGTTCAACCTGAGTAACACGACCACCTGATAGATATCAGGCTCGTGTTGTATGCCAAGTGAATACAGTTCCAAGTAATTATAATGAACTGAAACTGTATCCTGCTAAGGATCAGGCTGCTTGGCAGAAAGCAATGGATAAGGAACTGGAATCATTAAAAAAACTGGATGTATATGAAAATGTTAAGTTACCACCAGGTAAACATGCCATAGGGTGTAAATGGATACATAAACTGAAGGCAGGTGTGGAGGGGACTGTTACCCATAAAGCCAAGTTAATAGCACAAGGGTTCAATCAGACAGCAAATGACTACGATGAGGTATTTGCACCTAGTCTGAAGGCTACTACATTAAGGGCAGCATTAGTGTGGGCAGCTAAGGAGAAATACATTGTAAATCATTTGGATGTAAAGGCAACTTATCTCCATGCACCTTGAAACACATTATATACTTAAAGAAACCTTTGGGTCTCAAAAATGACAATACTGATTATGATTGCTGGAAATTGAAAAAGAATATTTATGGTTTAAAGCAATCAGGATATGAGTGGAACCAATGTATAGTTAAAGAATTAACTAAGATAGGTTTTGTAGCTGGCATGGCTGATTCATGTTTGTCTAAAAGAGAAAATAATGGTATGATTTCATTATTGCTATTATTTACTGATGATGTAGCATTAATCACCAAAACTGAACAAGAAGCTACTGAACTAATTTCACTGCTGGAAAATAAATTTAAGATAAAACAAAAAGGAGAAATCAAAAATTATCTTGGTTTAAAGATAGATAGAACTTGGGGAGGATACAAGATCTCACAGCCAGATAAAATTAACCAATTACTAAAAAGTTATAAAATGGAACTTTGTAAGCCGGCTAAAACACCAATGAGCCAGGAGTTTAGCCATAGTGATGTTCAAAGTCCTATTTTTGATAAGAACATTTATCAGTCTTTGATTGATAGTTTATCTTATCTCAGTAATTGGTTAAGGCCAGATATTGCATACAGTGTTAATCAATTAGCGAGATTTAATGCTGAGCCCACTGAAAGGCACTGGCAAGCTGCTAAATGTGTATTAAGATATCTGAAACAAACAATGCATTATGCATTGTATTTGGAGCCAAAAGATGAACTGAATTTGACTGCATATGCTGATATAAGTTTTGCTACAGACATAAATACACAAAAATCTACATCGGGTACTGCTGTATTATTGGGAAAAGCATTAATTGGATGGAGATCTATAAGACAGAAACATCTAAGTTTGTCAACAATGAAGGCTGAATTCTCATGTTTGTCTTTACTATGTACAGATTTAGTTTTGTATAAGCAATTATTAACTGATATGGGAATTAATGTAACAGATCCTATTGTCATTTATGAAGATAACCAATCAGCAATACAGATAGCTTCAAATATTGCTGTGAAAACAAGAACGAAATACACAGATTTAAGATATTTAAATGTGAGACAATGTGTGCAAAGTAAGATGATTAAGCAGGAATACTGTATGTCAGAAAACAATATAGCAGATCATTTTACAAAGGCCCAAGGCTCTATAAAGCATAAGGCTAGCTGTGAAGATTATGGACTTAGGTTGTATATATTATCTTACCCAAAAGCGGAGAATGTTAGGAATATGAAACAACTAACAGGTATTTGGGTTAAAAATATATAAACCAGGATAAACATTTTAATACTGTCTTTTTAAGGGAATGCAGGAGCATGCAATTGAGTGTGGTTTCTCAAATGACCTTAAGATGGAGCCAGAAATCTGGATTGTATTAGTCTGAGTCTCAGAAGAGAGTGTGAGTGTGTCTTTATTTCCTTCTGTTGGAAAGTATTGCTATTGCTACATTTTTCCTAATTGACTAATATTTCTGGATTTAATGTAAGTCTGATACTTTACTGTTTTTGACACTGGACTTTGTTACTGGAATATCCCTGGATTGAAAAACTGACTGATTAACCTGTGAATGACTTTTTGACTGCTTATTTTGGACTTTGCTTAAACCTTTCTGGAAGTAAAAGCCTACATTTACTGTACGGTGTACCTGTGTACTGTGTGTGTATTGTTCCAGCACTACTCTCTGTACGGCTCCCTGTATGCCCTCATTCTCCTCACAGGGAATTACCTCAACAATGTGTACAGAATTGATATATTATAAATAATTATTGAAGGATATTGGAATTGCTGTATGTGATCTGTTCATTGTTTATGAAGACAATCAATCTGCAATTGATATGGCTACTAATTTATTTGCTAAAATAAGGTCTAAACATACTGATTTGAGATATTTGAATGTTAGACAGTGTATTCAAAATAAATTAATTCAGTGAGAATACTGCATGACTGAAGATAATATTGCAGATTATTTCATGAAAGCTCAAGGTGCAATTAAGCATAAAGAGTGTTGTGAGAATTATGGTTTAAAGAAGTAATGTATTATATATTGACCAACCCAAAAGGGGAGAATGTTAGGAATCACGAAGCAAATCCTTGAGCAATCATAACCAATTAGTTGGGTTGGCAATATATAAACCAACAATGTATGTTTGTAACTTTAAGCCAAGGTTAAGCCACTGTATTGATTTGTACTATGTTCTGATTGGTTGATTGTATTGTGAATTGCCATAAGAGGGAGATAGAGATCTTGGCTTGCTCTCTCTGACTTTCTGTATCTCTGACATTCTATTTCTCTGACATTATGTTGCTATCTAAGCTGTGTTTATACTATGATATTTTTGTTTACTGGAAATGATAAAGGCAACCAGTAAGAAGACTTTGTAATTGGATATTCTTTGGACTGTAAAACATATATGACCTGGATCATTTATTGGACTGTGCTATTTTTTAAAGTAAACTTTTACTCAATTCAGTGTAGCTGTTTGTAGCTGGATAATTATTCATAACTATTCTCATAAACACATTTCCATGTGCATATCCTTGTTACTCAAGGGTTGTTCTATACATATTATAACATATTATATTCAAAAACCTCTCTAAGTGGTTTAAAGAGTCTGATTATTGCCCCCAACAATCTGGGTCCTAAATTCACCCAACTTGGAAGGATGGAAAACTGAGTCAACCTTCAGCCTGGTAAGATTCGAACTGCCAAATTGCAGTCAGATGGCAGTCAGCAGAAGTAGCCTGGAATACCGCAATCTAACCATTGTGCCATCACAGTTCATTGCATTTATTTATTAAACTTATATGGTGTCTATATCATCTAGAGGTGACTCTATATCACCTAGGTAGCTTCTAATTGTAAAACATTAGAACAATAAATATTGACATTGAAATTACTTCAAGATTGATAAGATGAGAAAGAAGGGACCACATAAGGAAAAGCTTATGCTAGTTTTTTAACCACCTCCAGAATGATACATCCACTTTGAAGCTCCAAGTTGGCAAAATGAGGTCTTCAGACCCTTTGGAATGCCAAAAGGAATGATTTTTTTTTCTTTAAATATAATATGAACACAAATTTCTACAGTCAAAAGGGTGTGTGTGTGTGGGGGAGTCCTTGGTGCTTCTTGAGTTTGCTTGCTTTCATGAAGACATTTCATTACCCAAATTAGATAATATCATCATTGTGGTAACAAGTTCACCAAGCATCCCTCATTTTAATCCAGAACTACAAACACTCTCCTTTACTGGGATCAAAGAGGTATTTTAAGATTTGTATATTCAAAATATTTCTCTAGTTCCAAGGCTAAAGCCCATTTCCCACTGCACCAACGGAAGAAAAGAGGATGTAAAATGTTAAAAAAAGCTTGCCATCCATTGGAAAATGTGATGCATCCGTTGTGTACTCACTGCATATGTGTTTCATATGCTCTATCCCTTGAGAATCCATCCATTGCAATTTCATCCATGCAGGAAGTTTTAAGCTGCACAAAACTTTTTGAGTGGATGAACTTTCTGCCACATACGATATACATCCGTAGCATATATGGGCAACAAACGTTCTATGTCCGTTATCATCCATTAAACATCCACTGCATCCTCTCGGCATCCTCTGGACATCCCCTCAACTCTCATCCGCTACAGCTGAAAAAGAAAAGAGGGAGGAAACAAAAGGTACACAGAACGTTCACACAGCGTTAGTAGCACAGAAATAGAAAGGATGTAAGCAGATGAATCTCATATATAAAGGATTAAAATGGACAAAACGTTTGTATCTGGGATGGATCTTGGATATTTAGGATGTCTGCAGTATGTCTAGAGTATGTAGAAGGACACCTAGCGGACTACCAATATTTCCTATAAAAAGGGGGAGGAAATCACCTGGATCTCACTATCAGTCCAGCAGCTGTGGTGTACAGATCTCTTCACCCTTACTCTTGCTCTTCCACATCATCCATTGATCTCCACCAGGGATCATCACACACCCCTTATGGTAGCTGCCATCATTTAACACCAGAACCAAGCCCTGTTCAGACTGTTTCAACTTTTATAAAAAAGGAGAAGAAGGAGATGTCCAAGAGCTGTGTGGGTCCGAGAATGGATCATGAGAACAATGAAGTTTGGACTGTATGACCAGTTGATGGTGGAGCTGAGGAATGAAGACCCTCATGCATTCCATCACTTCATGAGGATGCTACCAGCCATGTTTGATGAACTTGTAGAGTGTCTGAGACCCAGGTTGACCAAGCTGAGCACCAACTTCCATCCCAACCTGGACCCTGGACTGAAGGTGGCACTGACTCTGTGCCACCTGACCTCTGGAACCATGTACAGAAACATGAAGTATGCGTGGAGGGTGCCACACAACACCATCAGCAAAGTGGTCAGAGAAGTGGTGCAGGCCATCATCAAAGAATACATGGAGGAGCTCCTCAAGTGTCCTACGACTGAACAAAGCTGGAAGAAACTTGCAGAAGAGTGGTATCAGAGATGGAACTTTCCCCACACAGTTGGAGCCATAGATGGGAAGCACGTGGCTTGCAAAGCTCCAGCCAAGTCAGGGTCCACTTATTTCAATTACAAGGGCTTCTTCAGCATCATCCTCTTCACCATGGTCGATGCTGACTACAAATTCATGTACATCGATGCTTCAGGCAATGGGTTATCTTCAGATGCCCAGGTATACAATGCCAGTGACCTCAAGGATGGGCTGGAATGCAACCTCATTATGGGTTTTCCAGATCCAGACCCCCTACCCAATGACACACAAGATGTGCCCTACTTCATCTTTGGTGATGACTCCTTCTCCCTCAGAACTGACCTCATGAAGCCGTACACTTCAAGATACCTCACCCGTGAAGTGAGGATCTTCAACTACAGGCTTTCCAGGGCAAGATGGGTGGTGGAGAATGCCTTTGACATCCTGGCCAACAGGTTCCAGATACTTCTCACCAACATGCAGCATGAGCCACAGACTGTGAGGAGCATCGTGGAAACTTGCTGTGTCTGCACAATCTCATGAGCACCCGGTACCCAGTGTTGCAGTACAGACTTGTGGACCATCAACAAGGGAATGGGGACATGGAGCCTGGTGAATGGAGGCAAGGACAAAACCTGATAGACACTGTGGATGTACAATGTCCCAACAGAGCTTCACGTGAAGGGAAGAAGCAGCACAACCTCCTGAGACACTGGTGCAAATTCCCAGCTGGAGCAATGGAATGGAAAGAGAGGATGATAGATGATTAATGGATGCTTCCTTGAACCTGTCTCATAACGCTGATGAGATTGTGCTATGTATGTTGAGTGGTCCTACAATGAATAGGGTATTAATAAAGAGCTTTGTTTATTTTGAAATGTGTCAATCAATGAATAAATAGTTATTGGTAATAAAGGTCCATATGTGTGGCAGCTGGGAGGGTTGACCATACAGCTCCACTAGGCTTGCACTGGAGGTTTATCTATCCCACAACTATCCTTATCTATCCCACAAGCATGCAAAGGCTTAACCATTTGTTCAAGGTTTTCACCAACACTTTATTAAGTAAAAAAAATGAACCAAGTGTCTCAAGCAAAGATAACCTTTATTAACTTTCTTAGGTAACCTTTATGACTTTATTAAAAAAGCAAAATGAACCAAGTAAAGTGTCTTAAGCAAAGATAAAGTGAACAAGTAACAACTCAGTCTCTGGAACTATTCTCAGTCACTCTGAGTCATGTCCATGGTCTCAGCTGTTAAGCGGGCAGGGACTGTGGAGGTGGCTGTGGCTGGAGTTCTGGTCTGAGGCACCTTTGGGGTGCTTGGCCCCGAGAGCACAACAGGGGATGGTGTGTTCAGAAAGCTCTCAGAGAGCTGACTCAGTCCCGTGAGGTTGAGAGGCTCTTCATCAAGGACCTGGGATGTCAGGCACAAGACTGCTGACAGATTGTCTTTTGAGGGACTTGGCTGTGGGGTGGAGGAAGGAGGAGTGCAGTGGGGCTGTCTGGTCTGCAGCTGGGAAAGGTGTGGCTTCTGTGGCATGTGATGAACCTGGGCCTGGACTGGGAAGGTCTGCTTCTGCTGTGGGAAGTCCTGGTAGTCATAGACTTGGTAGGTGAGAGGCTGTTGAAAGCCATGGAAGGCCTGTGTCATCACCTGGGGTGGAGAAGCAGACCTGGACTGGGTAGGAGCAGCTTCAGCTGGCCTTGAGGGTTGTGCAGAAGTGCTGTTATCTTTTCCTTCATCACCTGGTACTGGGCCTCGGGCATATTCCCCAGGGTGTGGCTCACGTAGGTGATAAAATGTGGTGGCTGGAGAATCCTCTGTCCAAGTGGACCAGCCGAGAGAGAAGTTCTGTCCTGGTCTTCATCATGTACCTGATCTCCAACAGGACAGTATGGCTCTGGCCCTCCAGTGCCTGCATCCTGTGGAGCTGGGGGTGGGGGTGGGGGTCCGTTGGTCTCTGGTGGCTGCCACTTCTTCCTCCATTTGTGACACTAGGGCATCATCTTCCACGGGATCCTCCAAGTCTAGCGGCATTGGGAATGCAAATGTCGGGGGGGTCTCTGCCATGGGGCCCTCTGAAGACACCTGCCTGGACAGTGTAGCTGGCTCCTGGCTGAAAGAGGACTGGCAGTCTGTGGGCTGTCTGAGGGAGAAGGGGTTCAGAGGGGTTGCTCCTCAGTGGCCTTCTCATGGCCCTTGGAAATGATGTACTGTTTCCTCTCTCCCTTGTCCTTTCTTTGCCTCTTCCTCCCTCTGGCAGGGGCTTCAGCAGCAGGGCTTTGAGGGCCTTGGGGCTGGTCCACCACAAAAGCAGCAGTAGCACCAGCAGTAGCAGTAGAAGCAGCACCAGCAGCAGGAGCACTAGCAGCAGGAGCAGCAGCAGCAGCAGCAGCAGCAGCAGCACCAGCAGCAGCACTATCAGCAACACCAGGAGCACCACCACTACTAGCAGCAGCAGCAACAGAAGCACCAGTAGCTTCAGAGTCAGCGCCATGGGGTGGGATGGTGGTTCTGTCCTTCTTGCCAGGGCTGGCAGGAGTAGGCACTGGCTTCCTCTTCTTCCCTGACTGATTAACCATGATGTTCTTTGAAGATGTATGTGGCAGCACATCTTTCCTCTGAATGCTGACTGTGTGTGAGCTGCATCCTTTTATATCCTTTTATATCTGCGGAGTGGACGCAATTCATATTCCCCGGATGCACAGTGAATGCTTTACATCCAATATACATCTGCTCAGCATCCACTTTGTTTCCTCTAGGCGTTCGTGATGCATCTGCATCATCCGCTATGTATCCGCCCTTCCGCTATGTGTCTGCTTTACAATTCTCCCCCGGAAGCCCTTCGGTTGTGTCATCTGCTTCCATCCGCTGTCATCCACTAGGCTTCCTATGAACATCCATTTAACTTCCCCAAGATGTACTACCCCCGTCCATTCTTTTCCGTTCTTTTCTGTTCTGTTTATGCAAATTTTCACCACTTTTTGAAGCGGATGACAACGGATGGAGCCACCACTGAAATTTTGCTCGTCCTATGTGTTCTTTATGCATATGTTTTGTGTCCGTTGGCCAGTGGGACCTAGCCTTAAGGTATCTTGGTATACATGATGTCTTTCTAAGTGCATTTGCAAAATACTTTAGTGATGTACATACTTTAAGATAAACAAAATTTATTGAAACAGAATGATTTTTTTAATACAAATTTTATGATTTCAACACTTTAGAATTCACTTTTTAATTAACTTTTTAACCTCCTCTGAAATAGGGGATGTTTGATGAAGAATTTGGAAGTTCCACAAGAGATCAGATCAATTATTTGATTAAATTATTTGATTCAAAAAAATATAGTATCTACATATATAGTTGTCTGGAAATCCCTGATAATAATTTTTGCATGAAAAAAGAAAAGATGCTTTTATGATCTGTGATATCAATGACTTAAAAGTTCCTTGAATAAGAGATGATTTTGTCAGAAACTTTGTACTGCTGAAAAAACTAAACTGCTTGATGCTTCTTTCTTTTTTTTTTAACCAGTAATTTTCTTTCTTTCTTTCTTTCTTTCTTTCTTTCTTTCTTTCTTTCTTTCTTTCTT
>BLBF01000070.1:1806753-1818603 GCA_015471245.1 Laticauda colubrina
CTATCTATCTATCTATCTATCTATCTATCTATCTATCTATCTATCTATCTATCTATCTATCTATCCATTTGCCTAATTAAAATGCAGCACCATTCCCACTAAGATTGCACATTACCTATAAAATTCTTAAAGGTGAAGAGTATGCATACATTTTTTTTTTCAAAAATAAAATATTAGCTGATCAATGAAAGAAAGAATGTGTTGGAATAATTATTTCTATTCTGTTTGTTCATTTTTAAGACAGAATTTTAATAGATATATTTTATGTTTATTTTTTAAAGGGAAAGTAACTCCACATTTGTAGATTAGGATGCCAAATATTTTTGTTCTGTTAAATTATTTATCCTTTTCACAATACTCACTTTATTGTAAAGCCTGGTCAAAGACCAGAATAAATATATTTAATCTGATACCAACCAACAAAAGAGATCTCAAGCAAGGCATATTTTGAGAGATCTCAAGTTAAATGTTTTCCCACATCAGATTTTGGTAGATTTTCCCAAACTGATTTTTAGAATACAATGATTGGGAATGATCATGATTATTTCATCATATAGGTATTAAATAAGAAGAAGTTGAAGAGTCAATTGTGGGTTTACATCAGTAGCAAAACAGGAAAATGCAACATGAATGCTTGGATTAAATATGAAGAGTTTGTATATATACAATTGATGAAAAGAATATTCTGCCAAAAATACATTCTTTGTGCGAATTCTGATTTTATTTTCGAGCAGGCATTACCTCTTTCCATCTGTAACAAGAAGTGTCCTCTTGGCCACAGCAAGATAAAGATGAAAGGAAAATTATCCTGTTGCTGCAGCTGTAAACTATATTCAGAAGGGAAGATAGCTGACCAATTGGATAAGCAAAGGAATATATTAAATGTATCAATTATACAATAAATATAAACGGGCTGAATTTATAACCAAAATATACAAATACTTACTAGACTTTAAAGTGGAAGAGGAAACAATGAAACGTACAATGATAGCATGGGTCCAGAATTTTGGATACAATATAGAATGGGAGAAAATATGGAGCATAAATTATAAATTAACTATATCCTCAGCATACAAAAATGATTGTATAATAATACAATTTTCAGCATAAAAAATGAATGATACAATCATTTGTATAGTGTGTTTGGCAACTTCTCCTCTCTTCCTAGATTATGACATGCACTCAATGGCTGAAGAAATTGTTCTGCAATGCAGTATAGGTTCAACAGCAATGTTTTATACAGTGCTTGGCTTTCTGGGATTCTTGACTTCTGTTAGTTTCACTGTGGCCTTCCTAGCTAGAAATTTATCTGACAGCTTTGATGAAGCCAAATTTATCACCTTCAACATGTTAAGCCCATGTCACACTGCCCAACGGATGCAAAAAGGACACAGCAGACGAGCAAAATGTTCCATCCATTGTTATCCACTCTCAAAAGGGGCAAAAATATGCATAACCGGAGCAGATAACACGGACGCATGGAGGACACAGGGCAGATGCAAAGCGGATGTGGAACGGAAGCCTAGCGGATGGAAGTGCATGGGAACGGATGGCACATCCGAAGGGCTTCCGGGGGGGCTCAGCAAAGCAGACGCGGAATGGAAAGAGCGGATGCAGAGCGGACGCCGAGTGGATGAAGCGGATGCACAGTGGATGCACAGCAGATGCACAGCGGAAGCCTAGCGGATGCCTGGAGTTAATTGCGCATGCGGGGAGGATGCATTGCGTCAGCCCTGTGGATATAATGGAAGCAGCTCGGAAGCAGGTCGCCATTCAGAGGAAAGACCTGCTGCCGGACGGATTGGCTACCTTGCCTGCCCTGCCTGCATGTCTGCCTGCAAGCCTTGGTGCCAGCCTTGGTGCCAGCCTTGGTGCCAGCCTTCCTGCCAGCCTTCCTGCCAGCCTTCCTGCCAGCCTTGGTGCCTGCCAGCCTCCCTGCCAGCCAGCAACCCCACAACCATGCGGAAGCACAGCAAGCCACAGCCATCTGCTGCCAGCCCTTGCAAGAGGGACAGGGCTACCATCCCACCCCCTGGCCCTCACTCTAGTTCTCCTGGGGCTTCTGCAGCACGGGCTCGCTCTTCTGGGGCTGGTGCTTCTGCTGCTTCTGCTTCTGGAGGAGCTGATGACAAGCACTCCAGCACCAGCCACCTCCACAGCACCTGCACCCTTCACCCCTGAGAATAAGCGACCAAGAGGAGTGCCAGAGACTCATTTTTGTCTTATAGCTTGTTGTTAATAAAGTCTATTTATGATTCACACACTTGTTTCATTTCTTTTTTTTAATAAAGTCTTGGTGGAAACTTTTAGAAATGGTTTAAGTCTTTGCTTGCTTGTGGAATGGGTAAGGATAGCTTTGGGATGGGTTAGGATACCTGTGGGATGCATAATAGCTGTGGGATGGGTTAGGATGGCAGTGGGATAGATAAACCTCCAGTGCAAGCATAGTGGGACTGTATGGTCCACCCTCCCAGGTGCCACACCTAGGGCCCTTTTTTATCAATAACGATATAATCAATCATCCACACATGTCAACATAAACACAACTCTTTATTAAACGCCCTGTTCTGCAAGACTAGGTAGCGGGTGCGCATGAGATTGTGCAGGATGCAGCAAGCTTCCACGATCCTCCTCATGGTCTCTGGTCTATGCTGCATGTTGGTGAGAAGTACCTGGAACCTGTTGGCCAGGATGCCAAAGGCGTTCTCCACCACCCGCCTTGCCCTGAACAGCCTGTAGTTGAAGATCCTCTCTTCACGAGTGAGGTATTTGGAGGTGTAGGGCTTCATGAGATAGGTTGTGAGGGAGAAGGCATCATCCCCCATGATGAAGTAGGGCACATCTTGCTTGTCGTTGGGCAGCGGATCTGGATCTGGGAAGCCCACCATGAGGTTGCCTTCCAGCCCCTCCTTGAGGTGACTGGTGTTGTATACCTGGGCATCTGAAGATGACCCGTTGCCTGAAGCATCAATGTACATGAACTTGTAGTCAGCATCGACCATGGCAAAGAGGATGATGCTGAAGAAGCCCTTGTAGTTGTGATAAGTGGACCCTGACTTGGCTGGAGCTTTGCAGGCCACGTGCTTGCCATCGATGGCTCCAACGGTGTGTGGAAAGTTCCACCTCTGATACCACTGCTCTTCAACTTTCTTCCATCCTTCTTCAGTGGAGGGGCACTGGAGGAGCTCCCCCTTGTATTCTTCGATGATAGCCTGCACCACTTCTCTGACCACAATGCTGATGGTGTTGGGTGGCACCCTCCAGCCTACTGCATGGTCCTGTAGGTGGTCCCTGAGGCCAGGTGGCACAGAGTGAGTGCCACCTTGAGCCCAGGTTACAGGCTGGGCGGGAAGTTGATTTTTGTCTTGGTCAACCTGGGTGTCAGCCACTGCACAAGTTCGTCAAACATGGCTGGAGGCATCCTCATGAAGTTCTGGAATGCCCGAGTGTCTTCGCTCCTGAGCTCCACCATCAGCTTGCTGTACAGTCCATCCTCTTCTCTTCTGGCAAACCATCTTTGGACCCAGATTTTTTTTGGGTGCCTCCTTTTCTTCCCGTAGTAGAGTTCACAGAGCCTGTAGATGGTTTCGCACTGTTGCAGAAGGATGGTGGCTGCTGAAAGGACTTTGTCACAATCCATGGTGGACATGAATGGATGCTGTGGAAGAGGAAGAGTCAGATGAAGGCTGCAGAGGTCTGCACAGCTAGGCTGATGATCTGAAAGTGAGATGCAGGCAAGTTGCTCCCCCTTTTTATAGGCAGTATAGGTGTCCCTTTGCATCCTCTAGGCATCCTCTAGGCATTCTCTAGGCACCCTCTAGACATCCTTAATATCCGAGATAGATCCCCTCTGTGAACGCTTTTTTCATTTTACATGCTTTGTTTCCGTGCTGCATCTGTTTTGCATCTGTTCTGCATCTGTTGTGCGTCCGTTCTGCTTCCTCCTTGCGTCCAGGCGGATGCAAGTTTCGTGGATGCGCAGCGGACTCCAAGTAGATATAGCGGATGCATAACGGATGCATAACGGATGCGTAGCGGATGCGTAGCGGATGTAGAATGGACAAACTGGATACATTTTCCGCACAAAAGTTTTGGGCAGCCCAAAACTTTTGGAGCGGATGAAACATCAATAAACGGATGCTGGATGGATAGAGAGGAAGCAAAATGGAGGCAGTGAGTACATCACGTTTTCGAACAGATGGCAAGGTTTTTTGTCCATTTTACATCCTCTTTGCATCCGTTGGTTCAGTGTGACATGGGCTTTAGTCTTCTCCAGTGTTTGGGTGTCATTTGTTCCAACCTATCTGAGTACCAAGGGAAAATACATGGTGGCTGTGGAGATCTTCTCCATTTTGGCTTCAGCAGCTGGGTTACTGGGCTGCATCTTTTCCCTGAAATGCTACATAATTATTCTGAGACCTGATCTAAACAAGAAGGTGCAATTAATGAAGAAATGAAAATGATTTCAGCACTAGACCTTTGTATGAAGCTTAATTGGTTACTTTTAGCACATAGTTTTTTACCCGGTTTGTGATTGTTTATTCTTCCTTCTATTGTCACATCAATATGAAACACAAACCAATTGAACCGAGTAGTTCATTTTATAACCTAGACGACTGTTCTGTATTTTTTTGTTTGAAATGTTAGATGTTTATTCTGAGCCCTAATCAGAATAGTAGGTGATAGCTAATCAAAAAGAAGATATTAAAAATATTTTAGTGATATCATTTGCATTAATGTTAAAATGAATGGATTTAAATCCTACATCCCATGAGCTTCACAGCATCCCTAACAAAAGGAAAGAAAATGTCTATTGTATATCATTCATAACATCAAACTCATTCCTGGTACTGTACATGTGAAGCCAAAAGTTTATCATTTTTGTGGGTGTTTTGTGAAGCCTAGGAGATATGTTGTTCTGGAAAATAAGGATTTGTATTTGAAGTTGATATTGTTGGAGATCTTCTTCTCAGCTTCTCAAAGAATAATGTAGTGTTATTCATGATGACCACTGTTCCACCATTGGTGACTTTTTTATGTAATAATTATTCTTAATTATTATTCCTGAGCCTTAGATGACATCTAATAGTGCCCTACAGATATTTGTGCATTAATAATATTGGCTTTAGTTTAATGGTGAAGGCAATACTTGTAGATATCCAATTCATCATTTGTTCATCTGGGTATATCCATACATTGTTGTTATTATCGTCAGCCATTCAGACATGTGCGACCCTTGGCTACTCTATGGATCAGCACTGCTCAATAAATAAATGAACAAGAATGAAGTTTTGGATTTATTTGTTCAACTGGGTTCTCTTTATTTTTAGGACTTGTGTGGAAAACATATTATATTTAATTATTGATTTTGGCAGAAATATTGAAAACTAAACTAGGTTCACAAACATTTAAGTCAATATCCTTAAGGTATCCTTCATAGTACCAAGAATTATATTACACTGATGAGTGATGTAAAACTAGTGAATACTCATGACTTCATCAATCTGTCACTGGAATGGTCATAGCTGGCATGCCACAAATGTTCTCCTGATTGTTTCAGGATCTTGAAAACCAGAGAGAGTACATTCTGAAAATGCTCATCTTTTAGTTGGGGAGGCATAACTGTTCAATATTTATATGAAGCCTCTGGGTGAGATCATCCGTCACCATGGACTGAGGTATCACTAATAAGCTGATGATTCACATCTGTATGTCTCAGTGGGTAGTGAGTTAAGTATTGCTGTGTTCTCCTTCTCGCAGTGCCTGGATGCTGTTAGTGGCTGGATGGGGAGAAATCTGTTGAAACTAAACCCTTGCAAGACTGAGTGGCTCTGGGTTTGGAGTTTGTTGGCTCAGGGAGAACTACCACCTTTAGTCTTGGATGGGGTGACACTATCCCAAAGAGAACCTGTACATAATCTTGGGCTTTTCCTGGACTCATGACTCCTGTTCAAAGTGCAGGTGGTGGTTGTGACCAGGTATGCCTATGCGCAACTGTGGGTTGTACACCAGTTGTACCCTTTCCCTACTCACAGTCACTCATGCCTTGATCACTTCCCACCTTGATTATTGCAATGCACTCTACATGGGGCTGGCCTTGAAGAGCATCTGGAAGTTCCAGTTGGTGCAACATGCAGTGACTCACATGGTTTTGTGTGAGCGTGGTGTGCACATGTGTCACCTTTCCTGCAGGAGCTGGATTTGTTGCCAATTTGCTTCCAGGGGCAATTCAAGGTGCTGGTTTTTACCTTTAAAGCCCTCATGGCTTAGGATCAGGTTATCTGAGGGAACGTCTCTTGCCAATCACATCGACCCAACCCATTTTTTTTTTGAAATTTTGTTTTTTTACACTTTACTAATTTATTTGATTCTTTTTGTTAGCTTTATTGTTTTTTAGTTTTAGTTTTAAATCTGGTTTTACTTTGTATAAGTCACCTGAAGTTGCCATAGGGGGCAATATAAATTAAATAAATAAATAAATAAATAAATAAATAAATAACTCCACCATAACAGGCTCAAGCCCATTCCAAAGCTCCATTTCCAATTCTCCCTTTTTTTACATTCCAGAATGATGTCCTTGTAGGGTTTGAGTAATAGAATTTCTTATTTTCCAAGTATGATTGGTAGATAAGGAATTTGTCTAAGTATGTAGACAACCAAGTATGGTAGACAAGGAATTTGTCTTCAGTGCATCACCTGTCAGTGTACATAAAATATATAAGTGATAAATCATGATCATAATCATCATAAAAATACATTCATCATTAGTTATAAGATACAACACTTAGTGATAGTCATAGGATACTAAATAAGCAATCAATATAACCCATAGTAGGAAATTAAATAAAACAATATAAATCATAAAGATACAAGCAACAAAGTTATAGTCATAAGTAAAAAAGGAGATAGTAATAGGAAAAATGGGAAGAATAATGGTAATATAGTCTTACTAAATAATTTGACAGTGTTATAGAAATTAGTTGTTTAGCAGAGTGATGGAATTTGGGAAAAAACTGTCCTTGTATCTCATTCTGGTGTACAATGCTCTATAGCATCATTTTGAGGGTAGAATAAAAACCCTAACAGTTGAAACAGCTTATATCCATAATGTGAGGGATAAATATTATTGTATTCAAGGGAGATTCTGAGTATGTATGTATGTATGTGTATATGTATGTATGTATGTATATTTCACTCTTCTTCATTCCCATTTCTCTCACAGGGTTATTAAAAACAGAATAAGTTTTTTTAAAGCAAAGTATTAAGTATTTTAAAATACTTAATGAATTAAAATATATATGAAGCAAAATTTGTGAACAAACTTCAACAAACTTCAACAGGTATGTTTCTAATTCTTTTTATCCATCTAGTGATGCTTTCATTTGTTTTCTCCCGTGCATATATTTGCATATGAACTCTTACTCTCTTTTTTTTTTTTTTTACTTCATGCCTTACTACCAAAGGTTCAAACAGTGCAACAATGACGACTGAGATATGATAAACATGTTTCCTTCTGGTATTTTTCAAAGTACTGCGACAAAGAATAATACTGATTACTGACTAAGGATAGTTAATGTTCCAACTTCTCCAAATCTTAAGGGAATTCCAGTAGACACTAGAAAAATAATCACCACAGATTAAGACATTGCATTCTATTAATATCTGCTTAGAAATTTAAAAAAGTCCATGTAGGTAGGATTAGCATTTCATCTGTGACACTTCATTTTTACACTTAAAATGCATCATCTTAATTTATATAATTTTAATGAATGGTCAGCAATTTAGTTGAGTGATAACATAGGAATTACTGTTTGGTGTCTACAATGACTACATGTTATAGTCAGCTGGTTATGTGCAGAACATTGGTTTTACTTTTTTCCCAACTGTGATGTGCATTTCTCCTCCCTGCACCTGCAAACATAGTAGTCCTCTTCCAATTGTTCATAAATATTATCAGTCTGGAGATTTAATCATTGCTGCTATTATTTATCAGGTTCTTTTTCTTACAAATGAGATTATTTTTCAAAGCTTTCCTTCTCCTGAAGTCCTTGATCAGTACCTGTAAGTATCTTACTACTTCTCCTCCTCCTCATACCAAAACCTCCTTGTTCCCCTCATTGACACTTTAATGTATTTTCTTTCACTTTTATGCTTAAAAGTATAGTTGCTAGTCAGTTGATAGGACTAGTTCCAGTGATCGTATTTAGTTACTTTTAATTTCAGAGCTGTCCTAATATTGATGTTGAAATTGAGATGAATATTATTAGTTTTAATCATAAAGTATATGAATTTCATTCTCCTAAAAGAAACTTCCTTCCTTCAACAAAGTCCCTTGTTGAAAGAAAAATAAGTTTGATTAATCTACATATTGCAGAAGCTCTCTGGTGAAGTTTGAAGGGTTTTATCTTTTATTTCATTCAGATATAAAGCAGGAAACTCTCTAGTGCATAATTCAGGTTATAACAGGTCTAGGATGTAAAATGGAGCAGGTTTTCTTCCATATTCTAATCTATATTAGAAAATATAGATAAGATATAGATAATACTGTATGCATTTTATTCTCCCCAATAAATTAAATATTGCAGATATCGTCTGGTTAATCCTGAGTTTATTCATCTTTCATTTTATCCAGATATAAAAGAGAAACTCTCTAGTGCATATTTAGGCTATAATACATTTAGGTGGGAATTGGTTTCCTTCTCTCAGAGAATACAGATAAGATATAGATAATACTGAAACCAGATAGAAACAGAGAAAACAGATGTGTTTACTGTCCCCAGCATGTTTAAACTCAGTAAATGGGTGCTTCATCCACTACCTCCTCTGGAACTTGGTTCCAAGGTTCTATTACTTTTTCTGTGAAGAAATAGATTTCAATCATGTTCCCCACTTTCCTTCTGTCTGCTAGGCTGAACATTTTCATTTTATATTTTCCTCTAATATTTCTTTATCTATTTCAAACGTCTCAAACCTTGAACCATTTTTGTTGCCTCACTCAATCTTATCAATATCATTTTTTTAAATGAAATACATAGTATTTCAAATGGGGTCTGAATAAATGCACATTAGCTCAATGCTTAAGTACCCACAGCTTGATCAGTGCTTTCTGGCTGATAATCTAGGGCTATTATTGACATTGTTTATATCTTCCCTTGAAGGTTCATCACTCATAATTACCAACAAACTTTGGCTCTGGCATTTGCAGTCAAGGAGATCAATGAACATTCTGGGATTTTACCTAATGTTAGCCTTGCTTTCCATATTGCCACTGACTATCATGTGGAAAGTACAACTAATCATTTAGCAATGGAATTTCTATCTACAAAAGATGAATTTATATCCAGCTACAGATGTAATGATTTGACCAACACAGTAGCTGTTTTGGAGGACCCCATTTTAACACCTGTCTCAACATGGCAATCTCTCTTTGCAACAACAAATTTCCCCAGGTGAGTCAAAAAATCAATCAATATGAAAAGTTCACCAGCTATTTATTATGTTCAAAAGGTTACTCACTAAGATGAAAATTTGAGCAAAATCATGAGTAAGAATGTCTTGAAAGGGCTGTCCCTTTTTGTTTGGTGAACAAAATTGTCATGTAAAACTAATTTTTAGGCACCCTATTTTTTTTTTATCCCACTCAAACCCAGAGAATGGATTAATAAACCCACATTAATTGATTTTTTAATTGTTGTTTTTATTTTGGAAGAAATCCTTTATTCTTAAGTTCTTCTGACTTTCTCCATTTAGATCACATATGGATCACCTCCATTGATGAATACTGAAACAGCAACATTTGTCAAATGGATGTTTCCAGAAGATAACCATCAATTTAAAGGGATACTACTCTTATTGTTGCATTTTGGATGGACCTGGGTTGGGTTAGTTTCTATGTATGAAGAAGATAGGGACATGTTCATTCAAAAGAGATTTTCCACATTTTCAGAAAAAGGATTCTGCTTTGACTTTATAGAATGTCTTCCCCAAATGATATATGGTAATGCAGCTGCTGAGTGGATAGATAATACAAGTAAAATATACAAAGTAATTGTGGAAAGTATACTGATTGCAGTTATCTTAAGTGCTGAAATTACAGGCTTGGTACCTTTGAGACTAATGATCTATTTTTTCAATTATAATATTCCAAAGGAGAGACAGGCCAAAGTT
Source organism: Laticauda colubrina (assembly GCA_015471245.1). Taxonomy (NCBI): domain Eukaryota; kingdom Metazoa; phylum Chordata; class Lepidosauria; order Squamata; family Elapidae; genus Laticauda; species Laticauda colubrina. The sequence goes on from BLBF01000070.1 coordinate 1,816,921, forward strand.
TGGATCATGACAGGAGTTCACATCCATTCTTATGCAAAGACTGTTGCCCATTGACTTTCTCCATGGTGCTCTTTCTTTTGCAATTCACTCGAAGAAAGTGACTGGATTCCAACAATTTATGCAGAAGAGAAACGCAAAATTAGAAAAAGACAGTGGGTTTATTAGGGATTTCTGGAAAGATGCATTTGAATGCTCATTCTCCATTGATATTACAGATGAGAATGTTGAAAGGATCTGTACTAAAGAGAAGCTGGAAACTCTTCCTCATATGGTCTTCAAGACCACCACGAATGCACATAGGTACAATGTCTACATTGCAGTCTATGCTGTGGCACATGCTCTGAGGGTCATTCACTCTTTCAAACTCAAAGGAGGTCGAAAAATTAATGATAGGAGATGGAAGCTCTTCCTCCAATCACCTGGCAAGTAATACAAAAATACAAAATTTGGGGAAATCATCAAGTACTAGAATAGGGGACTGGTTTTGTGTTTTGTTTTGTTGTGTTGGTTTAACAGTTAATGTTTTAATGGTTTAATGGTTAAGAATGCTTTATAGATAGTTTTGAAAGCTATAAAAGTACTTGATATTTTCATTTAAAAGAAAATTTTTAAAAATGGAATATAAATCTAAGGTTTCAATATAGACACAGAAATAAATAACATATAAAATTTATTTTATGTCTAAAATGGATCTTATTCAATCCATTATATTTGACAATTTTATATGTAGAAATTTGAAAACTGCTTTACTACTGAATAGCATTATTATGCCTCATCAGCTTAATTTTTGAGTTACTAAGCTTCAAATGAGCCAAGGGTGTGTTTCAGAAATATTTTTTCAATTCAGTTCAGAATAGAGTAAGCTTCTTGGTTGAGAAGCAAAAAAAAGTTCAAAGAAAAACAAAGTAAGTCCAATTTTGTGTTGTTGTTTTTTAAGTACCTTTGGGACAACCATGACTTGGATGACTGAGAATATCCACAGACATTAAGAAGGAAACAAGACTAATGATAAAAAAGAAATGACAAGAACTCTTGTGGAAATGAAAAATAGTGTTACTTCCAGTGTCATTAAATCGCATGAAAAAAAATATAAGTTTATTTTTTATTCTCAAAAGTAGTACCTGGAATTGCATGGAAATAAAAGCCATCTTGACCTGGAATTGTCTGTATCAGAGAATTCTACCTTTTTATGACTCTGTAATCCCTTAATTGAGAGTAGAGTTGGGGCAACTGAATGGAGCTGAGTGTTTATCGGTCAAATGCCTTTTCTGATGTGAAACAGAGTTCACAGCAGATATTTTCTCATGGAGAACATCTGTCACTGCTTACGATTGAACTCTTAAACTTCAAAATGGGATGCAAGGTTCTTTACCATCAGGCCACCATACCACTCTCTATCTTGCCTATTGTATAGCAGAACACTGAATTTCCCATTTCTGAAATGCTCAAGCAAAGCAAAGTGATTTCTCAGATCTGTCTGTTTCCTGATTTTCTGTTGGAATTCTCATCTGACAGTTTTTCATCTGAGAGTTAAAAATGCATTTGATAAAACTATATCTCTATCTATCTCAATATCTATCTATCTATCTATCTATCTATCTATCTATCCATCCATCCATCTATACAGCTATCCATTTATCCATCTATCCATCTATCCATCTATCCATCTATCCATCTATCCAT
>BLBF01000070.1:1875295-1893316 GCA_015471245.1 Laticauda colubrina
CAAGTTGGGGTCCACTTATTTCAACTACAAGGGCTTCTTCAGCATCGTCCTCTTCGCCATGGTCGATGCTGACTACAAGTTCATGTACATCGATGCTTCAGGCAACGGCTCATGTTCAGATGCCCAGGTATACAACGCCAGTGACCTCAAGGAGGGGCTGGAACACAACCTCATCGTGGGCTTCCCAAATCCAGACCCCCTGCCTAATGACACACAAGATGTGCCCTACTTCATCATGGGGGATGATGCCTTCTCCTTCAGAACCTACCTCATGAAGCCCTACACCTCCAGACTCCTCACCCGTGAAGAGAGGATCTTCAACTACAGGCTGTCCAGGGCAAGGCGGGTGGTGGAGATTGACTTTGGCATCCTGGCCAACAGATTCCAGGTACTTCTCACCACCATGCAGCATTGCCCAGAGACCATGAGGAGGATAGTGGAAGCTTGCTGCATCCTGCACAATCTCATGCGCACCCGCTACCCAGTCTTGCAGAACAAGCTCGTGGACCTCCAAAAAGGCAATGGGGACATGGAGCCTGGGGAATGGAGGCAAGGGCAAAACCTGATAGACACTGAGGATGTGCAAGGCCCCAACAGAGCCTCACATGAAGCGAAGAAGCAGCACAACCTCCTGAAACACTGGTGCAACTCCCCAGCTGGAACAGTGGAGTGGCAAGACTGGATGGTAGATGCTTAATGGATACTTCCTTCAGCCTGTCTCATCACACTGATGAGATTGGGCCATGTATGGTGGGTGGGCCTACAAAGATCAGGGCATTTAATAAAGAGTTGTGTTTGTGTTGACATGTGTGGATGATTATTACATTGTTATTGATAATAAAGGGCCATAGGTGTGGCACCTGGGAGGGTGGACCATACAGTCCCACTATGCTTGCACTGGAGGTTTATCTATCCCCACAGCTATTACCCATCCCAAAGGTATCCCTGCTCATTCCACAGGTATCCCTGCCCACCGCACTGCTATCTTAACCCATCCCTCAAGCATGCAAAGGCTTAAACCAATTCTAAAAGTTTCCACCAAGACTTTATTTAAAAAAAGAAATGAAGCAAGTGTGTGAATCAAAGATAGACTTTATTGAACAACAAGCTGTAAAAGAAAAATGACCCAAGTCAAGTGTCCAAATAAAGTCCACAGGTAGCCAGCCACCCAGTCTCTGGCACTCCTCTTGGTCACTCAGAAGTGTGCCCAGTCTCAGGGGTGAAGGTTCCAGGTGCTGTGGAGGTGGGTGGTGCTGGAATGCTGGTCTGTATCATCATTGGGGTGCCTGGCCCCGAGAGGACAACAGGGGACGGTGTGTTGAGGAAGCTCTCAGACAGCTGGCTCAGCCCCGTGATGTTGAGAGCTCCTTCCTCCATGCCATGGGGTTTCAGCCCCAGTACTGATGACAGATGTACTGAGGTTGGGCTTGGCTCTGGGGTGAAGGAAGGAGTAGTGTATTGGGGCTGTCTGGTTTGCAGCTGGGTGAGAATTGGTGTGGGTAGCATCGGTGGTGTGGGTGGCATCACTGTCATCGGTGGCATCATTGTTGTGGGTAGCATTGGTGGCATCAGTGGAACCGGTGGCAATGGTGTCGTCCGATGACTCTGTGCCTGGACTGGGAAGGGCTGCTGCCTGTACTGCTGGACCTCCTGGTAGCCGTAGCCCTGGTAGGTGAGGGGCTGTGGGAAGCCTTGGAGTGGGAGGGACATCACCCGGGGTGGAGGTGGAGGAGCAAACCTGAACTGGGTGGGAGCAGGTTCCTCTGGATCTTGAGGGTTGTGAAGCAGCTCAGTGATCCGGTCCTTCACCAACTGGTACTGGGGTTCCTCCATGTCCCTGAGGGTCTGATTGACATAGGTGAGGAAGGGCTTGTGGTTGGAGGATGAGGAGTTGGTGTGGACCAGCTGAGAGAGGAGATCTATGCTGGTCCGAATGGTGTCCCTGATCTCCAGCAGGACATTGTTGCTCTGCCCCTCCTGCTGTCTGGCTCTCTGCCTTTCTGTAGAGGTGGAACTGGGGGTGGTGGATGCGGCTAGGACTGTGGTGGACATGCATCTCCTTTCTCCCACTGCACCAGGGAGTCCTCCACATGCTCCACTATGGTTACAACACCTGTCCGTGGGTTCTCCGCCGTGGCACGCTCCACAGAAACCTGCCTGGAGACAGGGACTGACTCTCGGCCAGAAGAGGACTGGCTCTCAGCAGGCTGCCAGAGAGAAAGGGTAGTCAGAGGGGCTCCTGGTGCTCCTCGGTGGCAGATCTCACCCTCCAGGAAGCTGCACCTGGCCATGACCTAGGTCTCTCTGTCCGTCAGCTTAACCCTGGCCTGGCCAGATTTCTTCAGGTGCAGCTTCCCGTACCAGGTGTGCAGGTGCTTCCACCAGCCGAGGAGCACCTCCGAAGTGTAGCCCATACTCTCCGCCATTTCTCTCCAAGCAGCCTGCTTCCTTTTGGTGTCACTGTACAGCCGGTGTCCCTTCCGCCACAGATAGTCATTCTCTCTCAGCCACTCCAGAACCTCATCCTCATATTCCTCCTCAATATAGTATTGCCTCCTCTCCCGTTGTCGCATACACCTCTTCCTCCCTTTGGCAGGAACAGATGGGCCCTCATCAGAGGGGCTCCCAGGTAGTAGGGGCTGCTCCTCCACACCACCACCAGCAGCAGCAGCACCAGCAGGATCATCATCATCATCATCATCATCATCATCATCATCATCACCAGCAGGATCATAATCATCATTATCAGCAGCAGGATCAGCAGCACCAGCAGGATCAGCAGCACCAGCAGTACCAGCAGCACCAGCACCAGCAGGACCAGGATCAGCAGCAGCAGAGTAAGCACCAGCAGTGCCAGCAAGACCAGGAGCACGAGCAGGACCAGGAGCCTGAGCAGGACGAGCAGGACGAGCAAGACCAGGAGCACGAGCAGTACGAGCAGTACGGGCAAGTCCAGGAGCACGAGCAGGACCAGCAGGACCAGGAGCAGCTTCAGCAGAGTAAGCCCCAGCAGAAGCACCACCACCAGGAGCAGCTTCAGCAGAGTAAGCACCAGCAGAAGCACCACCACCAGGAGCAGCTTCAGCAGAAGCTCCAGCACCAGAAGAGCGAGCCCGAGCAGCAGAAGCCCCAGCAGAAGCAGAGTCAGGAACAGGGGGCGGGAGGGTGTTCCTGTCCCTCTTGCCAGGGATGGTGGCAGGTTGCTGAGGCTTTCGCTTCTTCCCCATGGTTGTGGGGTTGCTGGCTGGCAGGGAGGCTGGCAGGGAGGCTGGCAGGCACCAAGGCTTGCAGGAAGCCTGGCAGGAAGCCTGGCAGGAAGCCTGGTAGGAAGCCTGGCAGGAAGGCAGGCACCAAGGCTGGCAGGAAGGCAGGCACCAAGGCTGGCAGGAAGGCTGGCAGGAAGGCAGGAAGGCAGGCAGGCACCAAGGCTAGCAGGCAGACTGGCTGGCAGGGAGGCTGGAAGGCAGGCTGGCAGGGAGGCTGGAAGGCAGGCTGGCAGCAAGGCTGGCAGGCAGGCAGAGAGCAAGGCTGGCAGGGAGGCTGGCCAGGAGGCTGGCCAGGAGGCTGGGAGGCAGGCTTGGAGGCAGGCTGGCAGGAAGGCTGGCAGGAAGGCTTGCAGGCAGGCATGCAGGCAGGGCAGGCAGGGCAGGCAAGGACTCGATGTATCTGGCATCAGGTCTTTCCTCCAAATGCTGGCCACGTGCGAGCTGCTTCCCTTTATATCTGCAGGGCTTACGCAATGCATCCCCCCCGCATGCGCATTTAACGCTCGGTGTCCGTTAGGCTTCCGCTGTGCATCCACTAGGCTTCTGCTGTGCATCCGCTTCATCCGCTGTGCATTCGCTGTGCATCCGCTTCATCCGCTCGGCATCTGCTGTGCATCCGCTGTATCCGTTCCGCGTCCGCTTTGCTGAGGTCCCCCGGAAGCCTAGAGGATGTGCCATCCGCTCCCATCCGCTTCCATCCGTTGGGCTTCCGTTCCACATCTGCTTTCCATCTGCTCTGCATCCTCCCCGCGTCTGTTCCTTTCCATGTTATCCGCTCTGGTTATGCAAATTTTTGCCCCTTTTGAGAGCGGATAACAATGGATGGAACATTTTGCTTGTCCGTTATGTCCTTTTTACTAATGTTTTGCATCCGCTGGGCAGTGTGACAGGGCCTTTATGTAGTCCTGTACATGTTATGTATGATAGGAGATTTAACAGAGATCGTTGGGATGAGTGAAATGTGAAGAAGTACTTTTTCCCCTCCCTAATTAATTTCCACAAAAGATAAACCTTTTCATCTCAGCCTTAAGACCTTCAATCAATTACTGTTGCTAAAACCCAAAGGGATGGAACAGATTCTGGAAATTAAAATAAATTTAACATCAACTCTACAAGAGAAACTATTTGTTTATTTGTTTACTTGTTTATTCATAGAAAATTTATATTGCTACCTGCAATACAAATTGTATACCTGCAATTATACATGATGACTTGAGGTAGCAGTTCATGAAATATTGTCGACTTCTCTTAAGATTTATAGCTCTGCTCTAAATTTCTCACTAAAAACCTCATGTGTTATTCTATTTAATCAAAAACATTGTTGGCTATATCTAATCACATGCATATTCTAATTGGCATAATTTTTTATTAAAAGCTTGAATCTCCCCACTTTTTAGATTAATCAAGCTACCTGCTACACTCTTAATAAGCAATAAAATTGTGGACTCTTCTCCACTTCTAAATAAATTCTTTATAAAATATATCCTCACCCCAGAATTTGTTCCTGTCTGTTTTTTGAACATGGTGATGAATATTTATAATGAACTACAAATTTAATTTGAGATAAAAAACTGGCATCAAAAAATTTAGTTTATCAAACCATTGTGAAATGGTCAAGTGCCTTTAGCCTAGATAATAGCTCTATAATTCCCCAAAGGCTCTATTTGAAGCATTAACTGAGGCCTATTTTGCTAAATTTTGAGCCATGATGATGCAATTTTAGTCTTGAAAGCTAACTCTGGCCACAGTGAAGAATTTGATTCTGACTGGCTAAAGTTTCACTCAGCCTTCCATCATTCTAAGGTCAATAACATTAAGAAACAGATTGTTGGGGGCAATATACGGACTCTGTTATGTTAGTGCTGTAAAGTACTATGGGGTAGTACATAGCAATAGCACTTAGACTTATATAATGCTTTTAGTGCTTTACAGTCTTCCCTAAGCAGTTTTACAGAGTCAGCCTCTTGCCCTCCCCATATAAGTCTAAATATTATTACTTTTGCTACTGCTAAATTTCTTTTACCATAACTTCATAACTTCAGTAACTTCTACATCATAATAATAGCAATTTATTCATTTGTTCATTCATTTATTTCCATAGATATGGATGATTGTCTGCCATGTCTAGAAGGAGAGTATCAAAACAACAATCATGATTCATGCCTCCCAAAACAGATAGTTTTCCTGTCTTATGAAGATCTATTAGAGACTAGTTTGGCCACTACTGCACTCATCATTGCTTGCACTGCCACTGTAGTACTTGGAATCTTCATCAAATATCAGGACACTCCTATAGTCAAGACCAACAACCAGAACATCACCTACTTTCTCCTCATTTCCATTGTGCTCTCATTCTTTGCAGTTTATTATTCATTGGACAACCTGAAAAGATAACTTGTCTTTTGCGACAAACTGCTTTTGGAATCATCTTCTCATTTCTTGTGTATTGGCCAAAACCATCATTGTGATTTTAGCTTTCATGGCTTCAGTGCCAGGATCCAAGATGAGGTGATGGCTGGGCAAACAGTTAGATAATGACATTGCCATTTCCTGTTCCCTCATTCAAATTGTTGTTTGTACTATATGGCTTATAAACTTACCCCTATATCCAGATGCTGATATGAGTTTAGTGGCACATGAAATCATCCTACATTGTAATGAAGGCTCCACTGTCATGTTTTACTATGTCTTGTTATACCTACTTTTCCTTGCCATTGTTGGTTTCTGTGTGGCTTTTCAAGGTCAGCATTTACCAGACAGTTTTAATGAGACCAAGTTCATTTTCTTCAGCCTGTTGTATTTTTGCAGTGTCTGGTTGTCCTTTTTTCCAACCTATCTGAACACCAAAGGGAAATACATGGTAGCTGTGGAGATCTTTTCCATATTGTCATCTAGTATAGGACTACAAGGTTGCATATTTTTTCCCAAATGCTTTGTCATTCTACTGAGACCTGATTTGAATACTAAAAAACAATTAATGAGAGGTAAGGAAGAAAAAATATAATTCCATGACTGGTTCAGTGAAATATACATTCACTGAAGACCACTCAGAAAATGGAACTGAGGCAAAATGAAACCATTGCAAGACCAGATCCATAATAAAGTTGTTGCAAATCATGGGAATCATCTTATTATTTCTGAGTGATTTAGGCAAATATTTTTTTCCTATCTTGGACCCCCCCCCCCAAAAATTAAACCAATTATGACCCCAGATATTTCCATCTTAATTTTTATCAATGGAATTAAAAAATTGAAACACCTACTCCCCGGACATAATATTTTCAATTTCTTTCCTTTCTTCATTTATGGAATTTTATGAAGAAAACATGAATACACAGGACTGTTGGAGTTTTAAAGAAAAAAATGACTTCAATATACAAATTACATTGTCATAATCATGGTCATCCCATTAGTTTTAGTTCTGTTTTTACCCAAAACATCTCTAATCATATCCCTTATTCTTACTGTCTGGTATTAAAGAAATAAAACTTCTTGAAAACAAAAAACAGCCAATTATTATGACTAAAGATAATCCATAGTTTACAAATGTCTCTCATTAATTTGTTCTATAATGCCTACAGTGGAAGATTCAACTATAAAAATAACTGAACTTGTAGAAATGGAAAAGATGGTCAGTCTGGTGAGATTAAAAAAAAACCCAAAAAACATTTGAAAGACTAGAAAGACATAGAAGTTTTGTTGAATGATGAAAAGATCAAATTTAAGATTTCTGGGATTGGGAAATAAATTACAGAACAACAGAGTTGAAGATATCTTGGAGATCTTCGAGTCCAACCCCATGCTCATACAGGAGATCCTGAGTGCGCACGCGCACACACACACACACAACAGACAGGTGCATGCATACAAAAATCAGAGTTGGGACATCCAAAAGAGGATGGTTAAAAGCCATCACAAAGGGGAGGGACTGCTACACAGAATTCTTTCAAAGAAATTGATTGGGAAGATGCCAGATCAGGTGCCATAAACTTCAACATGTTGAGTACTGGAAAGTTTTGAGAGAACATAGAATTCAAAATTGGTAAATATTCCCCCATCACATTGTAATTATGAAATAACTACAATTTGATGCTGCATGATAACTTTCTAGTTCATGAAAATTCCCTCAGGATAGGAGGATAAGTGATCAGTCAAGTATACTAATATCACATGTTATATTGGTATGAACAATTATGTCACATTCCCTTTCATGAGGGAGAAGACAGGCAGAACTACACTACTAGGATTATTTGTAGTTGATTCTATATGGTTCTGGCTTTCAATCAGCCGAGTCTTGCCATGTGGTATTAAAAAATCAATGAGGGGTCAGACTATTTGGAATAAAGCAGAAAAATTCTCAATGATGTTATTTTTGGCATTGATGATAATCCTAGCAGTTGTACTTTATGGCCACAGAAAGATTCCTCTGTCTAAGTGTCCTATTAAGGCACCTCTGCCTATTTTCCACATGTATTATCAGCCTGGGGATTTTATCATTGCTAGCATTACCTCTCAAGTCTACATTTTTTCAAGTCCAGTAACTTTCCAAAAACCACCTTCTGAGGTAACCTTTGATGACCTTTTGTAAGTATTGTAGGCTGAAAATCTTCTATGTCTAGACAGATTTTCTGCTACTTATATCACATAAGTTTTTCCTGTAAAGCTTGCACTTTGGAATGAGAAGAAAAGAAAGGGATGGCAAATTTTATTTAACACAATGTTAAATTTGCCTATTTTATATATTTGCCTATTTTATAAACATTATATTTGCCAATTTTATTGAATATTGCAAATTGTGAAACACATGATAGTATCCAACATTCAGATGTTTCCTATAATTATCTACTATTGAGAATGTGAGCAGTGGTGGCATTTAATCTTTTTTTTTACTATCAGTTCTGTGGGTGTGACTTAGTGGGCATAGCAAGGGAAGGATAAAATTTCCAATCAGAGGTGGCATTTGTCAGTTCTCCAAACTATATTGGGTGCTGCTATATTATTGGGAAAAGCATTGATTGGATGGAGATCTATCAGACAGAAACATCTAAGTTTGTCAACAATGGAGGCTGAATTCTCATGTTTGTCTTTATGATGTACAGATTTAGTTTTGTATAAGCAATTATTATTTGATATGGGAATTGATGTAAAAGATCCTATTGTTTTTTATGAAGATAACCAATCAGCAATAGAGATGGCTTCAAATATTGCTGTTAAAACAAGAAAGAAATATTTAAGACATTTAAATGTGATTTAACATATTTAAATATGAGACAATGTGTGAAAAGTAAGATGATTAAGCTAGAATACTGTATGTCAGAAAACAATATAGCAGATCATTTTACAAAGGCCTAAGGCTTTTGTGAAGGCCTAGATGTGAAGATTATGGACTTAAGGCCCAGTCCCACTGCACTTATGGATGCAAAGAGGATGTAAAATGTTAAAAAAAGCTTGCCATCCATTGGAAAACGCTATGCATCCGTTGTGTACTCACTGCATACGTGTTTCATACACTCTATCCCTCAAGCATCCATCCACTGCAATTTCATCCGTGCAAGAAGTTTTGAGCTGCACAAAACTTTGTGAACGGATGAACTTTCTGCCACGTACGATGTACATCTGTGACATATACAGGCAACAAATGTTCTATGTCCATTATCATCTGCTAAACTATCCTCTCTGCATCCTCTGGCCATCCCCTCAACTCACATCCGCTGCAGCTGAAAACAGAAAGAGGGAGGAAACAAAAGGTACACGGAACATACACACAGCTTTAGTAGCATAGAAATAGAAAGGATGTAAAGCCCCTGTCACACTGCACCAACGGATGGAAAGAGGATGTAAAACGGAGAAAAACACTTACCATCCATTGGTTAACGCAATGCTTCCGTTCTGTACTCACTGCCTCCGTTTTGCTTCCTCTCTATCCATCCAGCATCTGTCTATTGACATTTCATCCGCTCAGAAGGTTTTGAGCTGCTCAAAACTTTTGAGTGGAAAATATATCCAATTCATCCATTCTGCATCCACTAGGCATATGGGGGACATCTGTTCTGCATCCATTATGCATCTGCTATATCCGCTAGGCATCCGCTGCGCATCTGCGCAACTCAAATCCGTTCCAGTGGTAAACGGATGCAGGGAGGAAGTGGAACGGACGCGCAACGTTAGTAGCACGGATGGAGAAAGGATGAAAGCAGATGCAGCTACGCATCCGCTCTGCATCCGCTCTGCATCCTCTACACATCCACTCTGCATTCTCTATGCATCCGCTCTGCATCCTCTACACATCTTCTACGCATCCTCTACGTATCCGCTCTGCATCCGCTCTGCATCCGCTCTGCATCCGCTCTGCATCCGCTTCCATCTGCTAGGCTTCCGTTCTGCATCCGCTTTCGATCCGCTCTGCGTCCTCCCCCCGTCCGTTCTTTTCCGTGTTATCCGCTCTGCTTATGCAAATTTTTTTCCCTTTTGAGAGCGGATAACAATGGATGGAACATTTTTCTCATCCGCTGTGTCCTTTTTACAAATGTATTGCATCCGTTGGGCAGTGTGACAGGGTCTTAAGTGTATGCATCTCGTATATCAAGTATTCAAAACAGACAAAATGTTTGTATCTGGGATGTATCTCGTATATTTAGGATGTCTGCAGTATGTCTAGAATATGTAGAAGGACTCACAGTGGACAACCAATATTTTCTTTAAAAAGGCGGAGAAAATCATCTGGATCACTGGGATGGCATACCATAAGGTCCCACTATGGTTGCACTAGAGGTTTATCTATCCCACAACTATCCTTATCTATCCCACAAGCATGCAAAGGCTTAACTATTTTTTCAATTTTTCACCAACACTTTATGAAGTAAAAAAAATGAACCAAGTAAACTGTATTAAGTGTGTTCAGCAAAGATAAACTTTCTTTGGTAAACTTTATGACAATATTAAACAGGCAAAATGAACCAAGTAAAGTGTCTTAAGCAAAGATAAACTTAACAAGTAAACAACTCATTCTCTGACACTATTCTCAGTCACTCTGAGTCATGTCCATGGTCCCAGATGTTAAGCGGGCAGGGGCTGTGGAGGTGGCTGTGGCTTGAGTGCTGGTCTGAGGCACCATTGGGGTGCTTGGAGCCAAGGGTACAACAGGTGGCAGTGTGTTTAGGAAGCTATCCGAGAGCTGACTCAGTCCCATGAGGTTGAGAGGCCCTTCATCAAGGACTTGAGATGTCAGGCCCAATACTGATGACAGATTGTCCATTGACGGGTTTGGCTGTGGGGTGGAGGGAAGGTTGGAAGGAGTGTAGTGGGGCTGTCTGGTCTACCGCTGGGTGAGTACTGGTGTCTGTGGCATCCGATGAACCTGGGCCTGGATTGGGAAGTTCTGCTTCTGCTGTGGGAACTCCTAATAGTCATAGCCTTGGTAGGTGAGGGGCTGTTGAAAGCCATGGAAAGGCTGTGACATCGCCTGGGGTGGAGGAGCAGACCTGGACTGGGTAGGAGCAGCTTCAGCTGGGCCTTGAGGGTTGTGCAGAAGTGCTGTAATCTTCTGCTTCATCACCTGGTACTCGGCCTCAGGCAGGTCCCTCAGGGTCTGGCTCATGTAGGTAATGAAGGTGTTCTGGCCCAAGGATGCTCTGTCCAAGTGGACCAGCTGAGAGAGAAGTTCTGTGCTGGTCTTCATCGTGTCCCTGATCTCCAACAGCACACTGTGGTCCTGGCCCTCCAGTCTGCCTCTCTGCCTGCATCCTCTGGAGCTGGGGGTGGCAGTGGGTGTGACTTGGCCTCCAGTAGCTGCTGCTTCTTCCTCCATTTGTGACAGCAGGGCGTCATCCTCCACGGGATCCTCCAAGTCCACTGGCATGGGGAGTGCAGCTGTCGGGAGGGTCTCTGCCATGGGGCCCTCTGAAGACACCTGCCTGGACAGGGTAGCTGGCTCCTGGCTGGAAGAGGACTGGCTGTCTGTGAGCTGTCTGAGGGAGAGGGTTCTCAGAGGGGCTGCTCCTCGGTGGCAGATCTCACCCTCCAGGAAACTGCTCTTGGCCATGATGTACATCTCCCAGTCAGTAAGCTTGACAGCGGCCTGCCTGGATTTCTTGAGGTGTAGCTTGCCATACCAGGTGTGCATGCACTTCCACCATCCAAGGAGGACTTCTGCAGTGTTTCCCAGGCTCTCTGCCTTGTCTCTCCAAGCTTCCTGCTTCGTCTTGGTGTCCCGATACAGTCTATGGCCCTTTCTCCAGAGGTACTTGTTCTCCCTCAGCCATTCCAGCACTTCATCCTCATGCTCCTCAGAAATGGTGTACTGTTTCCTCTCTCCCTTCTGCTTCCCTTGCCTCTTCCTCCCTCTGGCAGGGGCTTCAGCAGGGCCTTCAGGGGCTTCAGCATCAGGGCCTTCTGGAGATTGTTCAGGGCCTTCAGGGGCTTCAGCAACAGGGCCTTCAGGGGCTTGAGCATCAGGGTCTTCGGCAGCAGGGCTTTGAGGGGCTTGAGGGCCTTGGGGCTGGTCCACCACAGCAGCAGCAGCAGCAGCTTCAGCAGCTTCAGAGTCAGTGCCAGGGGGTGGGATGCTGGTTCTGCCCTTCTTCACCTTTCCAGGACTTGAACGAGTAGGCACGGACTTCTTTTACTTGCCTGACTGACGAACTATGGTGTTCCTACAAGATGTATCTGGCAGCACATCTTTACCTTGTATGCTGACTGCGTGCATGCTGCATTCTTTTATATCTGCGGAGCTGATGCAATTCATACTCCCCACATGCACAGTGAACACTTTGCATCCAATATACATCCGTGAGGCATCCCCTTTGTTTCCTATAGGCGTCCATGATGCATCTGCTTCATCTGCTATGCATCCACTCCTTCTGCTATGCGTCCGCTTTGAAATTCTCCCCTGGAACCCCTTCAGAGGTGTCATCTGCTTACATCCACTTTCATCCGCTAGGCTTCCTATGAACATCCATTTAACATCCCCGCTACATACTACCCACGTCCATTCTTTTCCATTCTGTTTATGCAAATTTTCATCACTTTTGGGAGCAGATGACAACGGATGGAGCCACCCCCAAAATCTTGCTCATCCGCTGTGTCCTTTATGCATACGTTTTGCTTCTGTCAGCCAATGGGACCAGGCCTTTAGAATGTAAGTTTGTATATATTATCTTATCCAAAAGGGGAGAATGTTAGGAATATGAGTCACCTAACAGTTATTTGGCTTAGAAATATATAAACCAGGATAAACATTTTAATACTGTATCTTTAAGAAAATGCAAAACTGTAATTAGGTGTGGTTTCTCAAACGGCCATAAAATGGAGCCAGAAACCTGGTTTCTCTTAGTCTGAGTCAGAAGAGAGTGTGAGTGTTCCTCTGTTTCCTTCTGTTGGAAAGTATTGTCGTTGCTCCATTTTTCCTAATTGACTGATATTTCTGGATTTAATGTAAGTCTGATACTGAACTGTTTTTGACACTGGAATTTGATATTTGGATTATACCTGGATTGAAAACAGACTGATTTACTTGTGAATGACTTTGGACTGTCTATTTTGGACTTTGCTTAAATCTTTCTGGAAGTAAAAACCTACATTTACTGTACAGTGTATCTGTGTACTGTGTGCGTATTATTCAAACACTTCTCTCAAATACTTCTCCCTGTATGCGCTCATTCTCCTAATGAGGAATTATGTCAGCAGAATTTCTGTCATGACAGGTGTAAGTTGAGACATACATGTGACCAGTCATTTTCCAGCAAAAAAAAATATGATAAAGTGTGTCAGTGTGATCGCAAACCTCTACAGTCACATGTAAAGACTGATTGTTGGTTGCCAAATGCACAGAATGTGTTGGAGAGGGCAGAGCTGGCATTGCAGTGGTACAGCATGCGATCTTAAAGCTCAGGGTTTGCCGCTGATATCTCCATTGCAGGATGGTTCCAACGGACCGAAACCATCCCGTAGAGATGGTGACTGAAGAGGGTGCATCCTGTCAATCCCAGGGACTTCACAAAGTCCCTGGTAGATCTAGGATAAGCACTATTTTCTCACAGTGGAGAGGCAGCCTTTAAAGCTGCTGAAGCTGGGGCAGCTCCATAATGGATGAAAGCTGGAAAGAAAGCGTGTCAGTTTGGTGAGATAAATTTCTACTTATAAAATAATAAGTAGAAATTTATCTCACCAAATGATACACTTTCTGGAGAGAACACCTTAAAAGACAAAAAGTTGAATTTAAAAGTGAAGATAAAAGAGCTCAAGTGGCAATATTTAGCACAAATTAAACCTGAAGGGGTTTTTTTTTCTTTTTATTGGAACTTTGAACTTTTGTAAAAACATTTCAATTTTTAAAGTGGACTAGTCTTTCCTTTTTAACTTTTTTTTTTCCTTTTAAAATAACTCTTTGGAAAAGCTTTTTTTTTACTTCCTTCTTTTTAACAATTTCAGACTCTTCATTTTTTTATTCCTGGTTTAAATATGAGAGGGGAAGGGAAAGGAAAGGGAAATAAAGCCCATGTCACACTGGCCAACGGACGCAAAAAGGACACAGCGGATGAGCAAAATGTTCCATCCGTTGTTATCCGCTCTCAAAAGGGGCTAAAATTTGCATAACCGGAGCGGATAACACGGACGCAGGGAGGAAGCAGGGCGGATGCAAAGTGGATGCAGAATGGAAGCCCAGCGGATGGAAGCGGATGGGAGCAGATGGCACAACCGCAGGGCTTCCGGGGGGCCCTCAGCGAAGTGGATGCGGAATGGATACAGCAGATTCAGAGCGGACGCCGAACGGATGAAGCGGATGCACAGCAGAAACCTAGCGGATGCACAACGGAAGCCTAGCAGATGCCTGGTGTTAATTGCACATGTGGGGAGGATGCATTGCATCAGCCCCGCAGAAATAACGGAAGCAGCTCGGAAGCAGGTTGCCATTCAGAGGAAAGACAAGCTGCCGGACGGATTGGCTGCCTTGCCAGCCCTGCCTGCATGTCTGCCTGCAAGCCTTGCTGCCAGCCTTGCTGCCAGCCTTGCTGCCAGCCTCGGCTCCTGCCAGCCTCCCTGCCAGCCAGCAACCCCACAACCATGCGGAAGCACAGCAAGCCTCAGCCATCTGCTGCCAGCTCTGGCAAGAGGGACAGGACTACCATCCCGCCCCCTGGCCCTCACTCTGGTTCTGCTGGGGCTTCTGCAGCACGGGCTCACTCTTCTGGGGCTGGCGCTTCTGCTGCTTCTGCTTCTGGAGGAGTTGATGACAAGCACTCCAACACCAGCCACCTCCACAGCACCTGCACCTTTCACCCCTGAGATTGAGCGACCAAGAGGAGTGCCAGAGACTCTTTTTTGTCTTATAGCTTGTTGTTAATAAAGTCTATTTTTGATTCACACACTTGCTTCATTTCTTTTTTTTAATAAAGTCTTGCTGGAAACTTTTAGAAATGGTTTAAGCCTTTGCTTGCTTGTGGGATGGGTTAAGATAGCTGTGGGATTGGCAGGGATACCTTTGGGATGGGTAATAGCTGTGGGATAGATAAACCTCCAGTGCAAGCATAGTGGGACTGTATGGTTCACCCTCCCAGGTGCCACACCTATGGCCCTTTATTATCAATAACAATGTAATGATTGATCCACACATTTCAACATAAACACAACTCTTTATTAAATGCCCTGTTCATTGTAGCCCAACCAAACATACATGGCCCAATCTCATCCGTGTGATGAGACAGACTGAAGGAAGCATCCATTAAGCATCTCTCATCCTGTCTTGTCACTCCACTGCTCCAGATGGGGAGTGGCACCAGTGTCTCAGGAGGTTGCGCTGCTTCTTCGCCTCACGTGAGGCTCTGTTGGGGCCTTGTACATCCTCAGTGTCGATCAGGTTTTGCCCTTGCCTCCATTCCCCAGGCTCCATGTCCCGATTGCCTTGTTGACGGTCCACAAGCCTGTTTTGCAAGACTGGGTAGCGGGTGCACATGAGATTGTGCAGGATGCAGCAAGCTTCCACGATCCTCCTCATGGTCTCTGGGCTATGCTGCATGTTGGCAAGAAGTACCTGGAACCTGTTGGCCAGGATGCCAAAGGCATTCTCCACCACCCGCCTTGCCCTGGACAGCCTGTAGTTGAAGATCCTCTCTTCACGGGTGAGGTATTTGGAGGTGTAGGGCTTCATGAGGTAGGCTGTGAGGGAGAAGGCGTCATCCCCACGATGAAGTAGGGCACATCTTGCATGTCGTTGGGCAGCGGGTCTGGATCTGGGAAGCCCACCATGAGGTTGCCTTCCAGCCCCTCCTTGAGGTGACTGGCGTTGTACACCTGGGCATCTGAAGATGAGCCGTTGCCTGAAGCATCGATGTACATGAACTTGTAGTCAGCATCGACCATGGCGTAGAGGATGATGCTGAAGAAGCCCTTGTAGTTGTGATAAGTGGACCCAACTTGGTTGGCACTTTGCAGGCCATGTGCTTGCCACCTATGGCTCCAATGGTGTGGGGGAAGTTCCACTTCTGATACCATTGCTCTGCAACTTTCTTCCATCCTTCTTCAGTGGAGGGGCACTGGAGGAGCTCCTCCTTGTATTCTTCGATGATGGCCTGCACCACTTCTCTGACAACAAAACTGATGGTGCTGGGTGGCACCCTCCAGCTGTACTGCATGCTCCTGTAGGAGGTCCCTGAGGCCAGGGGGCACAGAGTGAGTGCCACCTTGAGCCCAGGTTCCAGACTGGGTGGGAAGTTGGTGTTTGTCTTGATCAACCTGGGTGTCAGCCACTGCACAAGTTCGTCAAACATGGCTGGAGGCATCCTCATGAAATTCTGGAATGCCCGAGTGTCTTTGCTCCTGAGCTCCCCCATCAGCTTGTTGTACAGTCCATCCTCTGCTCTTCTGGTGAACCATCTTTGGACCCAGACTTTTTTTGGCCGCCTCCTTTTCTTCCCGTAGTAGAGTTCACAGAGACTGTAGATGGTTTCGCACTGTTGCAGAAGGATGGTGGCTGCCAAAAGGACTTTGTCACAATCCACGGTGGAGATGACTGGATACTGTGGAAGAGGAAGAGTCAGATGAAGGCTGCAGAGGTCTGCACAGCTAGGCTGCTGGTCTGAAAGTGAGATGCAGACGAGTTGCTCCCCCTTTTTATGGGCAGTATAGGTGTCCCTTTGCATCCTCTAGGCATCCTCTAGGCATCCTCTAGACATCCTTAATATCTGAGATAGGTCCCCTCTGTGAACCTTTTTACCGCTTTAAATGCTTTTTTTCCGCTAGGCATCCATTCTGCATCCGTTCTGCATCCGTTTTGCGTCCGTTCCGCTTCCTCCCTGCATCCGTGCAGATGCGAGTTGCGCGGATGCACAGCGGATGCCTAGCGGATATAGCGGATGCATAACAGATGCATAACGAATGCCTAGCGGATGCCTAGCAGATGCAGAACGGACGAACAGGATACATTTTCCGCGCAAAAGTTTTAGGCAGCCCAAAACTTTCAGAGCAGATGAAATGTCCATAAACGGATGCTGGACGGTTAGAGAGGAAGCTAAACGGAGGTAGTGAGTACATCGAGTTTTCGAACGGATGGCAAGGTTTTTCGTCCGTTTTACATCCTCTTTGCATCCGTTGGTTCAGTGTGACATGGGCTTAAGTAGCGCTGCCACCTGGAGGCTTGGATATATTGTTTTTCTTTCTTACTTTCTTATTGATATACTTGGTGTAACATTCAAGCACTTTGTGTTTTTCATTGAAAAGATAGTGGGAAGATCATGTAGATTGTTTATGCAGGTGCTCTTCTGTGGAACTACTGATAGCTGGAGTCTGGACTTGAAATTGAAAGAAATATTGAAGTGACCTTGAAAAGAGAACTTGAATGTATTTGATTTAGTTAAGAGCCTCAAATATTTAATGGCAGTGCTTTGTTTATTGACAGAATTGCATTTTCTGTTTCCCTTTTTTCTACACCCCCCCAGTTGGATTTTCAAATTTGGATTTGAATCTTTTGATGTAGGAATAAGATTACTTTTCTCCTCTCCCTCCACCCTTTGTTCTGCCTTTTTAGCAAGGGGAGTATACATATTTCTGTCTTTTTAATTTTTTTTTAATTTTTTAAATTTTTTTCATCCTTTCTTCATTTTACACTTTTTTCTTTTTTTTTCTTTTCTTTCACATGATTGGAACTAATTGAATTAAAGTGTTCAAGTGACTGAAGATTTTTCCCTTCCCTTTTTTATTTTTATTTTTTGCTTTTATTTATCTATTTATTTTTATTGGAGTGACAGTTGGCTGCTCTTGCTTTTTCTTCTCAATTTTCCTTTCAAGTATTCTAAGATGAGCAGAAAGATACCATCCTCAGCTTCTTCAATCCCAACTTCTTTCTTCTCACCATCTGGAGGATAATCTATCCAGGTGATGTTACAAAAATAGAAGGAGGAAGAAGTGACACTGCAGATGATTATGCAAGGAATTCAAAAGATACAAGCAAAAACAAATAATATTGAAAAGAAAATGGAGAATATTGAGCAAAGAACTGAAAAGACAGATGAGAAAGTTGAAAATATTCAACAGATGTTGGGGCAATACAATGACAGAATCAAGAAAATTCAAAAACAAGATGTAAAAAGAGACAAGAAGATTGGAGATATTGATACCTGACTGAGTGAAGTTGAAAAAGACAAGTGCAGATCTCTGCGATCACTGGGATGGGAAATTGATAGATCAGAATTCTGTCTCAGATTTCAAAATATAGGAGAAGAAGAAGAAGAAGAAGAAGAAGAAGAAGAAGAAGAAGAAGAAG
>BLBF01000070.1:1911015-1936771 GCA_015471245.1 Laticauda colubrina
TTTCCATGGTGAACTTGATTTTGGGGTGTGTGTTGTTTAGGTGTGTTAGGAAATTGTTTAGGTTTTCTTTTCCATGGGGCCAAATCACAAATGTGTCATCGATGTATCTTAGCCATAGTGGGTGACACTATGTGGGTTTGTGGGTGGATTAGCCAGGGCTCTGGATTCGAATTCTTCCATGAACAGGTTTGCAATGACGGGTGACAGTGGTGATCCCCTAGGGGCTCCTTCAATTTGTTTGTATCTTTGTCCTTTGTATATGAAATATGTGTTGGTTAGGCAGTGTTCTGTTAGTTCCATGAAGTCTTTAGCTGGTTGGTATTTATTTTTGATGATATCAATAGTTTCTTTTATTGGGACTTGAGTGAATAGTGAAATCACGTCGAAATTTATAAGCAGATCTTCGTGTTCCACGTTTAGATCTTTGATCATTTCTAAGAAGTGGTATGAGTTTTGTTCATATGAAGCTGCGGTTTCAGCATGGGGCTGTAGTTGTTTTGCTAAGTATTTAGCTAGGTTTTGTAATGGTGCTCCCATGGAGCTGACTATGGGTCTGAGAGGTATGCCTTCTTTTTGTATTTTTTGGAGGCCGTATAATTTGGAGCATCTAGAAGATTTTTCTCTTGGGATGATCGTCTCTTGGATTTCTTTGCTTATGTGGCTGGTTATAATTTTCTTCTTGGTTGATTTTTGTAGATATGTGGTTGGGTCTGTGTTTATAGATTTGTATGTGGAGTCTTGGAGGAGGTCTGTCAATTTTGTTTCCTAGTCTTTTCTGTCCATTACTACTGTGGCATTTCCTTTGTCTGCTGGGAGTATTATTATGCTGTTATCATTTTTCAGGTTTTGTAGTGCCCTGAATTCATCTTTTTGCAAATTATTTTTTGGTGGTTTCGTTGTGCATAAGATGTGAGTAACCTGGTTTCTTATTCTGTCAGCTTCATCTGTATTTAATTTGGTTAGGCTGGATTCGACTGCACATATGATGGATTCTGTTGGGATTTTTTTGGGTGCTATGGCATAATTGAATCTTTTGGATAGGACATCTGTTTCTGTTTTGTTGAGTTCTCTGTTGGAAACGTTATATACTAATTGTTTCAGTTGTTCTGATTTGTTGGGTATTTTCTTGTCATGTTCTAATTTCTTTAGTTTTTTTTAGAGTTTTTCATTTTTGTAAGTGGTTTCAGTTTCAGCTCTCCAAGTTATAAGTTGTTTCATCTTATCCCAAAGTAGAGGGTGGATTTTGCTGCTCAATTCCAGGTGTAGTGCTAGCAAATCTTTGTTTAACTGATCTAATTGGAATCTTTTACTGTGAACTTCATTTCTGAGTCGAGCTATCTCTGTTCTTTTCAGGATACGTTTGGTAGCTGCTGTGTGCTTATGAAATGTTAATTTGAAGCAGGTTGGTGTTACATTGTTGTCTCTGCAGCTGTATAGGCATTTTAGGTCACATAGTATTCCTGCTCTTTTAACTTCCAGCTTCTCATAGCTTTTGATCTGGCTGTTTATTTCCTCCCCATAGAGGTCAGATATTTGTTTTTTTAGGCTTTCGCGGGTACTTATATGTGTGCTGTTCAGCTTCCTTCGGGTATTATCCTACGTCATTGTAGTTCTGTTAAAGTTATAGCAACATTTCAGCAGAATCTCATCTGCCATCATCAGGCTTCTGTATGGATGTGTGTCTCACAGTTCCTGGTTTCAAATTCGAGGCTGGTCAAAGCCACAAAAAAAATTCGAGCCAATCAAAGCCACAAAACAGACAGAAGAAACCAGAAACACCAATCAATCAAACTCCAAGTCCAATGAACACAGACCCAGGCTCCAACCAATCAGAATAGACCAGCCTCGAATTTGAAACCAGGAACTGTGAGACACACATCCATACAGAAGCTCTTTCGGCTCTGTTTTTCATTTTTTAGAAATGGTGATTTCTACACATGAGAAACTACAAGAACAAGAAGATTGGGATGAAGAAGAAGCTATTTTTAATGAACAAGCAACTTTATCTGGGAAGAAAGGGAAAAGCGGGGAAAGAGAATGGAGAATTTAAGACTTAAAAAACAACCAAAAAAGGGAAAAATAAGGTGAAAAGTGGACACAATGTCAGAAAGCAACAGAAAAGAGGAATACAGAAGAGGGTGGAGATTAAGAGACAAGGGAGTAAAAAAAGGCTAGAGTGGAGAAGCAAGGGAGGAAGGAAGGGAAGAGAAGCTATAAAGGTTTGAAACAAGATGTAAACAAACAGGACTTATTTAGAGATAATGGGTAAAAATATAACTGAAAAAGAGATTCTGCAAAAGTACATAAGATTGTATTGTTGTATTTGCATTAGAAATAATGTTAGAAAATTTGGAACAACATATGATTATAAAATGTGATCAAATATTCAATGTAACTTAGTGGAAATTTCTTTTCTTTTTTTTTTTTGAACAGAATAAATGAAATGAAATATGAGAGAATTGAACTAAAAAGGAATGGGAATATTGTCATTACTTAATATTTTAAAATATAAACGAAATGGGGGGGAGGTAATTAAGCAAAATCTATAAGTGTTCCCAAAGAAGCATGATACTTATTTAGAAAGAAATGTGTAAAATATTTTAGACTTAAATGAACATCAATTTTAATGATATAATTTCAATTGCTATGGATTGTTGTTTTAATTATATTATATATTAAAAAAAAAATTAAAATATTGAGTGTAGCTTTAGAATGTACTACGCAGAATCTGAGTGAAAATTATGGATTATTTTAAGTGTTAAACTTAGAGGAAAGATATAAAGGCGTCATACTCCAATCAGTTACTACAGAAGAAATTTTGTGTTAATGAGAAAAGATAACAGATAGCTGAAACAGGACAGACAAAGGATATTAGTATAATGATTTAAATTGAGATGAAATAAATAAAATAGAATTAAGAGAGTGAAAAGAGGGGAGAAGCTATACTGAAAATGTAAAATGGTAAATAAGATAAGGAATAAGCATGAACGTAAGCATGAACTTGAATTTATGTCTGTACAAAAAGATGTAACCCGGGATCAAACTGCTTTCCAAAAAGATGTTTTATGTTCTTTATATTTTGTGTTTTGTTTGTATATGTTTGTTTTTTAAAAATTAATAAAATTCTTTCAAAAAAAAAAAAGAAGTTAAAACAGTTTATGTCCAGGATGTGAGGGGGCTGTAAAGATTTTCACAGGCCTCTTTTTGACGTGCAGTATACAGATCTTCAGTCGAAGGCAGGTTGGTAGTAATTGTTTTTTCTGCAGTTCTAATTGTCCTCTGAAGTCTGTGTCTGTCTTATTGGGTTGCAGAACCAAACCAGACAGTTATAGAGATGCAGATGAAAGACTCTGTATCAGCAGCTCCCTGGGCAATTTGAGCTCTAATCATAGTACTAATCTCACAATACCTCATTCTCAAACAATAAATATAGAAAATATGAATGAATGTTTTAATAAAAGGAATGCCCCATGGCATGGCAGAGCTACCAAACTGATTTGTTTATTTTTCATCACCTTCATTCAGAAAAGAGCCCAAACCCTGTGTAATAACTATTGTTTTTCTGATTCAAATAAGGTCAAAATAGAAGGAAAGCCATTTTGCTGCTATGACTGCTTTTCATGTCCAGAAGGGAAGGTTACAAATCAGAAAGGTAATTATATTCAGTTTATAGCTATTAACCCATTAAAACCAATATGGAATAATTTCAGAATGTTATGTAGTACTCTATGTGTTGTATTATAGGAGATTTTACAAAAAAGTTTGGGATGAGTAAAATGTAGAAATGTACTTTATCCCTTCTCTAATTAACTGCCATAGAATAAAACCCAATGGGAAGACACAGATTCTGGAAACTAAAGGAAATTTAACATCAATTCTACAAAGAAACTGTTCATGAAATACTGTTGACTTCTCTTAAGACCAGCATTCCATTTGTAGTTCTGCTCTAACTTTCTCACTAAGGCCCGGTCCCACTGCACTTACGGATGCAAAGAGGATGTAAAACGGAAAAAAAAGCTTGCCATCTGTTGGAAAACGCTATGCATCCGTTGTGTACTCACTGCATATGTGTTTTATATGCTCTATCCGTCGAGCATCCATCTACTGCAATTTCATCCACACAAGACGTTTTGAGCTGCACAAAACTTTGTGAACGGATGAACTTTCCACCGTGCACGATGTAAATCCATGACATACGAGCAACAAACGTTCTATGTCCGTTTATCACCCATTAAATGTCTGCTGTATCCTCTCTGCATCCTCTGGGCATCCTCGCAACTCAAATCCGCTGCAGCTGAAAATGGAAAGAAGGAGGAAACAAAAGGTGCATGGAAAATCTACATAGCGTTAGTAGCACGGAAATAGAAAGAATGCTCAGTGAACAGTTTGCATCCGATATACATCTGTGTGGCATCCCCTTTCTTTCCTTTAGGTGTACATGATGCATCCACTTCATCCGCTATGCGTCCATTTCAAAATTCTCCCCTGGAACCCCTTCGGAGGTGTCATCCACTTCCATCCACTTTCATCCACTAAGCTTCCTATGAACATCCATTTAATATCCCCGCTACATACTACCCACGTCCATTCTTTTCCGTTCTTTTCTGTTCTGTTTATGCAAATTTTCTCCACTTTTTGGAGTGGACGAAAACAAATGGAGCCATCCCCAAAATTTTGCTCGTCCACTGTGTCCTTTAAGGGCCGATGGATGCAAAACGTATATAAAAAGGACACAGTGGACGAGAAAACTTTCCATCCGTTGTTATCCTCTCTCAAAAATGCCCCGAATTTGCATAAGCAGAGCAGACAACAACGGAAAGGAATGGACGGGGAGAGGATATAGCCAGAATATAAAGTGGATGCTCCATGGAAGCCTAGCAGATGGAAGTGGATGGAAACGGATGGCACATCCACAGGGCTTCCGGGGGAGCACAGCGAAGCGGAAGCACAATGGAAGGAACGGATGCAGAGCAGATGCCTAGCGGATGAAGCAGATACATCACAGAAGCCTAGCGGATACCTAGCGGATGCCTAGCAGATGTAAAGTGTTCACTGCGCATGTGGGGAGGATGCATTGCATCAGCCACGTGGATATAAAAGGATGCAGCTGGCAAGTAGGTCACCATTCAGAGGAAAGACCTGCAGCCAGACACAGCTCCAGCCAACAACCATGGGGAAGAAGAGGAAGCCTGTGCCATCTGCTGCCAGCCCTGGCAAGAAGGACAGGGCCACCATCCCACCCCATGGCCCTGACTCTGCTTCTGCTGGGGCTTCTGCTACTGGGGCTGGCTCTTTGGGTGCTGGGGCTTCTGCTGGCGATGCTCCTGGTGCTGGTGCTTCTGCTGGTGCTCACTCTGCTGATGCTGCTCCTGGTGCTGGTGCTTCTGCTGGTGCTTACTCTGCTGGTGCTGTTCCAGGTGCTGATGCTTCTGCTGGGGCTTACTCTGCTGGCGCTGCTCCTGGTACTGGTGCTTCTGTTGGTGCTTACTCTGCTGGTGCTGCTCCTGGTCCTGCTGGTGCTCCTGGTCCTGTTGGTCCTGCTGGTGCTGCTGATACTGCTGGTGCTCATGGTCCTGCTGGTGCTGCTGGTGCTGCTTACTCTGCTGCTGGTGCTCCTGGTCCTGCCGGTGCTGCTGGTGCTGTTCCTGGTGCTGCTGGTGCTGCTGGTGCTGCTGGTGCTGCTGGTGCTGCTGGTCTTGCTGGTCATGCTTTTGCTGCTACTGTTGTTGGTGCTGCTGCTGGTGGTGGTGATGTGGTGGAGCAGCCCCTAGAACCTCGAAGCCCCTCTGATGAGGGCCCAGATGGCCCTGCCAGAGGGAGGAAGAGGCATACGCGAGAACGGGAGAGGAGGCAATACTCCATCGAAGAGGAACATGAGGATGAGGTGCTCGAATGGCTGAGGGAGAAGGAGTACCTATGTCGGAAGGGACACAGGCTCTATCGAGACACCAAGAGGAAGCAGGCGGCTTGGAGAGAGAAGGCGGAGAGCCTGGGCTACACTTCAGAGGTCCTCCTTGGTTGGTCGAAGCACATGCACACCTGGTACAGGAAGCTGTACCTCAAGAAATTTGGCCAAGCCACAGTCAAGCTCCCTGACCAGGAGACTGATGTGATGGCGAAGTGCAGCTTATTGGAGGGTGAGATCTGCCACCGAGGAGCAGCCCCTCTGACAACCCACTCTCTCAGGCAGCCCACAGAGAGCCAGTCCTCTTCTGGCCAAGAGTCAGCTCCTGTGTCCAGGCAGGTATCTGTGGAGTGTCCCATAACAGAGACCCCCCCCCGACAACTGCACTCCCCGTGGCAGATTGCGTGGTGGACCCCCTGACGCAGTGGGAGAAAGCAGAGGGCACTTCCACCAGAGACCAACTCACATCCACCCCCAGCTCCACCACCACAGAAAGCAGGCAGAGAGCCAGACCGGAGGGCCAGAGCCACACTGTCCTGCTGAAGATCAGGGACACCATCAAAAGCAGTGTAGATCTCCTCTCTCAGCTAGTACAAACTGGCATACCATCCTCAAAACAAAAGACCTTCCTCACCTATGTCAACCAGACCCTCATGGACATGTCCGAATCAAAGTACCAGGTGATAAAGGACAGGATCACCAGTCTTCTGCAAAACCCTCCAGGCCCAGCTGAACATGCTCCGACCCAGTCCAGGTCTGCTCCTCCACCCCAGGTGATGTCACAGCCCTTCCAAGGCTTTCCACAGGCCCTCACCTACCAAGGCTATGCTACCAAGAGTTCCAGCAGCACAGGGAGCCCTTCCCAGTCCAGCCACAGGTTCATTGAATGCCACCGATGACACCGATGCCACAGATGTCACCCATGCCATTGATGACACCCATGCCACAGATGACACCCACACCACAGATGCCACCCATGCTTCACCTTGCTCACCTGCAGACCAGTCAGCCCCACTACACTCCTCCTTCCTCCACCCCACACCAAGCCTGGCCTCAGAACATCTGTCATTGGTCTTGGGACTGACACCCCATGTCATGGAGGAAGGGGCTCTCAACATCACAGGACTGAGCCATCTCTCTGAGAGCTGCCTCCATACACCATCCCCTGTTGTCCTCTTGGGGCCAGGCACCCCAATGGCACCTCAGACCAGCACTCCAGCAGCAGCCAGCTCCACAGCAACTGGACCCCTCACCCCTGAGACTATGGGCATGCCTCAGAGTGACTGAGAAGAGTGCCAGGGACTGGGTTGCTACCTACTGACTTTATCTTTGCTTGGGACACTTTTCTTGGGTCATTTTGCATTTACAGTTCGTTATTAATAAAGTTTATCTTTGCTTCACACACTTCCTTCAGTTCTTTTAGACAATAAAGTCTTGGTGAAAACTGCCCTGTTCATTGTAGGGCCACTCAACATACATGGCACAATCTCATCAGTGTGATGAGACAGCTGAAGGAAGAATCCATGAAGGATCTACTATCCTATCTTGCCACTCCACTGCTCCAGCTGGGGAGTTGTACCAGTGTTTCAGGAGGTTGCGCTGTTTCTTCCCTTCACATGGAGCTCTTTTGGGGCCTTGCACATCCACAGTATCTATCAGGTTTTGCCCTTGCCTCCATTCACCTGGCTGTATGTCCCCATTGCCTTATTGGAGGTCCATGAGCCTGTTTTGAAACACTGGATAGCGGGTGCGCATGAGATTGTGCAGGATGCAGCAAGCTTCCATGATGTTCCTCACGGTCTCTGGGCAATGCTGCATGGTGGTGAGAAGTACCTGGAACCTGTTGGCCAGGATTCACGGGTGAGGCATGTGGAAGTGTATGGCTTCATGAGGTAGGCTCTGAAGCCCATGTCACACTGTCCAATGGATGCAAAAAGGACACAGCGGACAAGCAAAATATTCCATCCATTGTTATCCGCTCTCAAAAGGGACAAAAATTTGCATGACCGGAGCGGATAACACGGACACGGGGAGGACGCAGGGCGGATGCAAAGCGGATGCGGAACGGAAGCTAGTGAATGGAAGCGGATGGGAGCGGATGGCATATCTGCAGGGCTTCCGGGGGGTCTCAGCAAAGCAGATGCAAAACGGAAAGAGCGGATGCAGAGCGGAAGCCTAATGGATGCCTGGCATTCATTGCGCATGCGGCGGGATGCATTGCGTCAGCCCCGCGGATATAACGGAAGCAGCTCAGAAGCCGGTCGCCATTCAGAGGAAAGACCTGCTGCCGGATGGATTGGCTGCCTTGCCTGCCCTGCCTGCATGTCTGCCTGCAAGCCTTGCTGCCAGCCTTGCTACCACCCTCCCTGCCAGCCTCCCTGCCAGCCTTGGTTCCTGCCAGCCTCCCTGCCAGCCAGCAACCCCACAACCATGCAGAAGCACAGCAAGCCTCAGCCATCTGCTGCCAGCCCTGGCAAGAGGGACAGGGCTACCATCCCACCCCCTGGCCCTCACTCTGGTTCTCCTAGGGCTTCTACAGCACGGGCTCGCTCTTCTGGGGCTGGCGCTTCTGCTGCTTCTGCTTCTGGAGGAGTTGATGACAAGCACTCCAGCACCAGCCACCTCCACAGCACCCGCACCCTTTACCCCTGAGATTGAGCGACCAAGAGGAGTGCCAGAGACTCATTTTTGTCTTATAGCTTGTTGTTAATAAAGTCTCTTTATGATTCACACGCTTGTTTCATTTCTTTTTTTTAATAAAGTCTTGGTGGAATCTTTTAGAAATGGTTTAAGCCTTTGTTTGCTTGTGGGATGGGTAAGGATAGCTTTGGGATGGGTTAGGATACCTGTGGAATGGGTAATAGCTGTGGGATGGGTTAGGATAGCAGTGGGGTTGATAAACCTCCAGTGCAAGCATAGTGGGACTGTATGGTCCACCCTCCCAGGTGCCACACCTATGGCCCTTTATTATCAATAGCGATATAATCAATCATCCACACATGTCAACATAAACACAACTCTTTATTAAACGCCCTGTTCATTGTAGGCCAACCAAACATACATGTCCCAATCTCATCCGTGTGATGAGACAGGCTGGAGGAAGCATCCATTAAGCATTTACCATCCTGTCTTGCCACTCCACTGCTCCAGATGGGGAGTTGCACCAGTGTTTCTGGAGGTTGCGCTGCTTCTTCGCCTCATGTGAGGCTCTGTTGGGGCCTTGCACATCCTCAGTGTCGATCAGGCTTTGCCCTTGCCTCCATTCCCCAGGCTCCATGTCCCCATTGCCTTGTTGATGGTCCACAAGCCTGTTCTGCAAGACTGGGTAGCGGGTGCGCATGAGATTGTGCAGGATGCAGCAAGCTTCCACGATCCTCCTCATGGACTCTGGGCTATGCTGCATGTTGGTGAGAAGTACCTGGAACCTGTTGGCCAGGATGCCAAAGTCATTCCCCACCACCCGCCTTGCCCTGAACAGCCTGTAGTTGAAGATCATCTCTTCACGGGTGAGGTATTTGAAGGTGTAGGGCTTCGTGAGATAGGTTGTATTGGAGAAGGCGTCATCCCTCACGATGAAGTAGGGCACATCTTGCGTGTCGTTGGGCAGTGGGCCTGGATCTGGGAAGCCCACCATGAGGTTGCCTTCCAGCCCCTCCTTGAGGTGACTGGCGTTGTATACCTGGGCATCTGAAGATGAGCCGTAGCCTGAAGCATCGATGTACATGAACTTGTAGTCAGCATCGACCATGGCGAAGAGGATGATGCTGAAGAAGCCCTTGTAGTTGTGATAAGTGGACCCGAATTGGCTGGAGCTTTGCAGGCCACGTGCTTGCCATCTATGGCTCCAACTGTGTGGGGAAAGTTCCACTTCTGATACCAATGCTCTGCAACTTTCTTCCATCCTTCTTCAGTGGAGGGGTACTGGAGGAGCTCCTCTTTGTATTCTTCGATGATGGCCTGCACCACTTCTCTGACCACAATGTTGATGGTGTTGGGTGGCACCCTCCAGCCATACTGCATGCTCCTGTTGGTGGTCCCTGAGGCCAGGTGGCGCAGAATGAGTGCCACCTTGAGCCCAGGTTCCAGGTTGGGCGGGAAGTTGGTGTTTGTCTTGGTCAACCTGGGTGTCAGCCACTGAACAACTTCATCAAACATGGCTGGAGGCATCCTCATGAAGTTCTGGAACGTCCGAGTGTCTTTGCTTCTGAGCTCCCCCATCAGCTTGTTGTACAGTCCATCCTCTGCTCTTCTGGTAAACCATCTTTGGACCCAGACTTTTTTTGGGTGCCTCCTTTTCTTTCTGTAGTAGAGTTCACAGAGCCTGTAGATGGTTTCGCACTGTTGCAGAAGGATGGTGGCTGCTGAAAGAACTTTGTCACAATCCATGGTAGACATGACTGGATGCTGTGGAAGAGGAAGAGTCAGATGAAGGCTGCAGAGGTCTGCACAGCTTGGCTGCTGTTCTGAAAGTGAGATGCAGGTGAGTTGCTCCCCCTTTTTATAGGCAGTATAGGTGTCCCTTTGCATCCTCTAGGCATCCTCTAGGCATCCTCTAGGCATTCTCTAGACATCCTTAATATCCGAGATAGGTCCACTCTCCGGACGTTTTTTCCAATTTAAACGTTTTGCCTGAAGTATCGATGTACATGAACTTGTAGTCAGCATCGACCATGGCAAAGAGGATGATGCTGAAGAAGCCCTTGTAGTTGTGATAAGTGGACCCTGACTTGGCTGGAGCTTTGCAGGCCACATGCATCCCATCTCTGGCTCCAACAGTATGGTGGAAGTTCCACTTCTGATACCACTGCTCTGCAGCTTTCTTCCAGAGTTCTTCAGTGGAGGGGCACTGGAGGAGCTCCTCCATGTATTCTTCGATGATGGCTGCACCACTTCTCTGACCACAATGCTGATGGTGTTGGGTGGCACCCTCCAGGTGTACTGCATGCTCCTCTACATGGCCCCGGAGGCCAGCTGATTCAGAGTCAGTGCCACCTTCAGCCCAGGGTCCAGGCTGGGCCAGAAGTTGGTGTTTGCCTTGGTCAACCTGGGTCTCAGCCACTCCACAACTTCAGCAAACATAGCTGACAGCATCCTCATGAAGTTCTGGAATGTACAAGTGTCTTCGTTCCTCAGCTCCATCATCAGCTTGTTATACAGTCCGTACGTGGCTCTTCTCTCAATCCATCTTCGGACCTTCCTTTTCGGAACCTCCATCCATCTTCGGATCCTTCTTGGATGCCTCCTTTTCTTCTGTAGATGGCTTCGCACTATTGTAGAATGATGGCAGCTCCTAAAAGGAGTGTGTGATGATCTATGGTGGAGATGACTGGATGCTGTGGAAGAACAAGAGCAAGATCAAGGCTGAAGAGGTCTGCACAGCAGGGCTGCTGGACTGAAAGTGAGATCCAGGTGATTTCCTCCCCCTTTTTATAGGTGTCCTTTTGCATCCTCTAGGCATCCTGCAGACATTCTAAATATCCGAGATACGTCCCCTATACAAACGTTTTTTCCATTTTAATGCTTTTTATGTGAGCTGCATCCACTTTCATCCTTTCTACGTCCGTTCTACTAACGTTGCGTGTCCATTCCATGTCTGTTTTGCTTCCTCCCTTTGTCCGTTTTCCACTGGAGCAGATGCGAGTTGTGCGGATGCAGAGCGGATGCCTAGCAGATATAGCGGATGCCTAACCGATGGCGACAGACGTATAACAGATGTTCCCCGTATGCGTAGAGGATGTAGAATGGACGCGTTGGATACATTTTCTGCTCAAAAAGTTTTGTGCAACTCAAGACTTCTTGAGCAAATGAAATGTCAGTAGACAGATGCTGGACGGATAGACAGTATGAAAAAAGTATGCAGTGAGTATAGAATGGATGCATCGCGTTAACCAATGGATGGCAAGTGTTTCTCTCCATTTTACATCCTCTTTCCATCCATTGGTGCTGTGTGACAGAGGCTTTATGCATAAATTTTGCGTCCATCAGCCAGTGGGACTGGGCCTTAAAGACCTGATGTGCTACTCTATCTAATCAAAAAGTTTGCTGGCTCTTTGAAATTACATGAATATTCTAATGTGCATAAATTTAATATTAACGATTTGCATCTTCTCCATTTTTAGATTTGTCAAACTACTGTAGCTGCTGGATTGTAAATGAGTAATTATGGGCTAATCTCCAATTTTAAACAATCTCTTTCGAATCTTTGAGATTAATTTCTTCTAATAACTTGCCTTCTCCCAAAATCTGTTTGTGTCTGCTATTTTGAAAGGCGTAATGAATATTTATGATGTGCTACAAATTCAACATCCAACCTTTGAGTTGAAAAACTGGCATCTAATTTTTTTCCATTTATTTATTTATTTTTTATTTATTTTTGTCAATTGCTTACAAGATAATATCTATAAGTAAAAACATAGTGATGAATAAATGGATAAATATCAGAAAAATAAAAAATAAAAGAAACAATAGGACAGGGATAGTAGGCACATTGGTACGCTTATGCTCGCCCCCAACAGATCTCTTAGACAAGTGTTGAGTTCAATAGTGGACAGTCAAAGATTAAAGTTTTTGGGGTTTGGGGAAGAAACCAGAGTCAGGTAGAATATTCCATACATTGACCACTCTGTTGCTGAAGTTGTATTTCCTGAAATCAAGTTTGGTGTGATTAAGCTTAATTTTGTATCTATTGTTTGCTCTTGTGTTGTTATAGTTGAAGCTGAAGTATTCATTGACAGAGAGGACATTTCAATGTATTATTTTATATACCATACTTAGATCTAGCTTTTCTAGGTCTAGAATTTTGAGTCTGGTGGCATAAGGTATTCTGCAAGGAGTATGCTCTAGTTATTATTGTAATATTACCAGAGAAAAAGCTACGTAAGATTAGATTAACAACTCTTAATACCCTTTTGGCTATGTAGTTACAGTGGGCTCTAGCACTTAGATCATAATAGATGAACACTCCAAGATCCTTGAAAGAGTTTGGGTCATCAACAAAGTCTTGACTATTCAGCCTGTATTTTATTTTCTGTTTTTTTTTTTTTACCAATATGTAGGACAGAGCATTTATTTATTGAGATTTGAATTTGCCATTTGTTTGACCATTCTGATACATAGTCAAGGTCTTTTTGAAGGGTAGCAGTCTTGTCTGTGGTGTTGGATAGCTTTACATCATCAGCGAAGAGAATGCAGTTGCTCTTGATATGCTCACACAGGTCATTTATGTAGAGTATGAAATGAGTTGGTCCAAGAACACTGCCTTGGGGAACACCACTGTTGACAGTACAGAATTTGATAGGATGCTCCTAATTTTGACCACTTGTTGTCTGTTGACAGGAATGCTTCTATCCAATTATGCAGGTGTCCAGAGATACCAAGATTTTCATTTTAGGAGTACTTTGTCATGTACCACTAAATCAAAGGTTTTACAGAAGTTGATGCAGATTGCATCTATTGCTTTGCCCTACTCGAGTTGTGTAGTTCATATATTTTTGCAGTGTAAAAGTTGCAGATTGCATGATAGTATTTTCCTGAAACCAAATTGTTTATTAGAGAATAGATTGTTTGTTTCTAAGTGGAGGATAATGGATTGGTTAATAATTGATTCCATGAGTTTATAGGTGACACAGCATAAGGAGATTGGTCTATAATTTTCACCTAGGCTAGGGTCTCCCTTTCTGAAGATGGGGATTACCATGGTTTGTGACCATAGTTTTGGCAAGGAGCTGGTCCTGAAAGATTTTTCAAAGATTGTACTTAGAGGTTCAGCTATAGCAGTGGATAGCTTTTTAAAGAAGTAGGCTCCATCCATATTTGCTCCATCCAATAGATAGAGATGGTTTTAGATTGCATAGTGTTTTTTCAACATTGTCTTCTGTAAAATCGATATGTATTAGATCATTGTAGTTTTCTGTGATTCAGCTAGAAAATACTGGGCATTATCCATTGCTGTTTACAAATACTGAGCCAAAGAATGTGTTAAAGAGGTTGGCTT
Organism: Laticauda colubrina; assembly: GCA_015471245.1. Lineage (NCBI taxonomy): Eukaryota > Metazoa > Chordata > Lepidosauria > Squamata > Elapidae > Laticauda > Laticauda colubrina. The sequence continues at coordinate 1,924,914 of BLBF01000070.1, forward strand.
TAATAGTGTCATCGTTGCAGTCTTTACCATGAGGTCCTTTCAGGTGTGGGATCATTTTACCATACACATTTTGCCTATACTTTATATTTTGCTTTGTTTTAACATTTTGAATTAATCAAAGAAAAAAAATATAATTCAAAAACTTAGTTTAACTTCAGATGTATGGCCTGTCATTGATTGCATTATAGACATGGTTTATTAATGCCTTCCTCCTAGATAATAACTTTTTAACTCCCAGAGAACTTCCTATTGAAGCATTAACCATTGCACATTTTGCTAAATTTCTTATTTCTTTCAACAATATTTCATTAATTAGAAAGTCTGCACTACTATTACTGTTAATCTTGTCGTCACTCCTTATTACCCATCCCCTCCCACTTGTGACTGTAGGACTGTTACTTTGTTGCTTGTATCCTTATGATTTATACTGACTGTTTCTTAGTATGATTTGATTGCTTATTGTACCCTATGACTATCATTAATTGTCGTACCTTTTGATTCTTGTAGAATGTATCTTTTCTTTTATGCATATTGAGAGTATTTACACCAAAATTCCTTGTGTGTCCAATCACGCTTGAATAATTATCCTTTCATCAATAATTCAGAAGCTTATGATAAATTAGCTCCTGCATCCCTGACTACTATATATGGAGGCTTCTACATTAATGCTGGAATTCTGCAATTCTACCAAGTATCTGATTCTGAAGAGGTAGATTTTACAGGAAGCAGAAAGCATAAATCATCTAAGTTAGGTAAACTAAATGATGGTGATGCCCATAGCATGAAGAGACAAAAGCAAAAAGAGGAAGAGTCAGAGAAGGAGAAAAAGCCTTGGAAAATTAAAGTTACTAAGCAGTTGGGGGTAATAGCATTAAATTCACATAAATCTGAAAAGGAGAAAAAAATGTACAAAGATTCTTTTTCTTTGGCTGCTATGATCCGAAAATTTCAGAAAGAGAAAGAAGCCTTTAAAAAAGAGGAGGTTAACCTGAATCCCAGAATAGCAACTAACTGTTCTATACCCAGTACACTTCCTATTGCTCCTGCCATTGGTGGCAATGATGTGTCTAACTTGATTCTCAGCATTACTGATCCAGTCCTTTGTATTTTTGACAGCACTAATGAATGAACTTGGCCTATAAAGCATTCTATTCTATTCTATTCTATTCTATTCTATTCTACTCTATTCTACTCTACTCTAATACTGTAATTTCTACATTATAATAAAAGCAATGTATTCATTCGTTTGTTCTTTCATTCATTCATTTCCACAGACATGGATGATTGTTTGCCATGGCCAGAAAAACAGTATTCCAACAACAACCATGATTCATGCCTCCCAGAACAAATAGTTTTCCTCTCTTATAAAGACCCATTCGGGACCAATTTGGCCACTACTGCAATTGTCTTTGCCTGTACTGCCACTGTAGTGCTTGAGATCTTCATCAAATATCAGGACACTCCTATAGTCAAGGCCAACAACCAGAACATCACCTACCTTCTCCTCATTTCCATTGTGCTCTCATTCCTTTGCAGTTTATTATTCATTGGAAAACCTGAAAAAGTGAGTTGCCTTTTGCGACAAACTGCTTTTGGAACCATCTTTTCAGTAGCTATTTCTTGTGTGTTGGCCAAAACCATCATTATGATTTTAGCTTTCATGGCTTCAGTGCCAGGATCCAAGATGAGGCGATGGCTGGGCAAACAGTTAGATAATTACATTGTTATTTCCTGCTCCCTCGTACAAGTCATTGTTTGCACTATTTGGATTATAACCTCACCCCCATATCCAGATGCTGATATAAACTTAGTGGCAGATGAAATAATTCTAGGGTATAATGAAGACTCTACTGTCATGTTTTGCTGTGTCTTGTTATATCTGCTTTTCCTTGCCATTGTTGGTTTCTGTGTGGCTTTTCAAGGTCAGCATTTACCAGTTTTAATGAGACCAAATTCATTTTCTTTAGCCTGTTGTGTTTTTGCAGTGTCTGGTTGTCCTTTTTTCCAACCTATCTGAGCACCAAAGGGCAATACATAGTAGCTGTGGAGATCTTTTCCATACTGTCATCTAGTGCAGGACAATTAGCCTGTATATTTTCCCCCAAATGTTTTGTCATTCTACTGAGACCTGATTTGAATACTAAAAAAACAATTAATGAGAGGTAAGAAAGAAGAAATATAATTCCATGATTGATTCAGTGAAAGATACATTCTCTGAAGACCACTCAGATAATGGAACTAGTGTGAAATGAAGCCATTGCAAGTTGTGGGAATTATTTCTGAGTGCTTTAGGCACTTGTCAATTTCTCCTACATTTGTCCCCCAGACAAATTGGACAAACAAATTATTATCCCAAATAGAATAGAATTCTTTATTGGCCAAGTGTTATTGGACCTAGAAGAAAGTTGTCTTGGTGGATTTGTCTCAGTGTATGTAAAAGAAAATATAAATACATCAAGAGTCAAGAATAATACAGTACAACATTTAATAATAGTCATAGAGTACAATAAGTGAAAAAATCATACTTGGAAACAGGCAGTAAAATTTGTTAGAATACATGCAACAAAGTTACAATCATATAGTCATAAATGGGAGGAGGTGGGTGATAGGAACAATGAGAAGATTAATAATAATACAGAAAATAGTTGGACAGTGTTTAGGATATTATTTGTTTAGCAGAGTGATGGCGTTTGGGAAAAAATTGTTCTTGTGTCCAGTTGTTCTGGTGTGCAGTGCTCTATGGCATCGTTTTTGACTCATGCAGTATACAGGTCCTCAGCGGAAGACAGGCTGGTAGTATTTTTTTTTTCTGCAGTCCTAATTATCCTCTAAAATCTGTATCTCTCTTGTTGGTTTGCAGAACCAAACCAGACAGTTACAGAGGTGCAAATGAAAAACTCAATAATTCCTCTGTATAACTGTATCAGCAACTCATTGGGCAGTTTGAGCTTTCTGAGTTGGCACACAAAGAACATTCTTTGTTATGCTTTTTTGATGATGTTTTTGATGTTAGGTATCCATTTTAAGTCTTGATATATGATAGAAACTAGAAATTTGAAGGTCTCTACTGTTGATATTGTGTTGTCCAGTATTGTAAGAGGTAGTAGTATGGGTGGTTTTCTCCTAAAGTCTACCACCAACTCTAATGTTTTGAGTGCGTTTAATTCCAGATTATTCTGGTTGCACCACAAAGCAAGTTGTTCAACCTCCCATTTTTGTGCAGATTTGTTGTTTTCTTGAATGAAATCAGTCACTGTTGAATCATCTGTATACTTCAGGATTTTAACAGATGGATTTTTTGAGATGCAGTCATTGGTATATAGGGAGAAAAGAAGAGGTGAGAGAACACAGCCTTGGGGGAGGGCAATACTAATTGTACAGGTATCATATGTGATTCTGCCTAGCTTCACTTGCTTCTTCCTATATGTTAGGAAGCTTATTATCCAATTACAAGTGTGTTAAGGTACCACCAGCTGGTTTAGTTTAGTTAGAAGAATGTCTGGAATGATGGTATTGAATGCTGAACTAAAGTCTACAAAAAGGACCCTTGTGTAGGTATTTGGAGATTCAAGGTGTTGTAGGATGTAATACAGAGCCATATTAACAGCATCATCTGCTGATCTATTTGCTCAGTGTGCAAATTGCATGGGATCTAACAGTGGATCTGTGATGATTTTCAGATGGGAAAATACTAGCTTTTCAATAGTTTTCATAACTACAGATGTTAGAGCAACTGGTCTGTAGTCATTCAGTTCTCTGATGGAGGGCTTCTTTGGCACTGGGATGATAATAGAGTGTTTGAAGCAAGAAGGAACGTAGCACATCTCTAGTGATTTATTGAAGAATTGTGTGAAGATGGAGCCAATTGGTCAGCACAGATTATTAAGCAAAAAGGAGTTATCTTGTCTGGGCCCTGTGGTTTTCCTGGCTTTTGTCTGTGAAATAGATCTTGCACTCCTTTTTCTGTGATCACAAGAGGTTGTGAACCCAATGGATTGGGATCAGTTGTGGACGCTTTGGCTGTTGTTGTTGTGTTTGAGATGGGGTTGTGCAATAGGTGGCTGTAGTTTCCTTTCAAACCTGCAGTAAAACCCATTCAGGTATCTGCTAATTTTTGATTTCCTTCTGTCTAGGAAGGAAGTTTGCTGTAGCTGGTGATATTTTTAAGAGTTTTCCACATGTTTGCTGGTTCATTTGTTGAGAACTGGTTCCTTAACTTTTCAGAGTAGCTTCTTTTTTCTGCTCAGATATATCCACCATTTCATGTTGGAAATGTTATCAGATACCTGGATTATACTACCATATGTGGTGCAGAAGCAAAAAGATATTAGACTAAAATATACACATGGTTGGAAAACAACATATAGATTTAAAGACTGAGATATTTTTATTGGGGATTTTGCCTGAAAATTATGTCAAAGATATAATATATTTGATGATTTATGTATTAACAGCAGCTAGAATTGTATTTGCTCAAAATTGCAAAAATGAGAAAATTCCGATGGAGGAGGAGGTTAAGAAAATACTGGAAATGAGTAGGTTAACATTAGCATTTAGGAACATTAGCAAGAAGAAAGGGAATATTACAAGATTTGTGGTTTATTTTATGAATGATTAGAAAGTAGAGTAAGAAATTAAAGGATACCGTAATAATGATGTAAGGTAATACAGCATCCTGAATAAGTTATAATATGAATTTAATCAAGTAAGAGTTGGGATTTCTTTGAAGGAGAGCTGGAAATTGAAACAAAAACCTAATGACATTGTAATGATGATATAATATGGTAAATAATCTTGATTAGAATATAATATGAATGTAAACTCAATAAGAAATGTATATAAATATTATTATGTGCACAAAATATATGTACTCATCTGACATAATGTACAACTGAAAGGTTTTATTTGTTGTTTTTGGTATAAAAAACTTTTTTCAAAAAAAGATATATCCACCATTTCTTTAATAAATGTAATATAATCAATGAACCTCTTATTTCCCCTAAATAATATTTTCATTTCCTTTTTTTTCATTCTTATTGGTTTTAAGAATAATATTGATATATATATTTAAATAATATTGCATTAGGCATAAATAATAATAATGCACTAGGCATAAATAATATTGCCTAGTGTAAGGCATAAATGGGGAAACAGATAATATTCTACAACTGATAATGAATGAAGATCAAAGACTCCAGGAAGGAGAGGAGACAACAGAAGGAATGGAAGAAAAGATATAACAGACAATTAGCAAACAAAAGGAGATGTGGAGAGAGCATAATAAATATAATAAGAACTGATGAAATAAACCAGGGAGAAAGCACTTAAAATGGAATTGGATAAGTTAAAAGACACTTTTAAAAGGGAGATAGGGGCTTGGGTAGACACTGGAGACCTGGAAGCTTAGGAGGATAGAGATGGTTGAAATATTTAGACTGAATAATAAAGATACAGATGCTGAGAGAGACAAAGATCCAAGAGAGGAGTATGGGAGGCAAGCTAAAAAATGAATAAGAATTGAAGTATTAAAACAAATGAGACAATGGATAGAAAGGAAATATTTTCTTTCTTTTTTCCTAACATAACAATGGCCTGGTTAAAAACTAGAACAGAGGTAGAAATAAGAATACACACTTTTATATAAAGCAATAGACAGGTGGAAAGATTGGAGGTTGAAAGATGGTATTATTATGTATGTTTAAATAATATGATGATTGGTACTAGAATGGCATATTATATGTATGTATGTATGTATGTATGTATGTATGTATGTATGTATGTATGTTTAAATAATATCATTGGCATTAAAATGGAACATTGAAATATTGAACAACTACTTTAAAACAAACATGTATATTAATACTAGGAATACATAAGTTTGATTAATATAACAAATATTATTAATATTATTATTGCTACTTGTATCAAAATGAATTATACCCAGAGGTACGCATATTGATATTGACATATATTTAAAATAAAAATCCAATAAAACTTCAAAAAAAGATGTTGAATTGCAGGAGCTTCGAGATAAAAGTTCTTAATACTCAAATTATGCTGTCATATCTACTGGTATTTGTTCTGTTCTCCCTTATAAGGCTGCAACAAGCAGAACTCAGCCAATAAACCTTTTAGACAGACTCAGTCCAAGCAGCTAGGACAAGAGCAACTCCCATTCTCGACCTGTCTCACCAAAAGGAGAATAGGTGTTCAGGTAAGACAACACCCATTTTTACCCAAAGTACATCTAATCACAAAGGAATTGAGTCTCCAGTTAACTGCAGATCCAAATGTAAGCCCACCCAGTGATTCTCCTTAAATCTTACTCTTAGACACACACATCATATATGCATCCTGCTAATCCTTGATCCAGGCTCTGTCCCAATCCATAAACCAACACAGGAAAACAAGGCTACAATGACCAGTCTATTTTTCATTCTTGTAACTTATTGTTGACATTATGATGGTAGCTCATAATCATTTTCAACGAAATTAGAGAGTAAATCTTCATCTTCTCACAAAGATACAATGTGAAAAGTGCTAAAAATTATGAAGATCAGATACTTTCTCTTTTTTTTTAAAAAAAAAAAGATGATTGTGTGTTCTGTTTCTTTTACAAGACCATAGTTATTTTACTAAAATGGCAAACTAAACATGAAAAATTTAGTCATGAAAGATGATGATGATGATGATGATGATGATGATGATGATGATGATGATATCATTCAGCTATGTGTCTGACTCTTGGTGTTTCTATGGATCCAGATCTTCGAATTTTACACTACTTCTTTGAGTTTTTCTATGCTCTGGTTGGTGTCAGTTTTGATTGTGTATAGCGAATATATCTTTTGATTTCCTGGTTTCCTTTTACGATTACTTGTAGGCTCATCCCAATGGATTGTTCAACTGTGTCATCAGTCAAGAGTACTTTCGCACCCACAAAAGTACCAAGTCCAGCTCACCTTGAATTCCTTTCTATTCTCCTGCTAATTTCCCTTGACCATTAGTAGTTCAGATTCTTGTAAAGAACTTAAGCCCATGTCACACTGCCCAACAGATGCAAAAAGGACACAGCGGACGAGCAAAATGTTCCATCTGTTGTTATCCGCTCTCAAAAGGGGCTAAAATTTGCATAACCGGAGCAGATAACACGGACGCGGGAAGGACGCAGGGCGGATGCAAAGCGGATGCGGAACGGAAGCCAAGCAGATGGAAGCGGATGAGAGAGGATGGCACGTCCGCTAGGCTTCCGGGGGGCCGCAGCAAAGCAGATGCAGAACGGATACAGCGGATGCACAGCGGATGCACAGCGGATGCACAGCGGAAGCCTAATGGATGCCTGGCATTCATTGCACATGCAGGGAGGATGCATTGCATCAGCCCCACGGATATAACGGATGCAGCTCAGAAGCAGATCGCCATTCAGAGGAAAGACCTGCTTCCAGACACATCGACTACCTTGCCTGCCCTGCCTGCATGTCTGCCTGCCAGCCTTGCTGCCAGCCTTGCTACCAGCCTTGCTGCCAGTCTCTCTGCCAGCCTTGCTGCCAGCCTCCTTGCCAGCCTTGCTGCCAGCCTGTCTGCAAGCCTTGCTGCCAGCCAGTCTGCCTGCCAGCCTTGGTGCAAGCCTCCCTGCCAGCCTTCCTGCCAGCCTTGGTGCCTGCCTGCCTGCCTGCCAGCCTTGGTGCATGCCTCCCTGCCAGCCTTCCTGCCAGCCTTGGTGCCTGACTGCTTGCCAGCCTTACTGCCTGCCTTCCTGCAAGCCTTGGTTCCTGCCAGCCTCCCTGCCAGCCAGCAACCCCACAACCATGCGGAAGCACAGCAAGCCTCAGCCCTCTGCTGCCAGCCCTGGCAAGAGGGACAGGGCTACCATCCCGCCCCCTGGCCCTCACTCTGGTTCTGCTGGGGCTTCTGCAGCACGAGCTCGCTCTTCTGGGGCTGGCGCTTCTGCTGCTTCTGCTTCTGGAGGAGCTGATGACAAGCAATCCAGCACCAGCCACCTCCACAGCACCTGCACCCTTCACCGCTGGGACTGAGCGACCAAGAGGAGTACTAGAGACTCATTTTTGTCTTATAGTTTGTTGTTAATAAAGTCTATTTTTGATTCACACACTTGCTTCATTTCTTTTTTTTAATAAAGTCTTGCTGGAAACTTTTAGAAATGGTTTAAGCCTTTGTATGCTTGTGGGATGGGTAAAGATAGCTTTGGGATAGGTTAGGATACCTGTGAGATGGGTAATAGCTGTGGGATGGGTTAGGATAGCAGTGGGATAGATAAACCTCCAGTGCAAGCATAGTGGGACTGTATGGTCCAGCCTCCCAGGTGCCACACCTACGCCCTTTATTATCAATAATAAAGTAATAATTATCCACACATGTCAACATAAACACAACTATTTATTAAATGCCCTGTTCATTGTAGGCCAACCAAACATACATGGCCCAATCTCATCCGTGTGATGAGACAGGCCGAAGGAAGCATCCATTAAGCATCTACCATCCTGTCTTGCCACTCCACTGCTCCAGATGGGGAGTTGCACCATTGTCTCAGGAGGTTGCGCTGCTTCTTTGCTTCATGTGAGGCTCTGTTGGAGCCTTGCACATCCTCAGTGTCGATCAGATTTTGCCCCTGCCTCCATTCCCCAGGCTCCATGTCCCCATTGCCTTGCTGGAGGTCCACGAGCCTGTTCTGAAAGACTGGGTAGCGGGTGCACATGAGATTGTGCAGGATGCAGCAAGCTTCCATGATCCTCCTCACGGTCTCTGGGCAATGCTGCATGGTGGTGAGAAGTACCTAGAACCTGTTGGCCAGGATGCCAAAGGCATTCTCCACCACCCGCCTTGCCCTGGACAGCCTGTAGTTGAAGATCCTCTCTTTCATGGGTGCGGAGTCTGGAAGTGTAGGGCTTCATGAGATAGGTTGTGAGGGAGAAGGCGTCATCCCCCATGATGAAGTAGGGCACATCTTGTGTGTCGTTGTGCAGGGGTTCTGGATCTGGGAAACCCACGATGAGGTTGCCTTCCAGTTCCTCCTTGAGGTGACTGGCGTTGTATACCTGGGCATCTGAAGATGAGCCGTTGCCTGAATCATCGATGTACATGAACTTGTAGTCAGCATCAACCATGGCGAAGAGGATGATGCTAAAGAAACCCTTGTAGTTGTGATAAGTGGACCCCGAATTGGCTAGAGCTTTGCAGGCCACATGCTTGCCATCTATGGCTCCAATGGTGTGTGGTAAGTTCCACTTCTGATACCACTGCTCTGCAACATTTTTCCAGCCTTCTTCAGTGGAGGGGTACTGGAGGAGCTCCTCCTTGTATTCTTCGATGATGGCCTGCACCACTTCTCTGACCACAATGCTGATGGTGTTGGATGGTACCCTCCAGCCGTACTGCATGCTCCTGTAGGAGGTCCCTGAGGCCAGGTGGCGCAGAGTGAGTGCCACCTTGAGCCCAGGTTCCAGGTTGGGCGGGAAGTTGGTGTTTGCCTTGGTCAACCTGGGTGTCAGCCGCTGCACAACTTCGTTAAACATGGCTGGAGGCATCTTCATGAAGTTCTGGAATGCCCGAGTGTCTTCGCTCCTGAGCTCCACCATCAGCTTGTTGTACAGTCCGTCCTCTGCTCTTCTGGTGAACCATCTTCGGATCCAGACTCTTTTTGGGTGGATCCTTTTCTTCTCGCAGTAGAGTTCACAGGCTTTGCAGATGGCTTTGCACTGTTGCATAACGATGGTGGCTGCTGAAAGGACTTTGTTACAATCCACGGTGGACATGACTGGATGCTGTTTGAAGAGGAAGAGTCAGATGAAGGCTGCAGAGGTCTGTACCGCTGGGCTGCTGTTCTGAAAGTGAGTTGCTCCCCCTTTTATAGGCAGTATAGGTTTTCCGCTAGGCATCCTCTAGGCATCCTCTAGACATCCTTAATATCCGAGATAGGTCCCCTCTGCGAATGTTTTTTCCGTTTTAAATGCTTTGTTTCTGTTCTGCATCCATTCTGCACCTGTTCTGCTTCCTCCCTGCATCCGGGCAGGTGAGAGTTCCACAGATGCATAGCGGACGCCTAGCGGATATAGCGGATGCATAACGGATGCGTAACGGATGCGTAACGGATGCATAGCGGATGCGTAGCGGATGCAGAATGGACGAACTGGATACATTTTCCGTGCAAAAGTTTTGGGCAGCCCAAAACTTTTGGAGTGGATGAAACGTCCATAAACGGATGCTGGATGGATAGAGAGGAAGCCAAATGGAGGCAGTGAGTACATCGTGTTTTTGAACGGATGGCAAGGTTTTTTGTCCGTTTTATATCCTCTTTGGATCCGTTGGTTCAGTGTGACATGGGCTTTAAGCTTATGATAAATCTTTATATACATTTTGAACTGTCTGGATGTCCTGATTTCCCTAGTGCTTGACCTCTTCCAAACAGAATTGCTTTCTCCAGTGAATTCCCCCTTTTGACATAGCTAAATTAGGGAGATATGGTTTGTGATTTTGCCTTCTAGTGATATATCTGATGTTATGCATTCCAGTACTTGCTTGTTAGAAACTGAAATTACCCACACATTAAATGTTTTAAAATTGTCCTAATTTAAAATTCATCCATTGTTGCCCAGCTACTAGAAACTGAAAGTTATTCTGCAACTGAGTATGTTTCTGGAGGACTTTTTCTTTCTTTTCTTTTCCTTTATTCCTGGTTTTACCTTGTAATAAGATGAGTAATAATTCATCTTTTTAATAATTCATCTTACATCTTACAATAATTCAATTGAGAACAGGTAATCTGCATCTACCACAAACCTACACACAGATGGACCAGATCCTGAGCTTCATGAGCAACTACTCCACCACCCAGCAGTTGGATCCTACCTATTCCAGTACCAGTTCAGTGATTGGTGTACGTATACCTAATGCACACGCACAGATTTCCATACATCAGCTGATATCTGCAGAGCCAATCAGCTGAGAGGATAAAAAAGAGAAAAGTGCAGTGGCAGGTGAGTGGGCCGATCCTGCATTTTTCTCTTCCTTCTCCTCTCAGCTGATTGTCAAGGCTTTTTTCCTCCTCTTAGCTGATCTTCTGAGGCTTTTTTTTTATTATCCGTTCAGCTGAACTGGGCTGAACCAGTTGCTTACCACCACTGCTGCCACCCACAAAAGAAGCTGTGTCCAGACCCTCTTCAGAAGGGCCAGAACACATTTCAGCACTGCAGCAACACAAACTAAAAAAAATGGAAGATAAATGGCTACTTGATGTCTTTCTCCACAATGGCTAATTGAAAAACTTCACAGCATTCAAACCAGGGATGGGATTCTACCAGTTCAATTCAGTTCTGTTGAACTGGTTGTTACCATTCCTGGTAGTTCAGAAAACTGGTAAATTGGACCTATCGCTGGTCCCAATATTCTCCACCCACTTCTCTGCTGCCTGCCCACCAGTCCTTATTATGCATGCGTGACATTGATGTGACACTGTTGCTTGCTCTTGCATGCCCACTAGGGCAGCCATTGCTGCCTGCCTTCTGCAGTGGCCCTGCCTTTACTGATCTCCCTGGGTGAGTGAGGCTCTGCAAGCCCCAGTTGCCCCTCCACTTGCCTTTTGCTGTCACCACCGGTCACCTTTTTCTCCCACTTGCCTTTTGCTGCCACCCCTGGTCACCTTTCCCCCCACTTGCCTTCTTCTGCCACTGCTTCCGATCACTTTCCCCCCCCCTGCTGCTAAGTGACGATGCTTATATAGGATCGAGCCAGATCAGCAGCTGCTTCTCTCACCTGCTTCTGCACAGCAGAAAGCTTCCAAGTCCCCTCTCTTCCATTAGAAATGGTTGCTGGGCAAGCACAAAACAAGCCAGATTGAATCC